>CM050203.1:8477500-8510000 GCA_027475355.1 Coilia nasus | reverse complement strand
TGATCACAAACGCATCATCACTGGGGAGGTCCAATCAGAATGGGAACATGGTTTTATATCCCCCCAAGAGAGTATTCAGAATTTCTGTTTTCACAGTGTCCACACCAAGACACAATGCAGATGTTTTTAAGTCAAATAAAATGACAGTGGTCCTATCTGTCTCTCTGTTGTACAAACAAACACAAAAAGGATACATACTATGGGATGTGAATTCGCACCAGCCACCAACCAAATGCTGGTAAAATATGGAAGTGGCTGGTCGATTTTAGACACAAAATATTAACTTTCTGTTGAGTGGCTGGTGAGTCCATTTATTTGTTAGTGGCTGGTAAAGGTTTATATTTTGAGAAGTTAATTTCCACCGAATAAATGGAGAGTCAGAGTGTTGAACACCAGGTTGGGGTGATACACCCTGAGCATCACCCTGAGCACAGGGGCGCCACAAGGCTGTGTGCTCAGTCCCCTCCTCTTCACCCTGCTGACACATGACTGCACACCAACCCACAGCTCCAACCACCTCGTGAAGTTTGCAGATGACACGACACTGGTGGGCCTCATCTCCAACGGCGACGAGACCCACTACAGGAAAGAGGTGGAGCTTCTGACCAGATGGTGCAGAGACAACAACCTCCTGTTAAACGTCAGCAAGACCAAAGAGATTGTTGTCAGCTTCCAGAGAGGCCACACTCAACTCCCTCCACTGACCATCGACGGTGTTGCAGTGGAGAGGGTGAGCAGCACCAAGTTCCTGGGGGTGCACATCAGTGATGACCTCTCCTGGACCACCAACACTGCATCACTGGCCAAAAAAGCACAGCAGCGTCTCTACTTCCTGCGCAAACTGAAGCGGGCAAGTGCTCAAACACCCATCATGACCACGTTTTACAGAGGAACCATTGAAAGCATCCTCACCAGCTGCATCACCGTGTGGGGTGGAAGCTGCACTGACTACAACAGGAAGGCTCTACAACGCATCGTGAGAACAGCTGAAAGGATAATTGGTGTACCACTCCCATCCCTGCAAGACCTTTACACCACCCGCCTCACCCGAAAAGCCATCACAATCGTCAACGATACAAGTCACCCTGCACACAGTCTGTTCAGCCTCCTGCCCTCCAGAAAGAGGTACAGGAGTCTCCGCTCCCGCACCACCAGACTCACGAACAGCTTCATCCACCAGGCCGTGAGACTGCTGAACTCTCTCCCCTCCCCACCCGTGAGACTGCTGAACTCTCTCCCCTCCTCACCCTTACCCTCACCCTCAGCCCCAGACTGCTGAACTCTCTCCCCTCCTCACCCTCACCCTCACCCTTAGCCCCAGCCAGAAGAAACACCAGGCTGGCAGGAGAAGTCTAGGGATTGGACCATTGGACTCTCACCCCCCCCCCCCCCCCCCCGACATTGGACTCTCACCCCCCACCTTACCCAAACTGAGACTCTGCATATGCAAAATTGCACACACATGCTGCTGTTATATTTATATTTTTATTGCACTAGCCATTACTTTGCACACACATGCTGCTGTATATTTATATTTTATTGCACTAGCCATCACTTTCACAAGAACAACTACCTCTAAATGCACACACTCAGTGTTGTCTTGTCTTGTCCTGTCTTGTCGTCTTGACTTGTCATACCTGGTTTAGTTTTTAGCAACACTAGGTAACAGTAGCCTTAAGCAACTGCACTTTATTTATTATTTGCAATAACTTAGCTCAGGATTTGTCTTGTCTTGTGCACTTGCACTTTACTGTTGTTGTTGTCTATGTAAACGCATAGGATAGTGAGAAACGTAATTTCGATTCCTTTGTATGTCAAGCACATGTGAAGAAATTGACAAATAAAACTGACTTTGACTTTGACTTTGACTTTGACACACTATCGCACTTATTTTCATACCTCTGTAAATTGGGAAACATTTCTGTTTCTGTTCTATTGCTGAAACGGGCCCATAAATGATAGCCCCACATTTTATTACATGGGGCTGGTGTGTTCTCTTGACAGTTTGTTTTTATTATATAAACCCCGATGCTAACAAGTGTTGACAAATTCTCCAAATTCCATTTTAATTTTAAAAATTCCCCACAGAGGTGGTCTTAAAAAAGGGGTGTGGGAGAGACAAAAAGCGCCCACGACTTCAAGGTATCACTCTGATAGGTCAAACGGCTTAGGGGTGGGGCAACCGTGCTATTGGTTTTAAAATAAGGAAGACAACATAAACAGCAACCGACCACCTCCCTAGTTGGCAGCAGGACGCAGTCACCACCGTCGTTGATTTCTCTTCATGGTCCCTGGACTCATGTCTGGATCGGACGTTAGCAGGCGACGATTGAAATCAGAAGATACAAATGTGCATCACCGCGTGGTGTTCTTTGCGCGTGGATGAACCAGGAAGGCGCCTATACAGCATCGTGAGTATGTTATTTTGAAAGTCACAGAAATTTTAACTTCGCGTGGATTTCAAAGCGAGTACTCCAAAGTTCTTTGTACACAAGAAGTACAGATGACTGTTGATTTCGTCACGCTGTGTATAGCCTTGAGTGCTTTATATTTGTGATTGTGGCTTACATTACGCACTCCTTAATAATACATTTTGGTATTAAATTTAAATGCAAATTATCCGTCAAACCATACGTTTATGTTCTATGTCTAACATTTGAGAACAGATCTACACTGTACTTGCTATAATTTTCATCATGACAAATTCTAATTTGGAGACGTTGATACAGTGTAGCCTACAGGCTGGATAATACATTTCGCAACCAATTTTTTATTTGAACTGTTATACCTGTTTTCCCTTGATAATTGCTCACAGATCATGTCGACAGGCAGGCATCTGGTGCAGCTCGCCAATCTATTGTTTGAAAAGGCTAACACCCAGTAATTGTATTGAGTATGACTGCGTGCGTGCAGTGCCATGCTTTTTTGCACCGCTGCTTGTCCACGCTCGCATGTGGGGCTGGGTTCACTGTTGCCTGTTGTCGTAGCTAGCGAGCAGGAGCTGGCGGCGAGATGTGAAGCATCCTGACAGTGATTTTCTCTTTGTTTAAAGAAGCCCCCAGGAACCGCAGCAGCGGCGTGGTCCTTTTAAATATGCATTGTAAAAGATGACGACTTTGTGCGTAATTTAAAAATACGTCGTTTCAATAAGCTAACAATGAGTGTTAACATTTAACCCAGTCACCCACCAGGTGTTTTGAATTTGTCACTTCCAAAAGTGCGATATGACCAGGGAGTACCTTTTTCCTAAGGTTAAGTAGCCTATATAACCAATCCTAAGAAAGAACACAAGCAGGTTCGTCATATGGCAATTTAATGTATAACGGTGTTTTTAAAGCTGTCTGGGTCAGTCGACTTCGTGGAGACAGTGGTCACAATCAGCAGACCAGTCATTCTGAATTAGCCTCTGTGTTCGTTTGGGATGCTGGTGCTTGCCTCTGATAGATACTTCATTGGACGAATTGCCTGAGTTTACCCACTAGGACTGTGGGGCAAGGGTTTGCGAGGTTTAGGGATATATTCACGATTTCCCATTCGTCCTTGTCTGTTATCCATCATTTGTGGTGTATTTCCTTACCCATCAGTGTAGTAGTGGTTGGAATGAAACTCTATACCTCCAGTTCTCTGCTATTTACACAGCACAGTGATGGGTTAGATGCCACACAAAAGACCTCTTTTGTTCCTTCAGCGCCCAATTGAAGAAACACCTCCTGCAAAAAGAAACATTTGTGGGGTGGGGGTGGGGGGGGGGGGGGGGTTAACGGAGCCCCAATTTTTTGCCATCAGGAAAACCATTTGTTGGCCTTTGTTTCAAACAGAAAGGTGCTGAGTCACAGAACGCCATGGCTGTCATGTCCATTGAAGAGCTGTCTGCCTTGTGGGCTAATTGCTGATGTTTGATTGACTGACATGAGTGCAGTGGTGTGTGTATGTCTGTGTGTGTGTGTGTGAGAGAGAGTGTGTATTTGTGAGGGAGGTGGAAAGTGTGTGTGTTTGTTAGAGAGAGAGAGTGTGTGTGTGTGTGTGTGCGTGTGAGAGAGAGTGTGTATATGTGAGGGAGGAAGAGTGCCTGTGTGTGTGTGTGTGTTTGTGTGTGTGTAAAAGAGAGAGAGAGAGAGATTGCCGTCTCCAGATGCAAACTGTGAGACCCTCTTCACCGGCTGACCTTCAGAAGGCTTCCCCCTCCATCCACACCTGCCAATCAAACTGTGTTACTACACAAACTGGGTGTCGGTTTGATGTCCTTGTCAGTAGCTTCATGCAGTGATGCAGTATGTGTGGCCAGCATTGCTGGATTTGATTGTCTGTGTGACAGTCTGTGTTAGCATCCCCCCCGAGTGGTTTTTAGTTAAGGCAGCCACCTTAACAGTACATGTTTTCGACCTTAACCTTTTCGAGTGTCTCAGGAGAATACTAAAATTAGACTCTGGGGAAGATGAATGTTAAGAAGAAATTATAGGAATATGTGTGAAAAGACACTTACATGTACACCCAGTGGAAAGCTACAAGCAAAACACTATTTAAATAACTAATATGAATAATGTTTTAGGTGACACATTTCTCTATCATCACCACTGCACCTCCCACCAACACCAGCCTAAGATAACAAATTCCCTGCGGGAAACACTGCTCTCTCTCGTCTCCTCCATACATGCCAATCAAAACTGTGTTACCACCCGAACCGGGTGTCAGTTTGATGTCCTTGCCTGTAGCCTCACACAGTGCTGGAGTGTAGCCAGCATCACTGGTGGATTTGATTAACAGTCCGTGTTTACATCACCTGATGTGACCTTGGAGGACTGTGTTTCTGAAATTTCTAATGAGACCAAACGCCCTGGGTCATTTGGGGATGGGTGTGTGTTTGTGTTTGGCGGGGGGGAAGGGGGGCGTATACAAAAAGCAGTGGAACCCCAAGAGCCAAGATGGAGAGCGATGATGTTTAAAAAGCCCACAGTGTCGGCCCCTGAAAATGTCTGCTGCTTTAAGGCTTGATGACAGTTTATTTAATGTCTGTCTGTGAGCTTTTGAGGAACACGAAGGCTTTCCAACATAAAAATGTATGTGCCATCAGAAGAGGGTTCTGCCTCTCTCCCCCGTGACTGGCAGATTCATGATTCTTGCTGACAGGTGGTTTGTGTTTCCTCTTTTCCAATTTCCCCTCTGTTTTTCTTTCAAATCCTTCACACAGGGATGAAATCAAGAAAAGTTTTAGTCCTCATTTGCATTTGTTGTTTCATTTGTGATGAACACAAGGAGTACAGTTACTTTATTGATCCTGAAGGAAATTAAGGTAGCCATTACTATTGCTTGTTTTTGAACTGTTTTTACAATCTTTTTTAGCATTTACCATTTTGTTATTATACAAGTTTGATGGTATGCAAGGAGCCTAATGGTTTGCTAGATAGTAATGTTCTGAAGTTAAGACAGAAAGTAATACCAAATAGGTGCCCTCAACGTGATGATTGATTGAGATCTATGGACTGCATTAGAACTGCATTAATTGCTATGTCGCGGAGGATGTCAGCTTTGGTGGAGAAAGTGCCAGCGTTGGTAGGGAAACATGCAGCAAAACCTCTCTTTTTTATATATATTCAACATACAGAGTAAGCTATCCAAACTGGGTTAGCTTCTCCATCCATATAAATGAAAGCCTGTTTTTCCAAGAGGTGTAATGTTGTGTTGTAGGCAGTCCTTTGAACACTTTAACACACCCCTCTGAGAGCCGTTTCACCAGCCATTTTCCACTTTTCAGTGTTGAAGATCCCAGTGTAATAGATGCCAGCACTGCTTGGTGTAGAACGTTAGTAAATGTCTCCCCTCACACCTCACAAGTTTACACTTCTGACTTAGCTGAGGCTAGTAACCTACTGGGTAACACATCTGTCTTCTAAACCAGAGTTGCTGTGAGATTGCAGGTTTAAACCTGGGGCCGAACTGCACAGGAAGACCGTGGTTACATCGGCTTAAGAAAGTAAAAAAAACACCATGCCGTGTATTTGCTCTGTGCACTGAACAGGTGATTTCTCTAACCACCTGATCTACCTGTCTTATGGTTTGTATGCCCGTTAGGATCACTAACCACCTGATCTACCTGTCTTATGGTTTGCTCTGTGCACTGAAGACAGGTAATTTCTCTAACCACCTGATCTACCTGTCTTATGGTTTGTATGCCCGTTAGGATCTCTAACCACCTGATCTACCTGTCTTATGGTTTGTATGCCCGTTAGGATCACTAACCACCTGATCGACCTGTCTTATGGTTTGTATGCCCGTTAGGATCACTAACCACCTGATCTACCTGTCTTATGGTTTGCTCTGTGCACTGAACACAGGTAATTTCTCTAACCACCTGATCTACCTGTCTTATGGTTTGTATGCCCGTTAGGATCACTAACCACCTGATCTACCTGTCTTATGGTTTGTATGCCCGTTAGGATCACTAACCACCTGATCTACCTGTCTTATGGTTTGTATGCCCGTTAGGATCACTAACCACCTGATCGATCTGTCTTATGGTTTGTATGCCCGTTAGGATCACTAACCACCTGATCTACCTGTCTTATGGTTTGTATGCCCGTTAGGATCAGTTGGATTAGAAAATGGTTGGATCAGATATGTAGCAGGGTTTTTGACTTCCTGAAACCAGGACCCCAACCTCTGCCAGGTTCCATCTGTCCTACACAGTGAGATGATCTGGTGTAGTCCTTTTTTTACAACAGTAGCTGATTTCCCCCTTCGTTGCACATTTCCTTTGATGCGTGCATGGTGACTCCATGACGGCACCCTAATGTCGTGCCCATGTCAAAGTTGAAGTCCATGTCAAATGGCTAATTGCCTTCTACCTGCTGGTTCTGCAGAATCTTGAAATCTTGTGTAATTTGTGTCTGGAGTATCTCTCTCGCTCTCGCTCTCTCTCTCTCTCTCTCTCTCTCTCTCTCTCTCTCCTCCCCTATATTGACTTTTCTGCGCTCTTGCATTGTGATGTTGACCATTTCCCTGACAGTTTTCTGTCCCCTGTATTGCTGTGGTGCCAGGCGTGTTGGTAAAATAGTGGTATAAATTTACTGTAATTAAAACTGTATTGTGACATATCTTGGCCTGTGTTAGGGATTTTCTTTCTTTTTGGCAGGATGAACAGACTTTGAACTTATCTTTGATCTGAAATGTTAGTGTTTTATGTGACAACTGAGCTTCTGTTGGGGTAATAATACACTGGGTTCATTATACAAGTGTGAAATGTGTAGAAAAGTATTACAATGCAACTAAGGTAGGCTACAGAGAGATGAATATTTTATTGTCATTGTAAAAAAAATGCAACAAAATTCAGCTGCACTCTCAGGGTACAGGTTCAGAACTGTGAATGTATATATTATTTATTGTGTATTTTATTTCTAACATTCATTCATTTGACCCAAAAAATATCCAGCATAAAACAGGTAGTTAATAAAACAGTGCCAACATAAATCAGCTAGTTTATTTAAAAATGCCTACATATATACATACTGTACCTACATGCCAGTCACTGAGGCTTTGTTGAACTTGAAACTAGAAACGGGAAGTCTTCAAAAACCAACAACATACAGGAAGTCATGTGATGGTTTCATAACTGCGTAAAGATCAGTTGGGAGCCTGATTTCTTCAAAACAAATTGCAACAGAATATACCTTTTTTGGCATGACATTACATTACACTTAGCAGACGCTGAGTACGTAAGTTTGCCAGAGCAGGGACACTTCAAACACACAGCCCCTACACACACAGGCTCATACAAGCACGAATCACCTACGCATGCTCAAGGGTTGTCATCATGACTGCCTGTGATGTTAAACTAATTGCTTCAGGGCAGTCTGTGGTTTGGACCTGTTTACTGACCACATACTGTTTTGCTGCACTGTCATGTGCATTTCCTTCTACGGGGCTTTAACTTTTTCAAGGCTGAGAGATTTGCATACTACAGGGCCTTGAGAATGATCACAGAAGGGTTTTTAATTTGCATTGGCTATAGCCCATTGCAGTGATACCATACAAAGCCATTGCATTCTGTGTCTTAATTTAATAAGTGTTTAAATATCAAGACTTTTATAAGCAAGGCTAAACTTTTTTTGTTTTGTTTCAAACAAGAACTGATTAAAAACAATCCAGTGCATCAGACCATTGGCCTTTTATCTGTCAAAAGCACTGCCTCTTTCTCTTGATCCACGGCACGTGTTCTTTCTGAGTTAGTCCCATCTATGTATTTGAGACTACACCAGCTGTTCTCATGTCATGGACCTCATTAACTCTCAGGCTGTTTTATGTAAGTCACACTGTGTCTTTGTGTACAGAGAGAAATGAGCCCAGTAGGGCTGCACGATATTTGAAAAAATGTGCGATGTGCGGTAACATTGGTGAGTGTTGCAATGACGATATGTTTTGCAATAAATAAACAAATATTTAAATATAGTTTAACATCTTTCAGCCTAATCTTCACCGCTAGGCCGTAGCCAGTGCACAGCCTATGGGGTTGGATATCAAGGGGAGTAGGACTCTTGTAGGGCATTTGATTTTCCAAATATCTTCATATGTGGAGCGTGAAACATCTTACAGTAATGTCCAATTTATTGCAGTTAAGTCATGTTTTGCAATATGTATATCACGATATTATATATTGCGATATCACGATATTTTCGATATATTGTGCAGCCATATAGTACAGTGTAAGCTTACTGAGATGTCACAGATGTGAAATACAACACAGCAGGAATGAAAGCAGATTCAGCTGTTTGACCGACGCCCCTACAAACGTCCCACCACACGCTCCATCTTTCTCTCTTTTTTTCTCGGTTTTTCTTTTTCCATTTGTCTTTCTCTCGCTCTCACTCTCTCTCTCTCTCTCTCTCTGACACACACACACACACACACACACACTTAAACTGCAGTTAAAACTTTATCAATCCACTGATGGTATATAGTAGTAGCTCTTCAGTAGCTGTTGGCTGGGTCTCCAGTTACTGAATTATTGTGGCTAAAGTGCCTTTTAAAAATCAAATTGTTAAAATGGTGGATGTGTGAAACAATCTGTACTTACTCAATGCACTCATGTCTGTGTCAGCATTTTAACCTTAAGATATAGGTTTGGCCTTTTTATTGCTTTATTGAGATAGGACAGTGGAGATTGAGGGCCCGTCCACACGACAACGTTTTCAGGTCAAAACTGTAAAGTTTGTTTGCATTTTGGCCTTCCGTCCAAACGGCGCCGGCGTTTTGGGTGACCGAAAACGATACTTTTTGAGAATGGGTTCCAAAGTGAGAAAGTCTGACAACGCCGCCGTTTCATTCTCGTGTGGACAGGGTAAACGCAACCTTTTGAAAACGATGGCGTCGTCGCCCATTCACCTTGCGCTGCACCACATATAACAACAACTTCAAATCTTTACAAACTGGTTGCTGTCGAATAAATTGTGATTAAATTAGCTTATAGTGTAGGCTGGCTGTTGTGAAATTGTTTCTATCATTTGCCATTAAACTGTCTGTATGGCTAGTAGGCTATAACAAATACTTCTAGGCTTTCATTATTCTTAATTAATTAAAGAGCAACTGTCGCTGCTTTGAGCTCCCCTCAGTAACAATACACATTGCTAAAATCAACATATGACCTGTTTTAAGCGAATAATTGCGCAGTTGTCTTATTTGCAGCCCCTTCTATTTTTTCATGTTCTGCTCCGTATCGCTTAAATGGGTCAATTTAACGACGTGACATCTCACAACAGCCTAAAACTTTTACAAACAGGTTGTTGTGGGATACTTTCGGGGTAAAAATCGTCTGCAGTGTAGGCTATGTGTAATGCAACTGTTTCTACCTTCTGACATTGAACTACAGGATGTTTTTTGTATACTTCGCTAGTTCAGCCCAACAAAAGCTTTTCACGTTATGCTTTTTAAATAGGGCAACTGTCGCTGCATCCGACCCATCTAAACTGGAACCCACATTGCTAAAATCAACATACATTACATGTTTAAAGTGAATCATTGCGCTTCTGATCATGCCCCTCAAGCTGGGACAGCACACCTTCTGCAATGAAAACGCAATGAAAACGTTCCCGTGTGGACCTAAATATTTACTGCTCCGTTGTCGTGTGGACGCGACTTTTTTTTTTAACCCGCAAAGAAAAAAATCCAGGAACGTTGTCGTGTGGACGGGGCCTGAGACAGGAAGTAAGTGGGAGAGAGAGATGGGGTAGGGTTGGGAAATGACTGCAGGCCGGATTCGAACCTGGGTCCCCATGGGCACTTAAGACAGGACAGTGAAGATGGTGACAGGAAGTAAGTGGTAGAGAGAGATGGGGTAGGGTTGGGTTGGGATATGACTGCAGGCCGGATTCAAACCTGGGTCCCCATGGGCAAATGTCCATTCATGGTTGGGTGCTGTAACCTGCCACACTGTAAGATATAGTTTATCAATGTACCAAGTTTAACAATTTACCACCTCAGTGTTTGCCCCTATGCTTTATAGTTAGGACGGCGACCGCAACAACACATCCCTCTGATCTTAACCAAGGTGTCCCAACACAACACTAAAATCACATTGTTTAAATGACATGTGTATTACAACTAGATATGCGTGGATGGGCTATTTTTTCATCCGCAACTGCATCACAAAACTCATCCGTCCACTATCCATTTGCACCCACGGTTTTTGACCAGTTTTCAAAACCGCACCTGCCTGCCATATTTAACAGTGTAGGCAATATTTATTTATTTGAGTAGTTAAACCGCCCCCCCCGCCCGAATTTCATTAAAATATTATTTTCTGTTACGTCATCCGCCCGAGCCACGGTTTAGCTGCGGGGTCAGCAGCTGTAACCGCCATCTGCGCATCTCTAATAACAACATCTAATTCATTATACTGCACAGTGCCTCAGTGCCAGCATTATAACCTTAGTAAGTTCAGTAAGTTCCCCTGTACCTCAGTGTGTCTCATCTTTGATATATTGTTAGTGTCTTCAGTGGTGGTGTCTTCAAAACGAGTCTGCAATTGGCTGTGAGATCCTACGTGCATTTCTCTACGTCTTTGAGAGGGTGCTTCTAATAAATGCAATTCAAGCACTTCTTAAAAGGAAAAAAAAATGATGTCTGACAATTGATGGAGTGCCAAGGGTGACCTTCACTAATGAGGTGATGTCTGGCTATCTGGGGGCTGAAAATGAATGACAGATATCACAGCCGCAGAGAAGAAAGAGGAGGAAGAGGAGTTCGGAACTCCCTGACAAAATGTGGCTTAGGACATACATCGATTCTTAAATCCCATAACTCAGCAGAAGAAAAGTTGAAAGGGGAATGGGATGGCTTGAATAGGTTTGGAAATATGGGGAGTGTGTGTATTGGTGAGAGATGGAACGAGTTTGTGTATCAGGGAGAGATGGAAGCAGTGTGTGTATTGGTGAGAGATGGAGGGAGTGTGTGTGTCAGGGAGAGACGGAAGGATTGTGTGTGTCAGGGAGACATGGAGCCAGTGTGTGTATTGATGAGGGATGGAAGGAGTGTGTGTATCAGGGAGAGATGCGAGCAGTGTGTGTATCAGGGAGAGATAGAAGGAGTTTGTGTATTGGTGAGAGATGTAATGAGTGTGTGTATCAGGGAGACATGGAAGGAGTGTGTGTATCAGGGAGAGATGTAATGAGTGTGTGTATCAGGGAGACATGGAAGGAGTGTGTGTATTGGTGAGAGATGTAATGAGTGTGTGTATCAGGGAGACATGGACGGACAGAACGAGTGACAGTGAGGTCAATCTTGCATGTGTGCCTCTCCCCAAAGTTACCTTGTTTTACTATTATGTCACAAATTGAGTTGTGATCCCATGGGATCATGTTTCTGCACCGAGTGACTCGACTGATGGATTACATTTGTGTTCGTATCTATTTTTTTTTTTCTCTTGTGCGAGAGTATTAGTGCAAAATGGAGACGTCGGGGCTAGTTGTTAATGGCTGTTTGTAGGCCTGTAAGTGAGCAGATATTGCCGCATTTGCATTACGTGCTTAGCGCTGCAAGCCGCCTGACACTCAATTTGTTTCGCCATTCCTATCTAAAATGGGTTTTTCATATACACACAGCCAATATTGATGCCCCCCACTGGCCCACTGTCCTGGGCTTAATGACACTATTACATGCATGATTCCAAAGCTCTTGCTGATCCTTGCTGTGTATTCATTCCAGTTGGAATTCATTTGCTTTGTCAAGTTTTTATAGTCAATGTATCCTCTCTGTATCCAAATCTTTCTTGTTCTCTTACTGTTCTTTGTTTAATAGGGGGGTATGTTTTGATAGATGTGGGCTGTGTAGCATTTGTATAAATGCTGAGTAATGATGGGGCTAGTCATCTGAACCATTCATTGTTGTTGTCAGATAAAAGGCATTTTATTCCCCTACTGCAAGAATCCCTGTGAAAAAAGGAAAAGACTGCATTAGGCCTGGACAGTTGCTATTGTCCTATCTGCAGCCCTATGGACAAAGAATGGCACAGTAGACGATCAGTCAGTGCTGATTAGCATTCTCACCACGTAGCGCTAAACAATTCATTTGCCTCATCTGTAGGGAATGAAGTGGAGATCTTTTTTTTCCCTCTGTTTGGTGCAAACTCCTCAAAATTCTGTTTCAGTGTCAGTCTCCAGAAAAACCTTTCATTTCCATAGTATAGCAGATAAGTCTGCAAGCAGCTGTAGGTCCCTTTTCAGAAAAAAAAAACCCTGATGACTATCAGTTTGCATGATTAAGTGAGCAGTGTCTTTCTGTTTACGACTGAGAGAACACGGAAGATGTGGTAATTAGTCGTGTTTGTCTCGACAGACGTGTCGATCTGAGGTGGTGAAAGGTGGCTTTTTCTGCCAGGTTAATCAACCAGGATGAATGTGCAGCTGGCAAGCTAGCAGTGATACTAAAGGGAAGCTGCTGTTTAAAGGCGATAATGGCCGTGAGTGCGAGAGTGGATGGAAGGGGCTAAATTCAAAAAGAGGATGTGGAAGGAAAAGGAAAACACCAGAATGGAAAATGTTGCTTCTTAGTAAGATATAAATAAGATGAAATGGGCTTCTGATCTGTTTCTCATAAAACCCCATAGGAGAAACAGTACAAGGCCATTTTAAGATCTTAAGTTGGACTTCTCACATAGCAGAGTTTGACCGACTTTGCTATGTGGGTTAGTACAGGATAGTTCCTTATTTATCTTTTTGTTTTACCAGGGTAGTCATGGGTAGTTAGGAGTTTGATTTAAGAAGTATGAGACAAAGGTCTCTGGGCTGTTTGCAAACGAAGACTAGATGAACCCGAGACTGCATGATAATGCTTTATTTCTGTCTCTTTTCTATAGTTATTATATCTATAATATTATATCTGTGTATTGTATCTAATGTTAATTGGAGTAAGAAAAAGACTCTCGTCTCTGACATTCACATTTGTCTGACCCACTTGCTGCTACGCAGACAGCACCGTCCTGCTTCAGCCATTGCTCACAGATTGGCTTTTAGTTCAAGAAGAGTTACCTCAGTGTTTCACATTAATCTTTATTAGCAGGCAAGTTGTGGCAATCCTCTGGAGGACTTTGGGTCCCTAAGTGTGTGTGTGTGTGTGTGTGTGTGTGTGTGTGTGTGTGTGTGTACGCAAAGGATGGAGGCCAAGGATGTTCATGTAGGTCATATCAGATCGCGAGGTGTTTGGAACATGGGGCATGGTCAGACTGATCAGCGATTGATTGCGAACACGTGCAACACACAGTGACAAGTCCTCATCAGTATTGACATTAATATAACACGCTTCATTACATGTCACGCATTTATTTTCTGGAATTGATGAGAACTTCAAAAAGTCCCTGGCCAGGATATTTTTTTTGTTAAGAGTTGGCACCAGACAGACATCTGACCCACTTTTATAAGTAAAACATGTCTGACCGTCCTTCTCAGTGGCTCCCCTTCCTCGGTCCATTTATTAGTGGCCCATCCAACCCCCTCCCAGGGGAGCTCCTCCTCCCCATCCGCATGTACCATGTACCTAATCAGCACCTCGCATGGTTGTGGGCCAGACGTGTTTGGATGTGGCAACTCTTGACCTTCAAAAAGCTTGTGAAAACCCTTCTTTTCTGAGACTGCTTCCCTTCCTAACAAAACTAATCTCTATTAGCCAACTCTTTACCTAGGTGCCTCCTGCTTTTATGAGTCTGTATGTACAGGGGGTGTTTTTTTCTGAAGTGTCCTTGCCCCAGGAAACTTAGCTAAGGCACATGTATCTCCTTGTGTGTATGTGTGTATTCTGTTTACTCTGTGTTTCTCTACACCTCTGTTAGCTTATTATGTCCTCATTTTGTAAGTCGCTTTGGATAAAAGCATCTGCTAAGTGTAATGTAATGTAATGCTTGGTCTGGTAACTGGGATGTAAATATATCAAAGCTGTGTTGTTGTTGTTTCCACCTTGTCTGGACCATGCAGGTAATCACAGGTAATCATCTCTCTCTCTGTCTCTCTGTCTCTCTCTCTCTCTCGCTCGCTCTCTCTCTCTCCTCTCCTCTCCTCTCCTCTCCTTCTCCCCTCTCCTTCTCTGTCTCTCTCTCTCTCTGTCTCACTCTCACTCACTCTCTCAGTCTCACTCCCCCCCCGCTTCTCTCTCTCTCTCTCTCTCTCTCTCTCTCTCGCTCCCTCTTTCTCTCTCCCTTTCTGCTGCTACTTACTGACTCCTCTAGTCACATTTGACTTTTAGATGTGATATGGGGATTAAATATGAAGGCTTATTTCCCCTTGGTGGCAATAGCTGTGATGTGTGTGCGTGGAGGTCAGGGTCCAGCACAGCAGGGGTAGCGAGTGTTTCCTCACAGGCACCAGTGGAGCTAATAGGGTTTTTATCCGAGGAGAGAGAGAGAGAAAGAGAGGGAGAGGGAGAGGATGATTTTTCAGCGCGTGACCTCGGCTGACCCCTGCTGGAAGTTCTGGAATGGAAGGTGGTTGGCGGCCGTGCTTGTCACAGCAGTGTCCCGGCTAATGTGAAAACAAAGGCCAGTGGGGTGTGTGAGAGCAAGCCCCTCTGACTACAGACAGAAAACACACGCACGCATGCGCATGCACGAGCACCCACACACACACGCACATCTGAGCTGACAAACTACAGATTCTAGGCTGTACATAGTTGACTACCAACAGCTAAACTCAAAAAAGTAATAAATATTGTTATTTAGTATTTTAAAATAAAAAAAACAAGGCATATACTGAGAAATACTTAAAAATGTGTTGGTATCCTGCCTTATGTGTGAAATATTGTATTGTTAACAATATTGTATTGAATTTCACTGTTGCATACTGTTCCTTTGAGGCAGCATAGTTATTTTACCTCGTTACAAAAGAAATATGAAAACATATATGAAAACATAATCTCTCTCTCTCTCTGCCTCTCTCTCTCTCTCTGCCTCTCTATCCCCCTTCCCCTTCTCTCTCCCTCTCTCCCTCTCTTTCTTACCCACACACACACACAGACTCACTAACTCATTCGCTCACACTTTCTCCCTCACACACACACACACACACACACACACCCCAAAACAGACAGAGCACTCAGAGAGTGGGCCCTGACAACACACCGGAGGCTCTGATGAAGGGCAAAAAACAGTATGAGGTGACGAAGGGGGGGAGGGGACCAGGGGAGGCAGGAGCACATAAAATATCTGATGAATAAAGATAAATGAGATGGCAAAGGAGATGGGAGGATGAAAGAAGAAGAAAAAGAAGTGGGCAGTCAAGGGACTGAGGGCAGAAGAGGGATGCTCATCAGGGTGGAGAACAAGAAGATGAAGGAGCTGGCCAGGAAGACAGAAGGAGAGACAGAGAGGAAAGATAGACAGAAAGAGAGAGAGAGATGTTTACATTTGTGTCACAGATGGAGCTTCATAGAGCAAGCAGTTAAGAGAGGGAGACAGACAGACAGACAGACAGGCGCAGAGGGAAGAGAAAGCTGGACACTATGGGAGAGAAGGAGTGACAGACAGACAGACAGACAGACAGACAGACAGACAGACAGACAGACAGACAGACAGACAGACAGGCAGGCAGGCAGGCAGGCAGGCAGACAGACAGACAGGCTGGTGTGGAGGGAAGAGGGAGCGGGACACTGTGGGAGAGAAGGAGTGAAAGGCAGACAGACGGACAGAGATGGAGCAATGAGGGAAGAGATTGAGAGAGACAGGGGGAGCGAATTATGTTGCCTGCCCCCACCAAGCCCTATTTGTCTTTCCATCAGCCGTGTGGATAGAGGTTTTCCATTCCACTAAAGCAGTGGGGACTTGTACAGGGCAGACTGCCTCTGATGCACTGCCTGAAGGCCAGTTGATAGTAAATTGGCCTTGATCATCCACTCCTGTCTAGTCTACCACTTGCTTTTGAATCAACTTTTATTAAGACAAACAGCTGTTGTTGATTCCGAGGTGGGGAGATGAATAGACTGACACAATACTTTAGGGCTGCACGATTTGGAGAAAGAAAATAAAGTTATGTTCTTTTTCTCCAGCATTTCCACTTTGATTTGTAGTACAAATCTTTGGACAGTGTGAATCAACTAATTGATGAAATCACCTGTGTTAAGTGCACAGGTAAAAGAAACACATGACAGGGTTTTTACTTTCTGACTTAACATACTCATTAAAGGGACTAAACAAGTGTGTAGGTTTGCTCTCAACTTTGGTAGTGACAGCAATTTATACAAATACCAAACATGGCAATATGAAAACTATCTGTGTGATGTGTGGAAAAATTGGTAGGGACGATTGGCCTAATCTGAAAATTGGTATGGACATCTCTCTACTGTCCATTCCATAAATAATACCCATGGGACCAAACCTGCTTTCTGGAATTCACCGCAGGTGCAAATGTGATTATCATGTGAAAAAACTAATACTCATATTTTCTGAGGTGTTTGCTTAACTGAGCACGATTTACATAATTGCTAATTTCAATAATGTCATAATCACCAGGCTTCCAAGACCACTTAGCCAGAGAGCAGCACAGAACAGTGTTGCCAAGATACCAATGGCTGACTTCGTAATTCAAAAGAACTTTGAAAGGCAGAATTTTCATTTATATTAAATGGCTTGCCTTGATGTCACCAAACGCTTTCTTAGAAGGCAACATTTTCTTGCTACATTTGAATTGTAGTGCATAGGCAGGCTAATTGCATACGTGATGACCAGACGTTAGCGACTGGGTAAAGGCAGAGCCACTTGTTTAAAACTTCAGCAGAGTCCACATCTCCAGGAAGAAATCATTTCTCAATACAGCGCTGCCAGACCCTCTGTACAATGTGAAATGAAGTACGAGGGGCTGGTTCACCAGGCTATGCCTCGATGCCACCAAATGCTTTGTTAGAAGGCTACATTTTCACAGGTCTTGCCTAGACGTTTAGAAGGTTATGAATGATGAGCTGCTCCTTTCTACTCCGGTACATCAATACAGCATGTTAAGTGACCTGTCATAACCTCTGAACAATGTACAGTCATCAACTACATTTTTGACATTTTTCATTTTCGCATGAAGGATGCACTATAGAAGTCTATTGTTCATGTCAGACACACAAAGCCTGTCGGCTCGTTTCAGTGGGTAATGAAATCCAGCTGATTAGCACTGAGCGAAGTGGGTGTCGCCATGATGGCGATTAAGGTTAAGGGCACTTCCTTGCCTGGGGGGAGGTGGACTGTTACATGACGTGTGTGTGTGTGTGTGTGTGTGTGTGCATGTGTATTCGCTACATGTGTTGATGCACTATTTTAGTGAGTGGATGCACGCACATTGGAGCCTTTCCCTTCTTTGTGTGTGTGTGTGTGTGTGTGTGTGTGTGTATGCCCATATATGTGCATGTGTATTCGCTACATGTGTTGATGCACTATTTTAGTGAGTGGATGCACGCACATTGGAGCCTTTCCCTTCTTTGTGTGTGTGTAGGTGTGTGTGTGTTTTGGTCTAATTAGATTGGGTGGGAGACCCAATTCTTTATTTTGCCCTCCATTTTAAATTCAGCAGAGATCTTTTATGTGACTACTACAGACCTCTATTTCTCCCTCCTCCTTCCTGCCCTACAATCTCTCCCTCCCGCTCCCTCCCATATTTCCCTTCAGAGTGGAAGGGTTGATGCTGATTTACTGGAAGCCATATTCCACTTGACACACGGTGAACTTTTGTCTGAAGTTACTCGTCTTTTCGGTGTCCTTCTGACAAGAAGTGTTTTTTAAGTTTCAAATCATTCAGCCCTTCTACGGAAGGTTTGGGCACACGGGAGTGTAAAGAAACCCCTCAAGTTATTTAAGGAGTCATTTGAAAATCTCACTTGTACTTCTGGGAGCACACATTGGCACATTTTTTCTTTTCTGTCACAAATCACATTATTTTGCTTGTATATAATACGATAAAGGTGCAGGTTTTTCTGCACTTTTATATGGTAAAAACACAGCACCCTAAATCATCTACCAAGTGACCCAAGGAACCCAGTAGTACAGTTGCTGGAAGTGTTTTTTGTGACATCGTCATGTTTGTAGACAGAGATTGCGTAGCATCATTTTTAATTGATTCAGATTGTAATTTGAACTAATGCAAATAACTGTTTGCAAACGGCTTCAGTTTATTGTTCTGCTTGCATCCATGCTTTTGATGCTGCCATCCTCCCTGTGTGACAGTCAGTAAAGCTGACCTGTCAGGGGCACTGTGCGTCGCAGGCACTTGGCAAGCTATCCAATAGAAAATGGCCCAGATCTAGGCAAACTCTGTTACATTAAATTGCAGCCTGATATTCAAAAATGTCCTGCAAATCAGGTTGAAATTGTTGTAACTGTCAAAAAAAAAGAACAAAATTTGATATTTTCTCTGAGTCCTGTGGCCAGAGGATTGCGCACAGAGGTGGAGATTCCGGCTTTGAAAACTAAGAACCCTTACACGTGTTCCTTCTTACATGTGTTCACTATTGGATGTCGCTTTGGATAAAAGTGTTTACTAAGTGTAATGCAGTGTTATGATACAATTAATAAACATGAAAAATAGATTCTGTAATTAACAAATATTTCTGAAGGTAGGATCACCATGTTGGTCCATGCAGTGATTCACCCTTCTTATGGGTCATGTGGTCTTTTTAGGCTGCTGGACCACCCCCTGTTGTGTGCTGCATTGGTTTTAGGTGTAGATGAGGGAGATGGCAGATGGCGGTTACAGTGCATTGGTTTTAGGTGTAGATAAGAGATGGCAGATGGCGGTTACAGTGCATTGGTTGTAGGTGTAGATGAGGGAGGTGGCAGATGGCCGTTACAGTGCATTGGTTGTAGGTGTAGATGAGAGAGATGGCAGATGGCGGTTACAGTGCATTGGTTGTAGGTGTAGATGAGAGAGATGGCAGATGGCCGTTACAGTGCATTGGTTGTAGGTGTAGATGAGGGAGGTGGCAGATGGCGGTTACAGTGCATTGGTTGTAGGTGTAGATGAGGGAGATGGCAGATGGCGGTTACAGTGCATTGGTTTTAGGTGTAGATGAGGGAGGTGGCAGATGGCCGTTACAGTGCATTGGTTGTAGGTGTAGATGAGAGAGATGGCAGATGGCGGTTACAGTGCATTGGTTTTAGGTGCAGATGAGGGAGGTGGCAGATGGCGGTTACAGTGCATTGGTTTTAGGTGTAGATGAGGGAGGTGGCAGATGGCGGTTACAGGGCATTGGTTTTAGGTGTAGATGAGGGAGGTGGCAGATGGCGGTTACAGTGCATTGGTTTTAGGTGTAGATGAGGGAGGTGGCAGATGGCGGTTACAGGCGCAGGCTCCGCGGCTACACCACGGGTCAGGCGGGTGACGTGACGAAAAATAATATTTTAATTAAATTCGGGCGGGTGGCGGTTTAACTACTCAAATAAAAAAAATAAAAAAATATATATATATATATATATCTTACATTGTTAAATATGGCGAGCGGGTGCGGTTTCGAAAATTGGTCAAACATTGCGGGTGCAAATGGATAGCGGACGGATGATGAGTTTTGTGATGCGGTTGCGGATGAAAAAATAGCCCATCAGTGCATCTCTAGTAGAGGACATTAGTGAAGGTTAAAACCTCCACGGGTGACTCTTGTCAGCTGTGAAGTTTATTTAGATCTGGACGGTTTGAAACTTCGTTTAACAAGCGCGAATGTGTGCCTGCAGCCAGGCAGTGAGAGGAGAGCTGAAGCCCCGTCTTGTGTGCTGCATTGGCTTAAGGTGCAGGGTTCCCACGGTCATGGAAATCCTGGAAAAGTCATGGAAATTGAAAATGTAATTTTCCAGGCCTGAAAAAGTCATGGAATTTTGTAAATTCTCTGAAGGTCTTGGAAAAGTTAGTTTCTCCCCAACGCAACTACAGTGTTCTGTTAAGTTATCATTAGGCCTTTGGAGTCGACAATAAATGCGTTGACAGTATTTTGAATGTTAAACACTTCATATTTATCCCTAAAAGTATGCTAAATTGTGGTGCCGTGAAGTCATGGAAAATTCACTTTAGGTCATGGAAAAAGTCATGGAAATGTTTTGCAATTTTGTCAGTGAAAAAGAGGGGGAGCCCTGTAGGTGTAGATGCCATTAGTGAAGGTTAAAAGCTCCACGGGTGACCGATCACTCTTGTCAGCTGTGAAGTTTATTTAGATTTGGACGGTTTGAAACTTCATTTAACAAGCGTGCATGTGTGCCAGCAGCCAGGCAGTGAGAGGAAAGCTGAAGCTTTTATAGGACAGTTAAGGGCAGTAGTAGTAAAGACAGAGTGTGGAAGAGCTTTCAAGGACATCACACACGCGCGCGCACACACACAGTTACTCGCACAATGGCACAGAATGAGAGTCCATGACAGGGCTTAACCACCACACACACACACACACATTGGGGAGAGAGGTGAAAGTGAGGGAGAGGTGGACAAAAGGCAAGGTGTGTGTGTGTGTGTGTGTGTGTGTGTGTGTGTGTGTGTGTGTGTGTGTGTGTGTTGGATGACAGCTGTTGGCTGTGTGTGTGTGGGGTCGGAGGCTGTTTGATGTACATTAGTTATTGCATGCAGCAGTCTATCTGTAATTCTTTTTTAACGTGATGTAATTAAGCATTTAAGCCTCAGCACTTTTTTGGCAGGCTAATTAGTTTAGAAAGTGCTGATTTCCCTTGGCGGTGTGACCAAGGGTGACCATGACCTACTCTGTTACCGCGTGTAATGATGGCGGTCTTGCTGTCTCTGGGCCTGTGCACATGGGATCGTTTTAGGACGAGATGCTTTGAGTATTTGATTTGTTTCGGTCTTTCGTCCACGCGGCGCCAGCGTTCTGGATGCCCTGAAACAATGTTTTTTGAAAACAGTCCATCGTTGCGTTGTCGTGTGGACAAACCACTGCTTTTACAGGACAGAACTGTCTTTTTTTTTTTTCAGTCCCATTTGTCATGGTGGTCACACGGCAGATCATAGCACACAGTGCACACACTGAAATTCACCTCTGCATTTAACCCACCCCACACTTGAGCTGGGGGCAGCCATGACAACACACAGGGAGCAGTGTGTGGGAACGGTACCATGCTCAGGGTACCTCAGTGGCACCACTGGCGACCGGGGTCCGATACCTTAACCGCTAGGCCACCACTGCCCTGACTGTCTTGCAATGTGTCCAAAAGATGTCATGATGGAAGACTGACGCCTGGCTAAGTCCCAGTTAAACCCACCATGTTGTATTTATGTCATTTAATGTTTTTTGGTTCTCTTCAGTTGTACTTCTACTGAGGCATCCTGAATGGTCTGGAAAAAAGACGAGTGCTTCATTGGGTCCAAAAAAGTAAATAGTATCAGCTGCTCTTTAAGAAAGATGGACAAAACTATGTCGATAAAGATATGACAAAGAGGACTTCAAGTGTCAGATCTATGCAGACTGTTGATTCTTGTAACCAGTCCAATAATCCAGTGCACTCTGATAAGTTTAAAATCCTTTATTTTAATGCATATGCCAGCACAGTCAACACATTTCGACTCTAAAACAAGTCTGCATTGGGATCAAAAATGAATGCTCTGGTCTGGAGCTAAATGCATAGTCATGATGTTTACATATTTGGGAGGAACTCCATTGATTTTAGTCACACTCATAACCACCATGACTTACTGTACACACACAACCTCAAGCATTTTCCAATCATTTACATCCTCTGAGTCCATCCAGCTTTTATTCGCAGTAGGAGACAAATTTAATCTCTCTTTCTTCTTTTACTTTGAAGTGTTTTTGTAATTGTTTCAAATCAATGCTTTACGTTTGAGAGCCTAGGCTGAAGGCAGGATTTTCTCCACCAACACAAGCAGTTTGCAGACTGATCCAAAAAAAAAAGGAAAAAGTTGTTACCATGGTTATAGGACATTGCACCAACATGGCTTTGAGTTCTCTCAAGCACTCTAGAGAGAAAGTGTGTGTGTGTGTGTGTGTGTGTGTGTGTGTGTGTGTGCACAGGCATTAGGAAACCATGGCACAGTTTTTACTTTCTTTCTACTTTCCAGCAGTTGCGCTTTGATTTCTTTTCTGTGGGCAGCTGTGGCCTAGCGGTTAGGGAGTTGGTCTTGCAATCGGAAGATTGCCGGTTCGAATCCTGCCCTACCCATGGTTGAGATGCCCTTGAGCAAGGCATCTAACCCCACCTTGCTCCAGGGACTCACTGTAACTGAAACCCTGTAAATATCTGTAAGTCGCTCTGGATAAGAGCGTCAGCTAAGTGTAATGTAATGTAATGTAATGATTTGCAGTGCAAATCATCAGACAGGGTAAATCAGGTAATCGATGAAATCACCTGTGTTAAGTGCACAGGTAGAAGCAACACACGGCACACGGCCTCTCTGAAGTCATGATCTTCTAGCCGGGGACCGCCCATACTGCCTGCGACGCTACACAGAAAATCCTGTTTAAGTCAGTCTGGCCAACCTGCCTATTCTCAGCTGTTCCTTTGCCCGAGAAATCGGTAACCAGTGAAAAACGAACGCCACGCATATATGTCATAGCAGTCAGTGGTGTGATCGGTCTGTCCGGTAGTATACAAATGCATTTCATAGACGCTTGTTGATCTTTGCTTCTGAGAAATTTCTGTCTATGGGATCTTTGCCAAACCAAGTTCCATCTGCAAGCTTGGTGTGACAGCCAGTAGGGCTGCTCAATTAATCGAATTCTAATCGTGATAACGATTTCAGGGCCAAGTGCTCTCAAAACAAATAAAATCGAGGGCAACAATGTTTTTGTCCTAATTATTTTCTACTGTTTGTACTGTGCATTAGATGTATACATTACACATTTCTACTGTTTGTACATTAGACATCAAAGGAGACTTACTAATGTTTACGAAGAAAGGTATTAGGGAAAATCCGAAGGTACAAGAATGTTTTTTCAAAATTTCCATTTTCAATAAATGAAGCATGTTACTGAGGAAAACAAAATAATTGTTTGAATAATCGTGATTTCAGTTTTGGCCCAAATAATCGTGATTCAGATTTTTTCCATAATCGAGCAGCCTTAACAGCCAGGCTAATGATCTTCGCCTTGGTGGATGGACGGACCGACAGACAGACGGAGGGATGCACAGACAGACAGACAGACAGACAGACGGGAGGATACAGACAGAGAGGCAGACGGACAGACAGATGGACACAGAGACAGGTGGACGGACGGACAGACAGACACATTTGAATTACACAAACAGGCATATTTTGATAGACAGAATCCTTCTGGGAATGAGATAGCAGTTACCGCCCATCATACTTCAGAGAGAAGCAGACTCACAAGAGCCACAGGGTGAAGGACATCTGCGGTAGACTATCTGATAGAAGTGATTGAAAAGCACAAGAAACAGGGTTAGAGGAGAGGGCAATGCAGTTTTGGGAGGTGGGAAATGGATACCGAGTACAGGTTGCTGAGGAAGGAGAAACGGGGATGTTGTCTCCAGGGGGGAGACTGCTTTGATTTGATTTTGTGAATGTGGTTATTGGGTATAGGGTTGGGGGTTTGGAGGGTATAGCTTGGAGGGGAACTCCAGACTTACAGGGGACGGAAGTGATGATGGGTAAGTACATCAGTTCACTAATTACAGGAGACCTGTTCAGACCTGCTGGGATATTGGTGTGTGTGTGTGTGTGTGTGCGTGTGTGTGTGTTTGTGTGTGTGTGTGTGTGTGTGTGCCAGGGCTGTCATTATAAAGGAAGTCTGTGGCAAAAACCTTCACCAAGTGTCACGGCAGTAGCTCAAGGACAAGCCACTAGTGCTTACCAGTAACTCCACTCCTACCTCCTCTTATTACTTCTTTCCTGCTTTCTCTCTCCCTCTTTCCTCTTTCTCTCTCTCTCTCTCTCTCTCTCTCTCTCTCTCTCTCTCTCTCTCTCTCTCTCTCTCCTCACCCTCTCGTTATATCTCCATCTCTCTCCATGATGGTCTTAATTTCTCTCACTCTAATATTAAGGTATGACCTGTCATTTCTTGTGTGCTCACCTAGTTTACCCTTACTGTGTGTTCACATCAGAAGCGACCAAAGCGACCAGAGCGACGGAAGTCAGTTAACTTTATGGTAAAGAGCTATGACGCGGTTCGGCGAAAACCAACCAGAATACATAGATTTACCAACGTCCGTTAATTACTGAGCTAAATCCAAAGTTCTTTGGCTAAATTTAACATTCCAAATGATACGTCATGAGCAAACAAAGCGAACAAGGCGAATTCAACAGCCAACATTTTGGTAAAGGGGCCTTGGTGTATCTACAGTAATGTTTACATTTTGGTAAAGGGGCCTTGGTGTATCTACAGTGATGTTTACATTTTGGTAAAGGGGCGTTGATGTAGCTACAATGGTGTTTTCATTTTGGTAAAGGGGCCTTAGTGTATCTACAGTAATGTTTACATTTTGGTAAAGGGGCCTTGGTGTATCTGCAGTGATGTTTACATTTTGGTAAAGGGGCGTTGATGTAGCTACAATGGTGTTTTCATTTTGGTAAAGGGGCCTTGGTGTATCTACAGTAATGTTTACATTTTGGTAAAGGGGCCTTGGTGTATCTACAGTGATGTTTACATTTTGGTGAAAGGGCCTTGGTGTAGCTACAGCAGTGATGGGCAACCTGGATTCAGAAGCTACCATCTAATACCACATATTCCAAATCACCTGGTTCTACCTGTGCACTTGATACAGCTGATTGAAATAATTAACTCGTACCTGGCTGAAGAGTTGCGCAAATTAGGATCAGCTGATTTAGTGAACAGCCGGTACAAAAAGCCTGCATGACACAGGATTGTTGCTTCTGAAGCCAGGTTGTTCTGTTTCTCATCCACAGGCATGGTAACATCTTGCTAAAGTGAAACCAAAGCAGCTGTGTGTTTTTCAGGTGACTCTGACGGTAATGAAATTAGTTGTAAAATCTTTGGAGAATGGAGAGTTGGTACATTTGAATGGTCTTCTCAAAGAGACCCTTACATCTGTGAAGGTGAAGGAGGTGAAGGATTTTCAATATACTTTTTCTTAAATGCTATGCTTATTTTTATTCTTTTAGTGTTTTGATGGTCTACACATTTTTAGTTGGGGTGTAGAAATGTAGACACTCACATGGATCTTGCTCATGCTAGACACAACTGAACTTCCTGATGTTTTCCCACGATACTGTACACAATAACCAAATAGACACACATGCTATTCAGGACAGTTAAGCTGCCAGTCTTTATCCATTGAAAGGGAATAATCATCAGGTGTATTTTAGGAGACCGTGCAGTCTGCCTCTGAATATGCTGCACCTGTGGGTGTCAGTGTAAATGTGACTTACTGGGTTTGTGAATGCACTGACCCACTTCAGTGTCTTGCATCAGCCATGGGTCTGTGTCTCATCACTAGCTAAGTCTGTACAGCCTTTAAAATATATTAATCTGTTTTAAATAGTATATAAGTATCAATACACTGCCATTTTGCACTGGTTTCTACATAAGCTGTGTGGATGTAGCAAGAAGGCAGTTTCAAGACTTTACTGCTTGCTTATACTAGTACCACCTGCAGCATACTACAATAGAAATAGTTGTTACCTGGTCCCCAGAGGGATTGACCAGGTATTGCAATGACCCTGTCTGTCTGTCTGTGTCTGTCTGTGTCTGTCTGTCTGTCTGTCTGTCTGTCTGTCTGTCTGTCTGTCTGTCTGTCTGTCTGTCTGTCTGTCTGTCTGTCTGTCTCTGTCTGTCTGTCTGTCTGTGTTTGTGTCTGTCTCCCCATATGGGGGCCAAGGTTGCCATCTCTGCACTTGTTAAAATTAGAACTTAGTTGAGTAGACAGTATTCAACTTTTAAATACCCTCAACATATCCTTGGAGATGGGCTTTTAAACTCTCTTTCTGTCTTTTGATTGACATGATGTTTCTTAATGCATTATCGATCCAGCATTTAAGATGAAATAAAATGGCTTAGTTTAGACCTTTAGTGAGGTCATTAGGTCTTTAGTGAGTCATTTTTGTCAAGGGGCATGTACAGAATATAAGGACAACAGGAGGGTTAAATAAGGTTCTGTCTGTTCTACCGTGCTGTTTCTCAAACACTGCGACTAGCATATATAAACTTCAGCATCTTAAGCAGTGCAGTCTCTGGAATGCAAACATTTGTTCCCTCTCAGGATTGTTTATTATTCTGAAATGTAGCTGAAGAATGTGCTGTGTTGAGTGGATATTGAGCTGTCTGGAAAACTCGGTCTGTAATTCTCTGTTATCTTCTATCTTCTGTAACCACAGACAACACAACAGTGTGGAATGTTGTGTTTTTGTCCACATCTCTTTCATGGTATATTTTAGTCATTCTGGTTCATCAGACTTTCTCGTCAGTGTAATTTTTTTAATCTTTTTCATTTTTTGTTTTGTTTTATTACTTTGGGTATTTGTTATGGCTGTCATTGAAGTGGTCTCTGTTTTAAAGGTTCATTTCTATTACTGTTGTGCTCCATTGCTATTTAATTGGTGTGTGTGTGTGTGTGTGTGTGTGTGTGTGTGTGTGTGTGTGTGTGTGTTTTTGCTTGTGTCCAGGTGTGAATTTGAAAATAGGTAATTGGGTTTGTCACTTTGTTAGGAGTCTGTAGGAACAGCCCAGCACTCACATCACCTAGTTACCCAGAATACCTCTGTGTCTGATACACTACACACTTCCAGCCACATAGCACACTGTGTGTGTGTGTGTTTGTGTGTGTGTGCTTGCGTGTGTGTGTGTGTAGCACATTTTTATGTGCAGAGTACATAACAAGGTTCCCTAAGATAAAGACAAACACAGTGACAAAACAATGTAAAATGTACAAATTAGTCTACTGGCGAATGTTACATTTGAAGTAGAGAGTACATCACAATGTGCCTTAAGACTAAAACAAACACAAAGACAAAAACATTTTTTTTAACAAAAGGACAAATTAGTCCACTGGCCAAACTCGTCTGTTCTGTGGGCGATAATGACTGGCTGTGAGAAACAGCGCACCACATGAATGTCCCCGAACACCCCAATCTGGCAGCACTGCTGGCAGTCTGGAGAGAGCACTGCAAGCAAGCATCCGTCCTGTCCGAAATTGCAACCGACCGCTCTGGGTACACAGACGGCAAAGGCCGGCTGTCAAACAGCTCACCGAACCTTTGACAGCGGGCAGGTTACGTCAGTCAAAACATTATTTTTTTCTTCTCTCAGTCCAGACACCAGACAGACATCGCAGCTCAGCAGAGCAGATGCTCGGTGGACCGGAGACAGCGGCGGCTGCCCCCTGACTTTGACCTATGGGGGCTCAGAGCAGTCCTGTGAGAATTCTGTCTGACCACATACTGATCTGGAAAGGCAGACTGCTTTTTTATTTCACCGATCTGGATGAGTCTCATAGGAGCTTGCGGCATGAAGCTGTCCTGCTTTAGCTCTGCAGACTGGCAGCACTGAGCACCCACTCAGCAGTTCTCAATTTAGATAGATAAAAAAACATACATATACCCTATATACCCAATACCCTAAGTATAAAACATACATAAAAATAAAACTAATATTTGCGTAGACTGTATAACACTGACAAGACAAATGCACAACTAGAAGACAGCACAGAGAGTAAAGGATGAATAAGGCAAAAAAAAAAACATAAATATAAAACAAACATACATAAAAATAATGATTACATAGACTTTTTAACACTGGCAAGACAAATGCAGAACTAGAAGACAGCATAATGTAAAGGATGAATAATGCAAAAAAACATAAATATAAAAACATACATAAAAATAATAATGTTTACATAGAGTGTATAACACTGGCAAGACAAATGCAGGACTAGAAGACAGCATACTAGCAACACTAGAAGACAGCATAGTGTAAAAAGGATGACGATGATAAACATGTAAACAAAAACAAGAGGCTAGAAGGGGCAGACACTGACCAGCAACACAGTCCTAGCAATCCTAGCAACACAGTGTCTGTGTGTGTGCAGTGTGTGTGTGTGTGTGTGTGTGTTCAGTGTGTGTGTGTGTGTGTGTGTATGCCTGCTGCAAAGGCCAGTGTTACTGTAAGCAGTATTGTGTTTTGTAAGCAGTATTGTATTTTTACATATAAATTGGTATTTCATGCATTCTCTAAAATAGGCCATGAAGCTGAAATGACATTGACCTCTGTGGACTTGTATTGGCATTTGCCACCTTAATTCATATTTGCATTTGAGTATCTGACACATTTCTTAGTGAGTAGCTGACAGTGCTTTGGCCTCACCAATGTACACACACAAACACAAACACACACACGCGCGCACACACACACACACACTTGTTTAATGTTAGAAAGTCTGTCTTTTGTTAGACAGACAGACTGTCTAATGTTAGAAACTACCGCTTTTGCACTTTAAAGGTTCACTGAATGCATCCATCATAAATTTAGAATAGTCTTCTCCCTAAATTTTGTATGTTATGGTGGGTTTATTTAGATTGTATATCTTAGGTTAGGTTGGATATCTTTTTTGTGTGGATTTATGTATGGAAGATACAGTAAGTAGTGTTTGCATCTTAATATGTGATCAAACACTGCACCAAAATGGATCAGTCAACATCTTTGAACTTCTGAAGTGTTTACCTCTTTGAGGTTCCCAACAAAACTCTTTCATGTAGTGCACCTGTCATATGTCTCATCATTTTGAGGGCTTCAAATCATCCATTCTTTTTTTCTGTGAGTGCGTTTTTATTTTTGCAGTGTTGTCAAGGAGAGGAGGGGGTGTCGGGGGGGAAATCGGACTTCAAAAGAGGTTGAATTGGCAACTCATGGGAGATGTTTTTGTGAAGCGAAGAAGGCATTTGAGAGCTGTCTTTGGAGTGCCTAATTGGGCTTTTGCACTACTGTTGCCTACTAACTAAAATTATTTGCTTTCTCTGGTTGTGAACTGATCCCTTTTGTTGTGCTAAGGACTTCAGTCTGTATTTTTTTGAGATGTTTGAATGTAAGATGTAAACATGGTGTAAACTGATGTGACCTGAGAAAGTACTACCTCGTTATCTCATTTAGGAGTTATGTGTAATGGGGCTGAGCCAAGAGGAATTGTGGGAAAGGTGACCTGTGTTGTCCGGCAGGGAAAGTACATCAGAGGAAGCTGGTTGACTGAGGAAGGGAGGAGTGAAGGACAATTTGTTCTATTTATTTATTTCAAAGAGAAAAACGGTCACATAAAAGTCATAACTGTGCTCATGTAAAGAAATAATGAATGAAAATAGCTATTTTAAGTCATCAATGTCACTGAAATTGGGAAATCAAAAATGCCCTCTAGCTGGAAAACTGGAAATTATTCAGTGGATCACCTGCCCATTGAGGTCCTGTGAAAGTGACTTCTACCTCTAGTGGGCTGGAACACAGTGGTAAAACGAACGAGACTTTAACTCATTTTTTGGACAGGAAGTGGTCACCAGCTGGCTAATCTGCACCCCGCCACCCACTTACCCCCACATGTAAATCTTTATAACCATAGAAGCAGCACATTTATCAGACAATGTCTCTGTACGCCTGTCATTTAAAACCTTGTTTGTTTCAAAATTTTGGTAATATTTGAATAGTGCAAGTGCTATTTTAAACCTTCAAACTATGTTGGCTATGAAAATTTGGGAAAGGGGTTAGGGTTTTTTAACACCTTTTGTGTCGTAAAAGATCAAATTAGAATATATATTTCTGAGGTTTTTGCTAAAACACATACAGTATTTCTTGATATAAATAACAAATTTTAAGCCTGTGGTGTATTGGGACATATAGATGGTGCATTTTTAACATTGTTCATTCTTCATTGCTAAAAACTAATTCAGATTTCAGAACATTCGTGCACAGACATAGTTTTAACTCAACCACAAATTTGGCACCATTTCTGGAAAATGCATTTAAACAAATCCTGCACCTTTTCTGTATTCGGAAATGGATGATGTCAACACTGATTAGTCTGTTCCACAAGAATGTCCTGCTTTGCCTTCTTAGAGGCTGGACATTTTTCATGCTGAAGGCAGGCAAGTGTGTTCCCGATTCATGCTCACAGGCAGGCTGCCGCTTTGCTCATGTTCCATTAATTTTCAGTGGAAAACAGTAAGCCGGCGCTCACCTGCCACGCTTAAGCTCAACCCACCCACCTTCCTCGCTCATGTCTGTGGCAGTGGTGGCCTAGCGCTTTTAAGGTATCGGACATGTGGCTGCAGGATCGCAGGTTTGAATCCCGGGTCGCCAGTAGTGCCACTGAGGTACCCTGAGCTTGGTACCGTCCCCACGAACTGCTCCCCGGGGGGTCACAGGTCCGATACCTTAACCACTAGGCCACCCTTGCCCCAAAAACTCAAGGAAATAATTGAAGCTTACAGTCCAATTAGACTTGCGTAGTCTAATCAGACTTCTGAATCAAATCAATGCCTACAACTTGCATCTGTTTTTGTGAAGTTCTTAGCTTTTACCTTCACAATCGGGTTCACACATGCAGGGTTAGTGTGCAACGCATGCTTCATTTCTTTTTGTTTTATGGATGCATGCCTGTCCGCCTAAGGCTTTATGCTCATGTCATCCACGACATTGCACTTGGTATTTAAACTTAAGTAGAGCAGTTGCGGGAAACCTGGATGATTGGCCGAAATTAATGGAAGAGTTCCAATGATTGGTCAAATTGCAAGATTGTGTGGGGATTGGCTGAATTTGCGTTAATAGTTACAATCGCATCATGGTGAAATGCTGGCGGGTGTGTTTTGTGTCCATATATTAGTACATTCTGTCATAATTTGAACAAGGTTGTTGAGAGGGATAGCAGAGGATTCTTTGCAGTTGTGCAGTTGACATGCCGACGAGTTGAGTCAGTCTTTCAGGTGTAAGGGTCAGGAGGTCATATAAATGTGATGGTCTGTATGAATGTGCAGTGTGTGCGTTTGTGTGTGTGTGTGTGTGTGTGTGTGTGTGTGTGTGTGTGTGTGTGTGTGTGTGTGCGCGCGTGCGTTTGTGTGTGTGTGTGTATCACTGTGTGTATTGTATTTTGCTCACTGTGTGTGTGTGTATGTGTGTGTTGGCACGATTGCTTTTGTCTAATCTCTGCATGTTTTGGTAGATTCATCTCTGGTCTCATCTTTGCCTCGCACTCCGGCTTGTGTCTGGAGGTCTTGTCTTGTCAGTCAGCACATTGATCCGCTTGTGTTTCTACCACCACGCTGTTGTCAAGCCAACACCAATCAGGATGGATTATCTGTGGTTGTGTGTGTCAGGCACATCCCCGCCTCATCCCTCTGCTTCCACCGGTGGCACATACCTTTTACCTGGTACCCGGTGCTCTTTAGGACCAGGTGGGAAAAGACGACACCCAACATGCAATCTACACATGCTGATGAAGTCACATGATCAACAGACTATATGGCCAGCAGCTCTCCTCGTTAAGAGGTGCTTTGTTCTGTTTGATTCAAGATATTGGCTTATTTTTAACAGGCAAAATATGTACAGTATTGCAGTTAAGTATGCTGTTATTTGGACAGGATTTATATATCTCTTGAATGACTTTCCCTTTTTTTTCTCTGTCATTTTGTAATTGCTTATCTCTGTAGTTTTTTCAGCCATGTATCCAAGTAATTAATCCCTTAAATTAGTTTATTGGTTTTACAATTTGTGCAAACAAGCACATGAAAACACCCATTTCTGACTCTCAGTTTGAGTCTAGAAAGTCTTCCAGTTTTGCAGCTCTGAGGATAGTTTGCTGCTTTTTTTGGGGAAATGAAACCATGTGAAAAAGCTCTGTGAATGTGTCCTCAAAAGGTTCCGCGCAGCCCAGCCAAGACTGAAGCTGAAGCTGTGACAGAATGTCAGTGTTTTTGAGTGCTTGACAACAAAACACATTACATAAGCCTCTCCTCATGCCAGCTCCTCGCCTTGTCACAGGAATAAATAATCTCCCTGTAATGCAGTAACCTGTGGGAACGTGGGGATGCATTGATGGCGAAATGTCTGTCATCAGGGGCTTGGCCTATTGATTCTGTCCATGTGCACTTTCATTCAGAGT
>CM050203.1:8350000-8475000 GCA_027475355.1 Coilia nasus | reverse complement strand
AAATGGGGCTTTCACTTTTCATATAGCTGGGTGGTTCCAAAAGCTGTTTTCATGCCATCTCCTACTCAGTAGTAGCCTGATGGCTCTCCACGGCGTGACAGAATTAGTAAAAAGCGAAAGCGACTGTGAAAAAGCAGAGAAGTATGAGATGAAGGGAAATAACCCAAGGATGAGAGAGTGGAGAGAGACAGCAGGGAGAAATACGAGGCGGAATAGGGAAGGCAACCAGAGGAAAGAGCAAGATGGTGTGTTTTTGCCACACCGCATTAATGTCACTTCAAAGCAAACCCTTATCTCAGAACAGGACTGTAAAGCTACCCCCTGGATGTCTCTACGACTCTTGAAGGGAATATCCCCCCCCCCTTCTCTCTCCCTCTTTCTCTCTCCCTCCCTCTTGCTCCCTCCCTCTCTCTCTCTCCCTCCCTCTCTCTCTCTCTCTCCCTCTATCTCTCCCCCTCTCTCTCTCTGTCCCTCTCTCTCCCCCTCTCTCTGTCTCTTTCCCTCCCTGTCCCTCCCCCTCCATCCGTCTCTCTCCCTTCTCTCTCTTTCCCTTCCTCTCTCTCTCTCTCTCTCTCTCCCCCTCTCTGTGTTTCTGTTTGTCTCTCACTTTTACCCTCTGATATTACCAGGGTTTTTATCCCCTTTTTCTCCTCCCCTGGAAGTAGGTCACCCAGTGAGCCTGTGGGTGACTGACTGAGGGGGAGTATTGCCTGTGGACTGAAGTCAGGTTGTATCATTTAGCCACAAGCTAGGCAAGTCTGATAACAGACTGGTGACGCTAACTAGTACAAATAGCACTGCTTTTAGTCAGCTAGCATAAGCTTCTTTAGCCAGCATGTGGACTGACAATTGGGCTCTTTTTTTTGTACTTGACACTTTGATACTTTCATCTCGCATCTTAGAGGACTTGCTGCTTAATTTTGTTGTACAGGCAACTGCTCAATGGCAAAAAAGTCTTGAAGTCTAACTAAGCCTGGTGAGTGAGTCCCCCAACCCCCCACGTCAGGTTGCTGCTCTGGTAGGCTTTGTTTGCGGGCCGACGTGACAAAAAGAGGGTATTAGGTGTGTAAGAAGAGATGACTTAAGCAACACATGGTGCTATTTTGGCTTGCATTGGTGAAAGGCCAGGTGCTGTTGTCCGTTTTTTTATTTTTTAGTTTATTCAGCCATGCGCCACCTGAACGTGTCCCCCACCTGCATCTAATCACTGCCCTTCAGAACAAATACAGGTTGACACTTCACACCTCTCACCTCCTCTGTAAACAAAATCTCCCAGTGGGAGCAGGTGCCCTTTGAATGGCACACTGTAATTGCCTGTAAATGTTAATTAATCATGCCATTCTTCATGGTTCCCTGTAGCACCTGAATTCAGTAGACCAATAGAAAAGCTACACACCTGACAATACTAGGTCTGAGAGTTGTTGTACAAATCCATAACTGAACATTGTGAAAACTAACAAACTTTATTTTGTACAGCTCTTTTTATATGCAACCCAGTTTCACCTTTTGAATACTAAAAGTGACTGTTTATGTTTACATAATGAAGTAAATTTAGTACATCAGTTAAGTATAAGTTAAGTAAGTTTGTTGTTGTATTCAAGTAAATTCAGCATGGTTCAATCTTACTCTTATGCAGAGGGGTAGAATAATGGGTCAAGACCAAGACAGAGAGATAAAGGTCAGTTCACACCAAGAAATATAACGACAATGATAACAACAACTATAACTACAATAATACAGGCATCCACACTGAAGAACAACATTTTAACGGCAACATTTTAGTCATGATTCAAACATCTAACAGAACCTGACATCCTGTGAATTCATATGAATTCTCATTGGCTGATAGTGCTTTTATAGTTCATAAAACCTCCAATGAACTTTGGAGTGATGCCAGCGATATCGTTCAGCCTGTCCTTGTCATTATAGTCGATATGTGAACAGCGCCATTCTTTAAAGTTAAAACGATTATTACAAAGTTATAGTTACAATTATCTTTATAGTTCTCGTCCTAGATGTGAACGGGCCTTAAGTCTCAAAGGGGGTTGGCATGACTTAATGTAATTGGTGTCTTTTTATGTCGTTTTTAACAGATGGACCATTGACTGACCTGGAGTGCTCTTTGACCTTTCCTCGACAAAGGGATTCTAACCCGATGTTCCTACACTTTATACAGCCATTGGAGGCTGGAATGCCGGAGACAAACAAATCCTGATGATGTTAAGCTAAGACGTTAAAACCTTCAAGAGCACCAGCGGTTTCAAGGAATACCAGCAGCTCAAACTTTCTTTAACATTTTGCTGAGAATTGCAAAACATGCCATCCTGATAAGACTGGTTAAATTGGAGTTTCAGTTTTTACTGTGAAAAAACAAAAATACACAGGCAAGGTGTCAAGGAGGTGAAAAAGAAAGAAAAGAAAACCGTTGACAACTGTTGGGGACGGGGTGGTAGAAAGACAACAAAATGGAGACGCTGCCTCAAGACTCCATCTTGGAATGCCAGATCTGCTTCAACTACTACAGCCCCCGGAGACGGCCCAAGCTGCTCGACTGCCGCCACACCTGCTGCTCCGTGTGCCTGACCCAGATGCGCTCGGGCGCGCGCGAGGTCCGCTGCCCCTGGTGCCGTCGCATCACCAAGCTCCCCGCCGGCCTGTCTGTCTCCCAGCTGCCCGACGACCCCAACCTGGTGGCCGTGGTGGCCATCCCGCACGCCTCCGAGCACACGCCCGTCTTCATCCGCCTGCCCAGCAACGGCTGCTACATGCTGCCCCTGCCCCTCGCCAAGGAGCGCGCCCTGCTGCCGGGAGGGCTGGGCTGCCGGCTGTTGCCGGGGGGAGCGGCGGGTCTGGGGGGCCTGGGGGCCGGTGGTGGAGGTGGAGGTGGGAAGGGCAGCGGAGGGGGGATGGCTGTGCTGGCCATGCCTGAGCAGGAGCCACTGGGGCTGGGCAGTCTGGAGGGCCTGGATGCTCTGGAGGAGGAGAGGAGAGGAGGTGCCATGGGGGGAGGAGGGGGAGGAGGAGGAGGAGGCGCAGGCGGGAAAGGCTCTACGTGGTCGGGGGTGTGCACGGTGATCCTGGTGGCCTGCGTGCTGCTCTTCCTGTTGGGCATCGTGCTCCACAACATGTCCTGCATCTCCAAACGCTTCACTGTCATCTCCTGTGGCTGAGCAGCTCAGGGGTTCCTCTGTGTGTTTTTGACAGCCCCGTAATTGTCCATGTGTCCTCACACATATGTAAACACACTCTTTCTCTCTCACACACACACATACACTTCACACACTTCACGGTGAGGACGGCGTTTGTCAACACAACACAAAACAGAATCAGAAAATGATCTCTTCGTATGGTTGCAGCTTGAAGAGGAGATTAAAAGACATTAATAACTGGATTGTGTGGATAAAACAGTTTCTTTTTCACAGCTTGTGGAACCGTGGAGATTTGCAGTTCATACAAACACAATAACTTTTACACACACACACACACACACACACACAGCTACATCCCTGTCAGTGGATACTCGTTGGTTTTCCTGTGACACAAGGGAGAAAAACAGGGTCTGTCCTGCCTATAGCAGCCCAGATACAGGCTGGACTGTTTGTCCATACGTGGTTAGTAGGTGTTTTGCCTTTTTGTGTATTAATTACGTTTTTTTTTTTTTTTTTTTTTCTCAAATGTGGAGCAGTTCTTAACTACACAATATGACATGCAATAGAATTCAGTAGCTAGTCCTTGGCCTGGGAGTTTAACCAACCAATTGCGTTCTGTGTGATAACGTAGAAATGCTCACAGTGTAGTTGAGTGTGACGTGTTTGGGCTCTGTGTTTTGTTTCGCATTCTTACCAAGAAAACAAGGTACCACCAATGTGGACGGTACCACTTTTGTTCATAACTGCATAATGCAGTGAAAACTCAATTTTTGGTTTTGTCAAAAGCTCAAAAGTAGAAAAACCAGTAATATTATGTAATAATGTTATACCAGCAAACATGTAAATGAAAAAGCACAGATCCACTACTCCGGTGGCTGGAGACTAGAGAGTAATAACAACAACAATACTGTGTTTTAAAGGGAGTCCCAGGACAAACTCCTATGTGTCTGTTTATTCTTTAATGTCCTCTTGTCCGTCCAATATCCAGTGTCCGTCCAAAATATACAATGCGGGTGCTGTTTTAAAAGGCAGAGGAAGTCAGTGTTTTGATCTTGCCTATGGCACAAATACACACAGACAGGTGCACTCAACACACACACACACACACACACACACACACACACACACACACACACACACACACACACACACCTGCATTCACTGATCTGGTGCTGAGTGCAGGTTTCGACATGATGTTATGGAGTGACGGAGCTTTCTAACTGTGTATATTGTGTGTGTGTGTGTGTGTCAGAGAGAGAGAGAGAGAGAGGGAGAGGGGGATAAAAGAAAATGAGAGGGCATGTGTATATGTGAATGGCTGTGTGTGGATACTTTGTAATCTAATTGATTTATAAACTGTGGTTGTCTCTCTAGAGCCTTTGAATTTGCTGTCCTTTCGTGCCAAATTGGTTTTTCTGTCTTTCTCTCTTTCATCATGTAAAGGGTGTACAGAAATAAACCTGGAGAAGAATTTTGTACAATGTGTGACAAAAAAAACAAATGATCATGTTTCATTGTTTGCAGTAAAATGTGGTTTTGTATCCGTGAGGCAACAGCATTTTTACAAGCTGTGAAAGAGAAGTTTCAGCAGGTCATGTGATGTTTTTTTTTCTTCCTTGTTCAATATTTTAGGGAAATTCTTCAAAACGTTTACACCAGTTTTGTCAGACATAACATGCGTTACAACATCCCATAACATCTGTAGAACCTAAAACTGTGGCTTCCCATTAATACAAAAAAAGGGAAACAAACCCTGAATCTCTCTCTTTGCTCCGGTCTGAGCTTTTGGTCCTAAAAAACCTTAGCTGACTGGTTGGTATTTATACATGTGCAGAAGTGAAACCCAGAAGAATATATACAGGGTAGTTAATGTAAGTAAAAAATATGCAGTGCAATGGTTCCATATATGCTACAACCCAGCATGCTGATGTAGAGTAGAGTGTGTGATCACAGCGGTGTGGCAGCCTAGAACCTGAGCAAAGGATGAATGAAGGTGTGAATCAGAATAAAGAAGAGAAGAGAATCAAAAGCTGATTTATTTTCCAAGTATCAGGGTTCCCACTGTCATGGAAATCCTGGAAAAGTACTTACACTGTACATACCTAACCCTATGGTACATAACGTCATACACTTTGTTACACTACCCAATCGGTAAAATAAAGTGTGACCTAATATACATACCAGCACACTTTCACAAATACAAACATAATACACAAAAAGAGTAATTTACATAAATGCAGAAGAGGGAGACACAGTGAGCGTTACGACCCTGCATTGTGTTGTTTTTCACCGATGGGAAATAAATCTCCTAATGAACACACTGAACCCATATTTCCAGCCTGTTCGGTTTGTGACTGCGCTCCAGAGATGGTAGCCAGGAACAAGCTGGTGCATTTAGCACCTTTTGACGCAATATCAGTATTGACTGTTAAGTAATATGTGTGTGTGTGCGCGCATATGTGTGTGTGAGGCTATTAATCAAGGCTTTTTTTTGTTTTGTTTTTTCAACCGTATCAGTGGATGAGGTGAATTCAGCTGCAGTCAGCTTTGCTCTCTCTATTTTTGTCTGTGTAGATTTTCATTCTCATTCATCCAGGTCATGGTAGTCAAAGGAGCTAAGTTTTAAGCAACTGGACTTCTTTTTGGAGCTTGGAGACATTTCACCTTTCATCCAAAAGGCTTCTTCAGTTCTGGCCTGATGATGGGAAACCAGGAGCTATATCTCTGGATCACTAGAGGTGAAGCTGTAGACCACAACCCCTCATTCCATGACGAAGGGTCACATGAGTCACCCGTCAAGGTATGAATTGGAGTGACAGTCATTGTGGTCACATGATTCAGAGAATGATGAGTCACCATCAGAGAACTACTCTGATGGTGCAGAAACACCTTCAAGCTCCAAAAAGAAGGCCAGTTGCTTACAACTTAGCTCCTTTGACTCCCTCTCCCTTGTTTGTTTTTTTTTTTTTTTTGTCCACATGCTTTGGTGCATTTGATTACTTTATGCATTTAAAAAGGGAGTAAGACACCTAACACAGCTTGAGGGTCACTGGGGGACGTTAGCAGGCTACAGTTTTGCCTACATATCTGCATTATGTAATAAAAAAAACTAAGCATCTAATCCACAGATGAGAAGGTTACCGAAAATGCATGGTGGCAGTAGTCACCCCCTCTGTCCCCATTTCCTTGTATGTACCTGACATTTCTTAACGCCAACAGCAGGGTTGCCAACTATCTTGCAGCTGGCGTGACACTCACACATTCAGTCTCAATCTCACACGCAAGAAATCTCACCAAATCGTACCATAATATACGGGTATATTTTTAATCTCACTTTTTAATCTTTAATCTCAATTTTTTACTCACCTATGCTGAGTTGATGACTAGACTAGAACAGGTGTATTTCTGAAGGCCAGGAAAGAATATCTGATAGTTAATAGACTGTAGGTAATCTGCCTTGTAGGTTTTGTTGCAACTTTCTCTCCACAGATGTCTGTGATTGTTGATTTGCTGAAAATCTTTGTGTCCTCTACATCAGTTACATGTGGAATGTTGTTCAGACTGAACCAGAGCTGATGGCAATGTAAAGTCAGGGGATGAAATGTATAGGTTCTCTCAACTGTATTTCAAACCTGCGTTGTCTGAAATAAAGCTGTTTTATTTGTTACTTTGTGTAGAAAGCAGACCACATTACCCCCTCCTCACGCACAAACATGGCATCCCCATTCCCATCCCCTCCGAATCTCCCACCAGACTGTAATGAGATCGACCCTGAGTCCTATAGTTGGCAACCCTGTAACTTCATACCAAACTACTGTAAAATAAAAAAAAGTCAATGTTGGTCTTTCTAGACTTTGGTTAACACAGTATACTACCTAGATGTGTAAAGTTACGAAAGCAGGGGGAATGACATACGGAAGGCCATTTTAATTATGACCATGTTCGTGTGGGTGTATGCGTGTGTCTGTGTGCATACATTACGTTTGTGTACAATATTTACGTTGTAATGTTTGTTCCTGTGCCAGGGTTTACTATTAAATAATACTTTAAATCAATACACCTTCTTTGTGTAATTCATGTTTTTAATAAAAACAGACTATTTGTGTTGTGTCTAACAATGCCTCTCAGCTGTTTTGCAATCATCTGGAGCGTATTGCATAATCATTCAGTTTGCTACAATTACAACAATAGTGTAAAGTCTCTTTTTTAAATTCATGCACATCATCAAAAAAATGGAGGTAAATATATTTATTATTGTAACTAATGTGTAACTAATAACTAATGTCAAGTCTTTGCATTCTCTAAAATGAAGTCAGCCATTGCTTTTTGGTCAATTTCATTTGTGCCAAATGTATCCAAGTATACTGTAATGATACATGGACATGGCCAGTGCAAGGACCAGAAGACTATACCTGTATAAGCATCTGTATCTATAAAAGGCAGAATTATCTTAATGAATATTTTATCACACCAAATGTGTGATGTGTGTGTGTGTGTGACAAAGTGTGCTAATTTTCAGAATAAAAACCTGCACTAGACAGATTTTAGTCCTAACATGAAATAGATTTTGCTCAAATGTTTTCATGTTTGTCATGATGAACAGTCAATTCAGTTTAGAGGAGCATCTTTTAATTTTTAAATATTACCATGTTGACTCCAGTAATATTGAGCCAGTGTACTCTTATAATGATTGGAGGTATATATAAATATTATATATATATAAAATTTGCATTAAGATGTCCAGTGGCACAACATGTTTTGCTTCTGTGTTTAAGTGATGGAAAGTAACCATTATAAAACAATAATGAGTTTAGACAACTCATCAACATTATCTCAAATGGACAGCTGCTTCTCTTTCAATAATAATTAGTATGCTGGGCAGCTCTTACACAGTAAACAAGATGCCATAGCAGGCTGTCCTTCCTGTTGTTTCATAATGCCATGTCATGGTGTCAGAGCTGATATAGGCCAGGTGCTAAATCTGGTGACAACCCCCACTGGAGGAAGGATTGTCTTTCTGTGCGGTTAGACAATGATTGCAAATACTAAAAGACAGAGAGGCAGATAGACAGATATCTGTGTATATTGTCATTCATCTAGGTCATGGTAGTCAAAAGTGGCTCAAAATATATTTAAATACATCAGATTAGCACATCCACAGTCTGGGGTAAAAAATCAAATTTGAGTCACATTTACAGAAAACTTACTTCATTGCAACAGTGAGAGCACGGCCCGAATGTGGCAGGAATGTTGCTGGGCAACAACATGATCCAGTCCTTCATTTTCTGATGAGATAATTATGAAAACTTGCCTGTTGCTGATTGAAGTTCTCCTGATAAAAATGTGCTGCCTAATATCAGTGATAAAGTAAAGGGCTACGACTAAGTCATTGATTTGATTATCAATAAAGAAGTTTGGACCTTGTAAATTCTGGTGGGGGGGGTATTTGTCATACGCCATGTCAATTGAATTATACAAAATACAATGTCTACTTCATACAATGACTTTAATGACAGCGTTCATCATTGAAAAAAAGTACTGAATTTAAAAGTAAAATAAACAATGAAAAAACAAAGGATTATAAGAATGTTTTATGTTTTGTGGTCCTTATTTAAAGTGCAGATAAATTGCTAGAATCTTTTCCTCAGGTCCTTGATTCTGTTTTTTAGGCTAAAATAAAACAGGACAGATGGCCACTTTAGTCAGAATGTGCATGCTAAGGTCCAGGTAAGGGGGGCTACGATGAAGGAACTCCGGCCACGTTTCTTCAGGATCCACTTTGCTATGGAATACCAATCATTTACAGCCAGTGCTTATTGACAGTCAGTCCCTTTGGTCATTGTAATCACACGGCACATCACACACAACAAAATTCAACCTCTGCATTTAACCCATCACACACATGAGCAGGGGGCAGCCATGACAATGGCGTCCGGGGAGCAGTGTGTGGGGACGGTACCATGCTCAGGGTACCTCAGTGGCACTACTGACGAACCTGGATTCGAACCTGCGATCCTGCGGATAGCTTAACTGGTAGGCCACCTCCCCTATTCCTCTTCCCCATCTACACAAGCACAGCTTCTTCCCTAATGGCCTAAAATGGTCAAGGTCTATTTCTTAGCATATTACCTTTCTTGTATTGTCATATTAGTATTCAGAGTATGATTCCATGACTTTTCGATGAATTCAACATTGTGTACAGGACAATTATTTCCTACATGATGTTGGGGGTTGGGTTTAAATTGAAGAAGTAACTGCGATTTTTAGCCATTAGCACAATTAATTACTGACCAGGGTGGCAGGATGGTAATTGTTCAGAAACAGCAGAGCAAAATTTAATTGCATTGCATCCATTGGCAGCCTTCATCGTCACAAAAACATGATTTCATTATAGATACCTTTAATGAGGTGGTAAGGCAGTGCATTCAAATCAACATTATAATAGATAGCAAGAGTTTCTCTGAACAGCGCCAGTGAAGGAAGAACTCATGCATAAACATGTCTGTGCTTTATGTATGGATTGTACATTTGATTTATCTCTATAAGGTTAAAATGCACGGTGTTTACTATGTCGAAGAAAGAATGTGTGTGTGTGTGTTTGTGTGTGTGTGTGTTCTGTGGTGTGTATGAGAGAGAGAGAAAGAGAGAGAGTGAGAGAGAGAGAGCGTTTCTGCACACAAGCAGATTCATCAGATATATTTAAATCAAGGTTATAGCCTGTGTAGTATTTTATGTATGTAGAGTACTTACTTTAGACACTTTATTTCTGAGTCCCCACCCTCACTCCCCCCCCCCCCCCCCCCCCATGTCACCCCTCAGGCCTCATTCAGACCGACTTCAGCATGTACAGCACGTAACCGTGTACAATATGAGTGTATGTGTGACACAATACGGTCAGACCACTCGTGCGATGTGAATAGTCTAATTTGTTAACGTGCATTCTAAATGAATACGGACAGAAAAGGGGCACTTGCTGTCTACGCGCTGTGTACAGAGAGTCCTTGGTGTGAATGAGGCCTTTCCCCTTCCTTCAAAACACCCTTTTGTCCCCATTCTCTCTCCTAGACATGGAATTCCCCGTCTGTTTCTATCAGTGACACATATTCCCACAGTAATTACTCTTTTTAAATCTTTAATCTCATAGTGTGAAACTGGCCTCATTTCGCTGAAGTCACGACAAGGTTTTTCCTCGTTCTTCCTTTTAACTCTTTCTCTTCCGACGTTTCAAGTATTTTTTTCCACAGCTGCTTCCCTCGCCTCTCCCTTATTGTTCCGAGAACACCCGAGGGCCGAGTTTTAAAACCTGTTTAAAGGAGGTTAATTAAAAAACAGGCTTTTTAATGAAAGCAAACTAAGCCAAACCTATATCTGTATTTGATATCTGTTCTCACATTTAAAAGACTGGTTTATATGGATCAGTGCCAAACCATAATGGAGTTGTTCCTTACAGACTACACTCTGCTATCACATAATGTCACATAATATGTTGTATCGTATTATATTATATTGTGTTACGCCCTACTATGGTAAAGAACACGCCACCACTGACCCAAATGATACAGACAAAACGCCTCTAAAGTTACCCAACCTGTGGGATTTATTAATACTGACACACAGATAAGACATCAAACTAAAGCTACGAACAAAGTCCACATCATAATGACACAAAAAAATCCGACATTCAGCAGTTCTGACACCAGAATCCTTCCTCTGGCAACAGGAACCAAGAGCTCCTAAGCAGGTCTTGATTTTACAGCTCTGGAAAAATTTGAGAGACCACTGCAGATTTTCCTAAACTCAGCATCCCTACATGTATGACAGCCCTTCCTTTCCAGTGTCAGTTGACTTTGGAATTTGGGAGAAAGGTTGTCAGTAGTTTACAGAATAAAACAAAAATGTTCACTTTACTCACATATATGCCTATAAATAGTTAAATCGGAGAAACTGCTAATTTTACAGTGGCCTTTTATTTTTTCCAAAACTGTATGTCCATGTGCATCCAGTCTAGTCAGTCACATGATGAATGAAGACAGTCATGATGAAGACAGAATGTAAATGTAATAGGGACAAACAGAACTGTACATACAAAAACAGAACAAGGAACACAGACAGCCATAATATATTGTATTGTATTATATTGCAAAGTTTTTCATACAGTTACCTTCTGACTTGATTACATCGCATTACATTTAGCTGTCACTCTTTTCCACAGTGACTCACATTGAATTCTGTTCAGGGACAGTTCTCCTAGACTAGAGCAATGTCAGGTTAAATGCCTTGCTCAAGGGCACTTCGGCCATGAATGAGAGTGCAGGTTATTCAGTCCCACACCCACATTTGTCCTGCTGGTAGAGGCATCGAACCTTTGACCTCCTGATCCCAAGACCAACTCCTGAACCTTACCACAGCTGCAGCTGAGATATGTATTTATACATGTGTAATGACAATAAAGTTGAATCTAATCTAATCTAATCTAATCTAATCTAATCTAATCTAATCTAATGTTTTGCTTGACACACTCCTCCCTGACACAGACATACACACAGACACACACACATGTGCATGCGCGCACACACACACACACACATGCACACACACACACACACACACACACACACACACACACACACACACACACACACACACACACACACACAGAAAACAGAGTAGCCACTTCTCTCTCCCACATATAGCTGCTCTGACAGAACTTTTGAGAGGCCCCTGTACTACAACAGTCAGGTGATCTGCGTATGGGTCAATATAATTGGTTGTGATTCTGACTATGAATTAAATGGAAGACATAATGATAACGGACTGTACAGCCCTGAATCAGTCCCTGGGACAAATGCTTTCTTTATAGACCGGTCGACTGCAGGCTTGGTTGATTGGCAAGTACAGTCCTTCAGGAAGTGTGTTTACATGAGCTAAGAATAGGGGGAAAAATCCGTGAGTCCACTGAAGATAATCGTTAGAGGGTGCAGGGAGTTTATCATGTTTGCTTGGTATTCTAGCCAAGATTGTAAACATAAACATATAAACCATCACTGCATCTTATACTACTATACCACCACCACCACCACCACTACTACTACTAGTACTAATAATAATAATAATGATAATAATAAACAACAACAACAACAATAATAATGATAATACTACTACTACTACTACTACTACTACTACTACTACTACTACTAATAATAATAATAATAACAATAATAATAATAGTTGTAGCTTACTTGAATGCTATCCTTTGTTATGATTAATATGGTATTATCCTTTGATGATAAAATATTGCTTGTGCTGCTTGTGATATTTTCTTGTATTGAACTTGCTTATATCGGGTCTCTGGTATCTTCCGGTATGTAGTGCATGCTGCAAAAATCATACAGTTTATGAGACTCTTCAGATTCAGGGTCAGATTCAAGTTCAAACTAATATGGCTGACCTGCTGTGGCTCCCCAGTATTTAACCCTGAAGGCCCTTAAACAAGCAGCAAACGAGCTGTGCGAGCAGGTGAACCCTTAACACTTCCAGCCTGGTTTTTGGCGATAGCAAGATCTAGAAAGTTGATTGTATTTAGGTCATACTCTGCTGTAAATTATGGAGCTGCTTGAAGTCATATATATATATATCTGCCATTCCAACTGTGCCATTGCAGAGTATTTTTTATAGTTTTAGTTTTTCTTTGATGAGTTTTTTTCTGCGTTGTGATGATGAGTCTGGGGTGAGCAGGTGGATGTAACCCTTTCGTCTTGGTTTTTAGAGACAGCAGGATCTAGAAAGGTGACTGCACACAGGTTATATTATGATGATGAGAGATGACAGTTCAGCAGATAGAATTGTGGGATGCAGAACATGTGAACTTATTTCCTCTCCACTTATCTCACACATAGTAATATACAGCGCTGAAAAAATTCAAATAAGACACCACAGCAAGTTGTCCTAAAATCAGCATCTCTACGTGTATGACAGCCATTCCTTTCCAGTGTCAGTTCAATTTGGAATTTGGTAGAAATGTTGTCAGTAGTTTACAGAATAAAGCAAAAATATTCACCTTACTCACACATATACCTATAAATAGTTAAATCAGAGAAACTGATAATAATTCATAATATTTTTTTTATCAGAGCTGTTTCTCACAACATACCAAAGGCAATGTCTCCCACCTTGTTTTGTGGGATGTGCACTTGTTTCCTCTCCACTTGTCTCACACACAGTAATATATTTTATATTTTATATATCATATATTATATATTATACATTTCTCACAACATACCAAAGGCAATGTCTCCCCCCTCTTTTAGTGGCACTGTCACAGTTTAGGGACAACAAAAGATGCTTGAGCACTTAGGAAGAGTACTTATAAAAAAAGAGATTTAACTCTTTAAGAGGTACCCAACTATTCTAACTTTGTTGTTACCAGAATGGCCATGACTAAGTTGTAATGTGTTACTTAAAGACTCTCTGTAATGTCTTAGTAATGTTGTAATGTTGTTGTTACATTTTTTTAGTGACAGCGAGTTGTTGCGCCGGCGATACGGTGACCACTAAAGGGCTACGCCTTTCTGACAACAAACCTTTTTCGAACATACTACTGTTCTTAGTACTATTGTCACGAGTCTACGCAATCATCCTATGGTTGGGTTTGTTTCCTAATTCACAAGGCCCAGTTGGTCTGAGAGTGCCCAAAGCTATTTCCACCACTCTATTAGGTGAAAGTGGTCAGTCTCCTTTCTGCCCATCACCCCTACCACCCGCCTGTCAATCATCTCAAGTTCCATTTGGATCAGTGCCTGCACTTATTTCATCTCATACCAATGATTTGATTTGGACCAAGTCACAGAGCTGTATTCTTCAGTTAGTGTGACCAGGCATCCCCGGTTTTCAGTTAGTGTGACCAGACGTCTCCATCATTCTCACAAATCTGGTCACACCATTTTATAACTGATGTTATTTAAAAATGATCAGAGTCAAAGTTATTACCTACTGGTTGCCTCTTTGGCCACAGTGCTGTAAGTGGCTCCATCCACGTTTTGCTTTGGGAGTCCTTGTCAGATCAACATCTCAACAGCCATAGAGCCCACACAGCAGACATCCTCTTCAAGGAAAGTCCTTTCCCTCGGACATAATTAGATGTCATTGGAGGTCTTGACTGAAGGTCATTGCTGGTTCCACAAAATACTCTGATATGAAAAACAGTATATAAAAACATAAATGAGACATGGCTTATAAAAGAACATTTATGTTTATTTACTAATTGGCAATGAATCACATTTTCCCCCTAATTGTCTTTTTGATATACTTAATTTACTTTTCTTCTTTCAGACGTAATAGCAGCTATCTAGTGTAATTCAGGCCACATCGATTAACTGCCAATCTCTAGTGAATGCTGTAATTAACTCAACAAGCTAAAAGCAGCATAATCCATTCTCTCTCTCTGTCTCTCTCGCTCTTTCTCTCTTTCTCTCTCTCTCTCTCTCTCTCTCTCTCTCTCTCTCTCTCTCTCTCTACTGGCACCTTCTCTTGTATTTTTCCCTGTACTCACACACTCACTCGTTGCCTTTGTAACAGAGGTCTGTCTTAAACAACAGAATAAAACAACTGGACTAATAACTGGACTTGTTTTGTTTTTAAAAATCACTGAGATGTACACTATTGCTATATAAAAATGTGGCAGTTTGCAATCTCAGCTGTGTCAGTCTGCAATTTCTGTAAGTGTAGGGCAATCCTTTTTTTTTTTTTGCTTTGTACTGTATTGACAGAGGTGTCATACCTGACAGCCTGACTGCAGGAATGGCATATTGTGTGTGTTCTGAGCTAAGCCTGTGGATGTTTTTGTCATTGGATGGTACTGCTTGGGCCTCCAACACCTGAAGGAGACTCTCCGCTGCGTGTTGCTCTTGTCCCAGCTTCAGCAGTGGCAGCCGAGGGCTCTGCTGAGCGCTGATATGGCAGTAATGGGGCACACTGTGAACACTGCCTCTGCTTTTGTGGAAATAGATGTACAATAGTGTACATGCAAAGCTTACACTGTAAAAAGTCCTGCTTAGAACTGACCTAATACTTCCAAAGAAACGTAAAAACAATGAGGGTGCTGTGGCACAGCGCGTAGAGCACCCGTACCATAAATGGGCAAGCGCCCATGGGGACCCAGGTTTGAGTCCGGCCATTTTGGGCCATTCCCCAACCCTACCCTATCTCTCTCTCCCACTCACTTCCTGTCACCATCTTCACTATCCTGTCACATTAAAGGCACAAAAAATTCAAAGAAATACTTAAAAAAAGAAACATATAAATAATAAGGGAAACTGCTGCATAAATGTTTACTTTTTAAAGTATTTTTTTGTGTTTTTATTCCTTTTAATCGACAGCAGAGTGAAGATATGACAGAAAATATAGTGGGAGAGAGAGATGGGAAAGGGTGTGGGAAATGTCCCAAGCCAGACTCAAACCTGGTTCCCCAGGTCTCTGGTTTAGGCAACTGCATCACTGCTTTTTTTCTTACATTGCTTTAACTTGTACTGCTTTAGTAACATATGTTCATGAAACTGTGATTGATTATAAAATAGTGCAAGAACAATAGTGCAAGTTAACCCAATGTAATAAGACACATAGATGTTGTCCTATTTTTTAAGCTGGTTCTAAGCACCACTTTTTTACAATGTATAGAAAAAGGCCAGCAATTTCTAATAATCTGTTTTCAACAATCCACCCAGCAGAGGCAGAAACAGTACTCATAACTGTACCAACAAATGGGCATATGTGAGAAAAAGAAAGAGAAATGTGTAGAAATACAACTAAATAAAATCTTTTTTTAGCTTTGATAGTACGTTTTTTAGGAAGGCAGATAAAATGTTTTGAAATGAATTTGCTACCTCAAGTACACACAGTCCGATCAGCTGCAATATTTATTAAATCCAGTTATTGATTGAGGTCTTTGCTGTACGGCATGTTATGAGAGAATTATATCAGGCAAACACAAACCTATTGACAGAATCGCCTTTATTATACTATCATCACATACGGCTGTTTTCTGCTTGCAGTGCAGTCTTTAAACCTAAATTAACACACACACACAAACACACACACACACACACACACGCACACACACACACACACACACACACACACACACACACACACACACACACACACATATACACACACAAACCTTTATACGTATGTTCATACAAAGTTTAGTGTCTGCCTCTCTAAGCACAGTGGTCTCAAAGCGTGAACATACACACACACACACACACACACACACACACCATGCACTCACACACACACACACACACACACACATGCACTCACACACACACACACACACACACACACACACACACACACACACACACACACTCACACACACACACACACACACACCACGCACTCACACACACACACACACACATACACACACAAGCACTCACACACACACCCACACACACACACACACACACTCTCACACACACACACACACACACACACACACACACACACACAGTCTCCCTGCAGCACATCTAATCCTTCAATTGTACAAAAATGGCAAGGCGAGGCACTTTCTTTTTTTTCTAAATCCCCATCATCAGACTCTTCAGTCTGCTCCCCCGCTATGTCAGCTAAGCACCACACACACACACACACACACATACATACACACATACGTACATACACACACACACACACACACATTAAGACATACGTTGAGACATACACACACAAACACACACATTTTCTGTATTATCAAGTACAGCCGTACATACACACACACAAACACACACAATCACACATTGAGACATACATTAAGGCATGCATACATACATACATATGCACAGACAGGCTTACTGTATATTTCATACAGCTTAGTGTGAATTACGCACACACATACACAGGCACGCGCACATACAGACATAAATAAACAGATTTATCTTTCATACAGCTTAGTGTGAATCCCCCTATGTGTACTTCTGCCCTAGCTTGTGTTTGTGTGTGTGTGTGTGTGTGTGTGCGTGTGTGTGTGTGCGTGTGTGTGCGTGTGTTTGTGCTTAGTGTGTGTGTGTGTAGAATGCAGGAAGCATGTGTTTCCTCATGTTCTTACTCCTGCTATTGTTTACACAAATACAGCACACACAACGCCCTCTGATCACTCACCGCACCACACCACAGCAAGCCCCGCAGTCTGACAGGCACACACACACGCACCACACCGAGCAAGCCCCTGCAGTCTGACAGGCACACACGCAATTCCTTAATCACCGGAGCATGTGCAGAGGCTGTTTGTGTGGGCCCACTTCCCAAGACATTGTTCACGGTGTTCATGATGTGCAAACACAGACACACACACACACACACACACACACACACACACACACACACACACACACACACACACACAAATACATGCTCTCGAAAAACGCAAACACACACGCACACTGCCACTTCCACTCCTGTATTTCCCATCACTGTCACTGGTGTACCACTAAAGTATGCAAAGGAAGACTCTGTGTGAAACAAGGGAAAGTGAGAGAGAGAGAGCAAGCAAGAAAGAGATAGAGAAGGAGAGAGGTAGAGGGAGAGAGATAAACAGAGACAGAGAGCAAGAAAAAGAGAGAGAAGGAGAGAGGAAGAGGGAGAGAGAGACAGAGACAGAGAGAGAGCAAGAAAGATAGAGAGAGGAGAGAGGGAGAGAGAAAAACAGAGACAGAGAAAGAGAGAAAAAAAGAGAAGGAGAGTCTCTGTCAGGGAATACATTGTCGTGCCGCTGACATGCTTGTAGCCTCCATGCTTGTAGCCTCCAGGCTTGTAGCCTCCAGGCTTGTAGCCTCCAGGCTTGTAGCCTCCAGGCTTGTAGCCTCCAGGCTTGTAGCCTCCAGGCTCAAGTGGTGCTGATTGCAGAACAAGTGGGTGGGGCTTAGCTCCCGTGGGGTGGGGCCAAGGCCCAGCAGGGCGGGGTGCCCACATTCTGTCTAGGGGAAATCTCTGTTTATGGAGGCCAGGGTCAAGCCTTGTAGCATTGAAATCATGTGTCACAATCCACAACTCTTTGGATGTGGAGAAAATAAACGTTATTGTAGGTCAGGCAGCTACCACTTACTATGTAGTTGTTGGCGAGCTAATGCTAGCGAACTAGGCTAACGTTAGCTACGTGGCCATTAAGTAAGGTCACCGTGACCAAATGGCAACTTTCTGGTGATGTTGCAGCAATGTCGTGTGTTAGCTGGGTATTCTAACGATTTACCAAACGTAAAGACACAAACACTGGCAAATATTTGTCAATAATGCACATTTATTGAACAATCTGTTTCTTTTTTTAAGTAAACATACACACAATGTTTATAATGACCTAAAGAAAAAGGAGTAATGCATGAGGGTTTTGATGGGTTTCTTCCATCTCTGAAGATTAACTGCTCACAAGCAGAACGGTCCAGGAAAATCCACCATTGTAATAGCAACAGGCCATGAACGAAGCGCAGCTGGCTTTTAAAGGGAATGACAGCTTTGTGGATGCTATTAAGCTGTTGCTGTGTTGCTGGAAGACTCGCTTATTTTTATGTTCTTAACAGGTGTGCCATATTCATTATTTCCTTTTAAAACATATATATATATATATATATATATATATATATATATATATATATATATATATATATATATATATATATATATATATATATATAATATATATATTTTCACGAGAAAGAGCTTTGTATTTTCACGAGAAAGAGCTTTATTTTCACGAGAAAGAGCTTTGTGGGTGCTATTAAGCTGTGGCTGTGTTGCTGTCTGAAGGACCCAATTATTTTTATGTTCTTAACAGAAAATAAATTGCAGCATACCAATGTTTGGGTCGTCATCTTAAAAAAAACACACACACACAACGCAGACGTGTTATACCCCATTACACCTACTAAATTGGTATGACATAAAAATGAAATAAAATTTGCACCAAATAGCTTTGAAAATGTCCCTATTTTCCAGTCATGTGTCACAGAGCAAATACACAAAGAAGCAGCCCAAGGCTATAGGTGTCTAGCCTTTTAAGGTGTCTCATTACTGTCAAGAAATACACAAAGAAGCAGCCCAAGGCTACAGGTGTCTAGCCTTTTAAGGTGTCTTATTAGTGTGAATGACTGCTGCATGTGATTTCACAGCTTCTATAGTGTACATTCTGGTAGACATTTAGTTGGTGAAAAGAAGAAATAATGAGTGAGATTTTAATCAACATTAAAAACCAATTGCCTTAAAACAAAATAAGTCAACCAAAGGAGGAGTCTTGCTGAGAGGGGCAGAGGAAACAGAGTCATCTGCATGGCACAGAATAATTAATGTGATTGCAAATCTAAATAGCTTCTTTATCTTTTACGTAAAAGAGTTTGTGCAGCAGGGGAAGACATTTGTTTTTGCACAAGTGAAAGGAAGGCTTGGGTGTCAAGGGATTATATTTCACAGTAGTCCAAAAGAGCATTATTGTGAATAAAGGGAGTGTTTTCACACTTAACCATCACCACTAAACCATCCAAGAGTTTAAGGATTGTTTAATATGGGATTAATTCTTTTTAAATACATAGGCCTACATTTAAACCATACAAGACTTAAGGATCATTTAATGTTGGTGTATATATATGGTGTGTATATATATTTTACATTATACACTGTATAGCTGTAGCACTTTTGCAAAACTAAATTGAAGGGCTAAATTAATAGTAAGATGCCTCTACAGGGATTTCATTATATAAAGCATGAAAAAGAAGACATTTTTCAGAAGACTTTATTCCTTCAGACAGCGGGACTATCAGCTGGATTCTCCTTCACTCATCCCTCCCTCTATCTCTCTCCCTCCATTTTTGCTTTTCTTTTTGTTAGAATGTTTTGGTCCAAATACATGCTCAAGCAGGTAAATAGCTCCCCCTGTTGTGTGAAGTCACACAATGCAAATTGTGCTGTTCCTGATTTTTTTTAGCTTTACATAATTCTTCTCAAAATGCTATTTTGTTGTCAAATGACACACACAAACCATCATATGAATAGACATTTATAACAACCAGTTGAACCTGATGTGCTTAATGTAAAACACTATGATTATTGGAAAACACTTCTTCTCCATTCATCATAATGATTTAGCCCTTTTTTTGTTCAGTGTTACACTTGCTACAGACAGTACATACATAAGTGTGCTATATTTTAGAATATTGTTTTTATACTCCGAATGCACATATACATCATTACAATAGCCTATATTTTATTTTTCCCACAAGAACAGTGTACACACCGTGCATCCCAATCAACACAAAGCTGCACCTACAGTGGTCTACATACAACACAACAGAGGAATTTACTGTAGCCTATAAGTTATAAAAAAAAATTATGCTGCATCCTTTCTTCAGTTTTGGTATAGCCACAGCACCTCATTATTACATTACATTACACTTAGCTGACGCTCTTATCCAGAGCGACTTACAGATATTTACAGGGTTTCAGTTACAGTCCCTGGAGCAGTGTGGGGTTAGATGCCTTGCTCAAGGGCATCTCAACCATGGTTAGGGCAGGATTCGAACCATGAACCTTCCGATTGCAAGACCAACTCCCTAACCATCGTCTTCCATAGCTTAGAGAAAGGGTACATGCATTTGTGGATTTTGGTCATATGCTTTCATCTCCAGTCAAATAAAAAATCCTCAATTGGGTTGAGGATTGTAGAATACGGACAGAGATACGTAAGCAACTAAACTACTGTAAAATAATTTCGTTGACCAAATGGTCAACCAAAATGGCTCTGATCTCATCAGAGATTATGGTCCTTTCTCGTCCTCTTCCGTGTCCTCCCCGTCCTCCTCCTCTTACTCTCACTCCTCTAGCTGTGGCTCTGCCTCTTCCAAAGCTCTGATAGCTAATTGTAAAGCTGTGTGACAGGTGTTTGCCGATGTGATGAGTCAGTGTACATAATAGGGCAATTGACTTTAGAATTTTGAATCACTGTGTGTTCCTTGTGAAAACAAGAGATTTCTGTCATGAAAATTGTGCCAAACGCAGAGAATTGTCTATAGTGTTTTGAAAAAAGTGTGTTTTAGAACTGCAATTTCAGTGCAAAGCAGAATTGTGTTCGTAGTTTAGCAGAATCAGTTAATGGGGTTGGTGCATGAGTTACATGTTGTGGTCATTGTGTCTGAAGTACAAGGAATTGTGTGTAAACAATTGAGAAAAACTGTAATAACTATTATTTAAATAAGCATTTTTAGGATTGCATTGCAATTTTGCGAATTGAATTGTCAATTGCCAAACACATTTTTAAATTGCATGATTAAATTATATAATTGAATTGTCATTTTGCCAACTGAATTGCCATTTTGCCAATTGAATTGCCATTTGAAAAAAGGTGCAGATACGCTTCCATAATATCCAGGCGCGTCAGTTTGATGTTCTCGCGATACCGCCTTCTCTCCTGGAAGAGCAGGGTTTACGGATGAAAACAAACCCAGGTGGGACTGATGGAAGTAATGATTGTTTTGCTGCAAAGTTTCCTTGAGGCATACAAAAAATCCACTGTATGGTCTCCAATAAAGTCATTGATCAGCGAAGCATTTTTGGTAAGAGATCTTATGTTGTTTAACCCAACTGTCAGTTTGGTGAAGTGAGTCTGCATTTGTGATTTGGGCAGAGAGACTAACGCACTGCAATCAACTCATCGATCCGATTACTTGGGGTGATGGCGGTTTACAGACCAAAGAGAGGAAATTGCCTTGCCATTCTCATTGATATATAATTTGTTGCGTCGAGATCTTTGAACATACTTACGACGTCAAATTGTTGACTGGGGCTATGTACGTAGGGATGCTAATAAGACATGTATAGAGAGAACAATATAGGTCTAGGCTGCAGTTAGGAAAGGGAACGGGGTTTCAAAGAGTGCAGGTAGAGAAAATGAGTCAGATAATAGACCTTGATGATTGCTGTAACTAATAAGATGTATGACTGTTGTAATAAGGGCATCTATTTCTACGGTATCAATAACAAAGCATCATCTATGGGTCATAGCCGAAGTATATGTATACATGTAGGATTTTTTCCATAATCCCCCTACAATTCTAACCTTTTTTTCTTATTTTCACATGTAATCTTGTAGTTTCTGTTCTATTTAAACAGACACTGCTCTAAGGTAAGAATGGCTGATCAAATACATTCTTTGAAATCTAATCTGAGATGCAATGCAAAGATGACGGTAAGCTTGGTGACAATGACCTGACCGATGACCACACTGTACATGACTTAGACGTTGTTGTGAACTGTGATGGCAGTGATGACTTGATTTGTGACTGGAACTTTGACAGTGACTGTGATGATAGAGAGGACACTTCTGAGCATAGACCTGACCTTGCTGATGATTTAGTTAACTGGGCTTTGGAGTTTAATATCTACATGGTTGCACATACTGCCTTGTTGTCTGTCCTACATTTTCACCACCCCAATTTGCCAAGAGATGGTAGGACTCTCCTCAAAGCAGTCACCAACTACAAAATCCTACCTGTAGCAGGAGATGCCTGGTGAGTGAGTTGATTAGTCTTCAGTCTACCTTTTGGTTCAAAGGAAAGCTGTTTTTTTCTGCAGGTGTCTGTTGTGTGTGATGCTCCAGCCCAGGCTTTTGTTAAAGTCATAAAGATTCATTTAGGCTATTAATTCGTTGATTAAAGTAATGGCATTGGTTTGCTTCAGAATATCCTCTTGTTTGAAGGTAATATGCATTTGGTGTACGATCAGTCCCATGCTGTTGAGCCATTCTACACATATCCCCTCAATTCATATAGCCTGGGTGTGTTTCTTCTCTTACAGTTGTCAGAGAGCTTGAAGTGCATAAAAGTTGATGATGGCCTTGGTAAATATGGCCTCCTCCCCTTCAAAGACAAACGTGGAAACGCCTTCGTTGCATTTACATTAGGCATAAAGTGTAACTCTGGCGAAAATTGACCAAAGAGTGTTTTTCTGAATGAAAATACATCATATACACCGTGGAGACAGTATTTGTGATATTTCAGTGATATTGTTCTGGCTCAGTACTTCTGCCACTGACTGAGTACCACTTAGTGTGATGGAGTGACCATCACTGGAGTTGTGGGTGTGCTCTGACTGCCATCCCAACGAGCCTGGCTCTTTGACGTTGCGGTCAGAGCCCCAGTTTGGTACCCCGGAGACCTGGGTTCGAAGCCGGGTGGGGTGACTTCTCCTCCCCTTCCCTACAAATGGTGTCAGAAGTGGGATGGCTTGCCGTGAGGTCATTGGAGTTCCACCCACTGTGTGAGCCATACGAGGGACTCCCAGGGTTAGGTTGACCCCGGTGTGAAGGACCCAGTGATAGGTGAAGCACCAGTATGTGTGGGGCACCCTGGATGGGAGAAGTATGGTGGGAGATGCGTGAGGGACACCTGAGTGTGTGAAGCGCATGGGTGCACCTCCCGAAGGGGAAGGATGCGTGAGGGACACCTGAGTGTGTGAAGCGCATGGCTGCGCCTCCCGAAGCGGAAGGCAGTGTGATGGAGTGACCATCACTAGAGTTGTGGGTGTGGTCCAGTGACTGCCATCCCAACAAGCCTGGTTCTTTGGCGTTGCGGTCAGAGCCCCAGTTCAGAGTCGGGTTCAAAGCCGGGTGGGGTGACTTCTCCTCCCCTTCGCTACACTTATTTAGAAAGGTTTTTCACCTGATTTGTTACTTTGCATTTTGTGTTAATCTGTGATTCATTGCTGACATGATCATAATTGGTGCCCCATTTAATCTTTTTTTTTTTTTTTTAATTGTTGGTGTATATTAATATGTTATTGTTCTATAGTTGGTGTCCTACATTTCTTCTTCTTCTTCTTCATAGAATGTATTGTGTTGTGGAGTTTGTCGACTCAAAAGAGGGTGGAGTTGTTCACTCCAATTGGCTCAAAGGAGGCCAAAGTTTCTGGTCCCCCTTTGTATGTCTTGCGAAGCTGAGAAGGGCAACTAAAGATGAATGGCCAAATGATGATGCCAAATGGGGTGATGCCAAGAGCTGACTGGACTCAATTCACAGTCCGCGTGATGTTTTCACATGGTATAGTAATGCTTCATTTTTAAATTCCACAATTCCACAGATGCATTTGGATTGAAACCCTTCTGCCTAACCTAAGTATTACATTACATTACATTACACTTAGCAGACGCTTTTATCCAAAGCGACTTACAAAAGGAGGACATAAGTAAGTAGCACTTCCATTATAAAAGTAATAAGGAGCACTTCCATTGAGACCTAATCTACATTTGTGTTGTTGACAGATGTGTATGAAATTGCCTGTGCGAAGCTGCCAAAGGCTACAATTACCTCTGATCTAAATACTGAGGAGGAGGACAACAGGCCAAAATAATAGAAGAGTAAGAATAGGTACTACGAGTGGCATATAATTTCCTTCAAAGCATTTGTATGGCCGTGTGAAAGGTTACAATAGCCTACACCTAGGAAAACAACTAGGCCGCAAGCTTGAGGGCCTTGCAGTGCACAACTTGTTAAAAAATGTATTAAATATAATTTAATATTATTACCTGGTCCCACAGAGGGCATTGACCAGGTATTGCAGTGATCCTCGCCGTGTGTGTGCGTGTGCGTGTGTGTGTGTGTGTGTGTGTGTGTGTGTGTGTGTGTGTGTGTGTGTGTGTGTTTGTCTGCCTGCAATGACCCTGTCCGTCCACATTGGGGACGAGGTCGCCACCTTTGATTGCACTTGTTATTTACTGCAATGGCAAACTGACATCCCAGTGTAATCAATGTTAGAGGCTGTAGAAGAATAGTAAGCAGCAGTGAGGAGGAGGAGGAGGAGGAGGAGGAGGAGGAGGAGGAGGAGGAAGAGGAGTGGGGCAGGGCTGCTGTAACTTGTGCCCGAACCAAAAAAACATCTTACACTCCTCTTGCCCCAGCCCCCTGCGTCCCATGTCTCGGTGGTAGGCCTGTTACAGTTGTTACAGTGGTTTCCCTGCACCAAGCATCTTGGTGAAGCGAACATAACTGCCACTTGCACCACTGCATGAAAAGTGGTATATCCGTCGCAGTAAGTCCCCGACAAACGCCCTAATGTTCGGAGACCACAATTGATGATCCTCTTGCCTTATTAAACAGCTCGGCAGCAGGTCTGTGGGCTTCTGCCCTTTCAGCAAACATCACAGAGGCTAGTCCACCTCCTTGCTCTCCAGTATCTGCTATCAACAGCCCTGTAGCTGGTCATAGTCAATGGCCTACACCTCCTACTGACACCCCAGCCGATGGCAGTTGGTGGCAGTCAGTCATCAGGCCAAACTGGGTATCAAGAACACTTGAAAATTGTATAGCCCATGGGGACAAAAACATTTTGGTATTATGTGTAATGAGACTAAAACATTTTTTTTTTTTATTCTTTTATTTTAGAACACCCCACAAATACATGACACACAAACTAGGCCTTCTCAGGAGGCTGTGCCTACAGGTAGGAATTCTACAGTGATCTCTCTCATAGAGCTGCATGATATTGGAAAAATGTGCGATATGCGGTAACATTGCTGAATGTTGTGATGACGATATGTTTTGCAGTTAATAAACATTTACATTTTTATATATAGTTTAAGTATTTAAATGTAATTTTAACATCTTATAGCTTAATCTTCACCACTAGGCCGTATCCAGAGCGTAGCCTATGGGGTGGATATCAAGGGCAGTAGGACTCCATTTGATTTCCCAAAGCAATTGTGAACAAAAGAAATATTTAAAATACTTTTTTACCTGCAAAGAAAGAGTTAGATTCTGTAAAGTGAAACAATCACACCAATTTAAATACACTGAAAATACATACCTGCTGGACTGCAAGAAATGTTGTCCTGTAACAACCCTGCTAAACTGTAAAGCACTTTGAGCTGCATCTTGCATGTATGAACTGTGCTATACAAGTAAAGTTTATTATTATTATTATTATTATTATTATTAACTGTTCCCCTCAAAAAAGAAGCGTTAACTCAAAAGAAAACCAGAAACAAATAGTTTAAAAAAAGTTGGATTTGTTAAACTTGGATTTTAAAGTATTTATTTCAGATCTCATACTGTAAATATTTATTGATCTATTTATTGAACCGTTCTATCCATCCTACTGACCTATTTCATATTTATTCTTGTTCAGTAAGCTGCTGGCATGTCTCATGTCTCTTTCTCTAATATAACATACACCACTCAATGAACCTTGAACTGGTCCAGTAGCATAATTATTACGGTTGCAGTGACAAGTGTTACACTGAGCAACATCACATCACATAAGATCACCTCTTGTGTTTTTCTCAGACGCCGTCCGGCGGACCGATAGGGACGGTGGCCGAAGTCAGAGGGCAAAGCGCACATTGTATAACTCAAATACAGTGGGCTAAAATTAAATGTTTCAAAGTTCAACATATTTGAAATCCTTCTTGATTTTACGTTAATGCTGTGATATTTCAATATCTGTTATTAAAAACAATTTGTTTTGTATGAGTTTGTGTGGAGGGAGGGGCGTGGAAACGTTTGTTAAACAGTGCCCACTAATTTTTTGGCTCGTGAGCTACTTTTAAAATTACCATGTCAAAGTGATCTACTAATAATAATAATAATAATAATAATAATAATAATAATAATAATAAACCACTCAGTATATGTTTCATATGTACGTTTATGCAGCTGGTGTATTGACATGTTGGATTACATATGCAGCATAGTAAAAATGCAGGCATCAATGCATGAACCTTTACAGCACAACTTTAATACATTTGTATTACTTTGTAATGAACCTTTACAGCACAACTCTAATACATTTGTAATTATCTATTACCATCTTAAGGGAATACGCCACCCCCAGGTGAAATTGAGTCTGTCACCGCAGTCCCTAGAGTTGGATAAGTGGGCAGAAGCGTTTTGTAGCAGACCCAGCCATTGTCCAAATCTGGCAGCATTGACCTTATCTTAGCTTAGCATAGTTGCTGTAATTTAGCGTTGCCAACTAGGACACTGTGGCAAAAGTCAATCAGTTCACTCCGTTTTTTTGTAATATACATGTATAGGATGTCTATGACTGTAACAGTCTCAGTGCCTACCAGTAACAACTCCAGGTGCTGCGCGGTGTCTGCGCCTTTCAGCCGTGCTTTGCCTGCGCTGCGCTTCGGGATATAGTCCCCCATCTAAATGCCGCTTGGTCAGCGCGTGTTAATTTGCATTGTCATTTGCACCCGCTCTGAATGCACAACTAATAATAATAATTATAGTAATTTGCCCATTATTACGTTAGAATGAGATGCCTGAGAGTCACCAAGAAAGAAAAAAAAAAACACTTGATAAACATATTACATATTTGGGTAAAATGACAAGAAACACTTAATGAAACGACTTTTAGTAGAGAGATTAACACCTATGGTCTCAGGCAACATTTTATACTCCATATAGCCTAAATAGGAAAAGTGTGGTTTAAAAGGTTTATAATATAGTAGTATATTTGCTGTTGGCAACATTACAAAAAGTCTGGTGTATATGGACTAAATAGTGCAAATGTTTATTTCCTTCAAATGTCAAGAAGGCTGAGCACCCAGATCGATTGCTGCTGAGACATTGCCATCTTGTGGCATAATAACTGACCTACATCATGATTTGCAAGAAGTGAAGTTGTGTTTTCCTCTTCTCAAGCATAACCTTGGTATACACAAGTGAAATGATCAAACATTTGAAATTGCTGTTATCAGATTTCATAGAGTTTCAGAAATTGATGACTATAAAGGTTAATTTCTACAAATGGGGGAGCAGAAACACATTCAGCCACAGCCACAGCCACATATGTGACATTCTAAATCCCTGCTTTTAAATTACCATTACAACCTGAAAGCAGTTGTATTTACCTTTAGTTGTATTTTACCTTTTTCTGTTATTTCTTACCTTTGAAGACAAAAATACTTTCAGTATTTCCATGTGTGGTGACCTTGACCCATTTTAGTTTTACAGCTGAATGTAATAGTTTGAGTAGCTACTTAAAACTTGCTTTTCCTGTTATCACACAACAGAGCTTCTGTTCTGTGTAGTTTAGCGACTACTAATGAGCTCGACCAATGATGTCAGTCCCAGTTGTCATGACACGACACATCACAGGACACAATGAAATTCCCCCAGGGGGCCATGACAACGACGCCCGTGGGGACGTCAACATGCTCAGGGTACCACAGTGGAGCTACAAGCAACCCGTGATTCAAACCTGCAATCCTGCAATCACAGGTGCGATACCTTAATCGCTATGCCACAACTGCCCCATGGTTCTACATTACATTACACTTAGCTGATGCTCTTATCCAGGGTTTACAGGGTTTCAGCTTGGAGCAGTGTGGGGTTTGATGCCTTTCGGGCATTTCTGCCATGGGTAGGGCAGGATTCGAACCTGTGACTCCTCAAGCCCAAGACCAATTCCCTAACCACTAGACCACAGCTGCCCCCATACACTGGATCTACAGTATAATGTATAGCTTATTATTAGTAGCCGACTGTTCATTGCTTGTATGCTCTTCTGTGCTGTTAAGATACAGTATAACATTACTCATAAGGCATGTCCCTACATTCGCTGTGGTGGGACTGCATCTAATAAAACATTTAATAATACCATTACAAAATGTGCAGGCCATTCTGAAAACAGAATCCAGGACAAAAAGATACAGTTAGTAGTGGTATATACATTTTTTTTAATTGACAAAGACATAAATCATACAAACCTTGATTTTAAAGGATGAGTATACAGAACATTGCTGGTGCACTGAACATTACATTATATTAGCAAATAATTGTAATACAATTACTACATTGTGAACAGGGGTGTAAAGGCAAAATACGTAAGTGGAAAGACTACATATATGCATCATGCAAAACCATGTACTGGTTCAGACAAAAAGGTGAGTAAAATTAGTAGGCCCTTAACATTAACATTAACGATAACATGAAGTTGAGTAAATTCTGTTATGTAACTTTAAAAACTGCATAGATGACATACATGTGTGTTTAACACCCCTCACCCACCCCCCCCACCCCTCACCCCTCACCCCCCCCCACACCCCTCACCCCTCACCCCCCACCCCACCCCCCTGATTGTAAATAAATATAAACTACATTAAAGCATTTACACATTTCCTTTGCAAAAATCAACAATCAACATTGATCAACAGTGGACATATTGTACAATTTGACAAGATTCATTCAGCTTATAAAGCTTCTTTGCAGTTAGCCCTACATCCACCACATGTGCAATCTACAGTGGTGTTTCATAATTATTGTCTTTACTACCTTCTTGTGCATTTTCCATCAGTATCGCTGGCAGGCTAGCAACAGTACAGTTAGCATCCAGTAACTTAACAAGAGGGACATTTACATCATAGAGCTGAATAGAATACTAGAGTGGATTAATTAAATTGGTGATTTGTTATTTATATTAGCTGCGCGTATATATGTAAATGTAATGTAAATGTAATATTTTTATCAGTAGGTAATTCCTCATGTTCTTAGTATAGAAAAGATTAAGTCGTGTATTCAGATTTGAAGAGATTCAAAGACTGAAAACATGTTTATTGATTTTAAAAATGACATGAATAAATACATTAAAATGAGGATGAGGAATATTTTTCAGCTTTGTATGATGAGCCCTGGATGCAAACAAGGGATATGCACACTGAAATGACTGGCACAGGCTCAGACACCACCTCACAGGCTCAGACACAATATGACCTGTCATTAGTATAAAATGACACGTACGGATCAACAATGAATATACTAGCTAATATAAAATATCAATTTATTATACAAATCGATATTTGTGTCCCTTACTCAGCACTGCGAGGGCTAGGATTCCTGGCCGGCAGTCGCAAGATGGCGGCCACGATTGCCATGAGCAGTGCGCCTGTGTCCACTCTAGTATTCTATTCAGCTCTATGATTTACACCTCTTTCCTGGAAGATATGATTCTGCAGAGCCAAGCCTAACATGGAGTGAACCCCAAGAGCGGAGAGAAACACCTCATCATTCAGCTCATCATGGTCCATACCTAAGGTCTCGCTGAATAGGGCCTTGACATACTCAAGTGGGGCAAAGGGCAGCTCTTTAGGTGCAGCCTGTGGATCAGATGCATCTGCATCCGTCAGGTCACCTAGAACCAGGCAGGTCCTTGATGCTAAAGCATTGTTGCTTGCTGTGTACATGTTATGGAAGATGAGATTTGCTGATGGACCTTATAGGTCTCACTTTGAACCACTTTGAACATAGGGATGCTGCCTGCCAGGCACAGCTGATCAGTTGTAGTGCGCTGGTTGTTGAGTGCCACAGTCCAGATTACAGGATTGCTTTGTGATTGACACACCTGGTTATTGGTGTCCGGCACAAAAGTGTGATTGACATAGATTTGTTTGTCTTTGTCCTCATCCTCATCCTCCCCCCGACTTCTCTGTGTGCTGTTGGCTTGGCAGTTACCCACAGCATGGCCTACTTGCTCATTCTGTGGGCTGATTCTGGGAGGGGATTTGCTTATGCATATGTCAAAGAAGGTGAGGAACACCGGTATGAACATGATGCCGTGAAAGAGGCCAAAGAAGATCACCAGGAACATGATCTTGAAGAAAGTCCTGAAAATGTAATTCTTAGAGGCAGAAAGCACCACGACTCCTAAGATGGTGGATACTGCAGCTTGCACTATGGGATAACCAAGATGGTAAAGTGCTTCAACAGCTTTTTCATTGCCACCTGGCTCCTTGCTAGACACAAACGTGTACGTGATGTGAGCTGAGAAATCCACAGAGAAGCCAATGCATACCACAAGGACGACCATGGAGATGGCATCTAGATTAACATGCCACAGGGCCATGAACCCCGTCACCCCTAAGACAACAGAGACAATGGAAAATGTTACCCACAGAGAACACAGTGGGTTTGGAATTAGCAAAAGAGAAATCACCAGCATCACGGCAGCAGTAACTGCCACATTCTGAATTGTGTTGCTGACGATGACCGCATACTGGTCATGATAGATAAATGCAGGGTGGTACACCGTTAGAGGAACCGGGCACTTCCTGGCAGTGTCTCGCAATTTGTCAAGCATATTCATTTCATCAAGAGCAGTGGATATATTTACAGTCTGAATAAAGAAACGAGAGGCGTGGATGGAGTTGCCTGTGAAATTGATGTCTTGCTTGAAATCCGGGTAGACTCTCAGGAACAAGTCAAGGTTTTTCTTAAAAACGTGCTCGGCAGTCAAATTCAGATTGTTGAGATATGCATAGTATTCGTATGATTTCAACCAAGAGGTAACTATGTCCTTCTCGATGAAAGACAGGTTTTTGAAATCTTCCACACATGTCTCAAGGTCTGACATGTTTCTCTCATCCCAGTAGGCAAATTCCCCACGTACGACAACCATGATATTTGGTCCGTACTCAGAAAAGTATGCCTTTTCGTCATTATAATACTGCACCACGTAGGAGTCATCAGCTGCTAGATTACGTGCATCTATGCCCTCCTCAATCTGAAAGCATCCGTACACGCTGACACCCAGATACGCGGCGTAGAGTAGAATAACCACAAGCTTGGTGCCCGACTTGGTCAAGAAAGGCCCGTAGTGCCTTTTGAAGAAGTGGTTCATCGGCTGTACCTCCTCTTGACCAGTGCGGGCGTCGTAGGCCCCGCCCACACAGCAGAGGTCGTGCCATTTGGATTGCCCCGCCGGGCCAGCCTCGGGCACCTCCATGCAGGTCAGCCAGTGCTTGTTGTGGCTCTCCCGACGACCGTTCAGCACCAGGATCGCCCCGAAGAACGTGATACTGTAGAGGTAGCAGAACAGGATAGAGGTGCTGGTGTAGAGGCAGAAGGACTGGACCGAGCCGAAAGGAGTCATCATGCCGATGTAGAAGGCCAGGACGTCAGTCAGAGTGGTGATGGTGATGGAGATGGCCGCCTCTTTGTAGGTGTTCGCTAGCCGGTCTTCCACTCTGTCATGGACGTTGGTCTGCTGCCAGCAAGATATGAGGATGAACATGTCATCGACTCCAATCCCTTAGAGAGACAACATTAAAAACAAACTTTCAGTGATTAAAACAGCATCCATTACACAGAAATAAAACACGCAAAAAGCTCATAATGCTTTAGCAGATGGCCTCACCTAATATCAGAAATGGTGAATTGGCCACTGTCATGACAAAAGGAACTCCAATGTGAAGCATCAAGCCGAAGGATGACAGCACTGCCAGACCGGAAGAGATCACACCAAAGGCGGCAACCCACACTTTATTCCTCACACAGTCAAGTCTGTCAAACAAAGTAAAACACCTTTTGCATCACTGCTTTAGCCTGGTAAACCAGCCCCTTGTACTTCATTTCATTTTGTACACAGGGTCTGGACCGGAATCTCTTGAGGGTCATGTAAGCAGTCTGAGCAAGGCCGATCCAATCACGAACAGTGTGTTCGGCAGCTCCGCTCCAGACCCTCTGTACAAAATGAAATGAAGTACGAGGTGCAGGTTTACCAGGCTATCACTGCTTATCCTAGAAGAAATTTGGCCTGAAGTGTGACGTTAAGCTCTCCCAACCTTCCGTGGGTGCGTAAAGATGCACACATGGCAGATAAATCTACTGCAAATGTGATGGTCGTGTAAATGAAATAACTGTGTCAATGAAATGCAAAATGACTCATACCTTAAGCAAGAGAGAATAGAAAAACTTATGGCAATCGCATATGTGATGGAAAACAAAGGAATCGCATCGTTTGTCTGTGCTTCAAACTCCACCTGTTTTGACAACGAGGTTGAATGGGTAACCTGCAAACACAACACATATTTGTGTCATTAAAAACGTTTCTGCATGTCGAGCAGTTTTGCCAGTAGTATTACATTCAGCAGTACAATTCAGAGCACAAAACTGGCAATTAGCCAGACAACATGCAACTAAATAGAAAACATATTTTTGTAAAAAAAAAAAAAAAAAGATTTATCAAATGGAGTGAAATCAAGGGTGTAGAATTGGCATGGACGAAGGTGACGTGTCCCCACCAATATCCAGCAATCATTGATTTGTCCCCACCAATAATCTGAGCCCCTCAAAAAAAAAAAGAACTGTCAACGTCTCATCACCTAGTGGTGCAAAAATGGTTAAATTAAGTTCTTTACTGAAGTCCTAACACATATGGTCAATGTGATTGGCTGTGCCCTGCTTTCATGTGAGACTCGGTTTGGTGTTAGCAGTCCCAAAACTAGAAGCAGGAGTTGTCCAAAGCAAGTGGCGAGTAAAGTGGCGAGTGGCGAGCGATGGCAGCTCAAAAGAAGGTGGACATAAGGAGTTACTTTTCAAAGAAACCTGTAAGTCACAAAGTCAAGATCACTACTGAAATTAGTCCCACAATGTTAATGACAACTAGGCTTTGGCACACAGCATGCCTACAAAAATAGTCTGTAGCAGCTATTCATAACATGCACAACAAAAATGCCAACTGTTTTCTACAGCCTACAGTGGCTGTTAAATTGACATGTTTAATGTTAGAACTTTGGTGACACAATAACTTTTTATTCTAATGGTAACGTTACTGACTTTCCAGCGCAGTTGGCACAAATTGTTAATAAAATGGACTCACGGTACAAATGTTAATGATGATTTCAAGCTTATGCAGTGCTCCATCTACTTTTTTGTTGCTGATGTATGAGACTTGTTTCATTTGCACTATGGTTGAATTAAACTGAAATCTAAAGTACTTATTTGTCAGTGATTGGTTTAACATTAATTCAACATTATATAATTTGTGGTGGTTTTGGGGGGGGGGGGGGGGGGGGGGGGGTTAATAGGTTCCCACCAATGTCGAGAGCAAATCTACGTCCCTGCGTGAAATGATGGCCTGGATATTACACATTTAAAAATACATGTGTGAAAAAGAGGTGTACGTGAATAAGGAGTACACTACCAGTTCCATCACATGAATTTCTGACTTACATCAATATTTTATTTGTAAAATGCATCTGTTTTTAGGCTTACCAGAGCAGTGATAAGGTTTTGACTCAAATATGCATTCAGTTCACAGCACTGAATGACTGATATGTGTGATATATGCAGTCAGATTAGCTCCTACATGAAGAGCTGACTGCCTGTTGTGCACGTTGGCAGGTGAGCAATAATTAGTTAAGGTATGTGCAAGTCTATACAGTAACCCGTTAGCACACAAGGCGTAGGTTTGATCTCAGCTTTGGTAGGGACACTCTCAGAAATATGGGTACAGTGGGGGTACAAATCTGTATCTTTAGGTACAGTAAGTATTATTGTACCCCCAAAGGCTAATATTTGGACCCTAAGGTACTGATGTGTACCTATTCAGCTCTGGAGAAGATACAAACTACTTGTAAAACAGTGCTTAAATTGTACAATTATGTGCCTTTGTGCCACTGCCGGTGTGACAAGCCTTTGTATCCCTAAAAGTACAATTCTGCACCTTCTTTTCTGAGAGTGGACAATGCCAACCCTGAAGAGGACAGTTCATGCACTTTGCTGCTAGGCATTCAGAATCAGATAACAAGGACAAGACCGGTTGACATTTCCATATCAACAATGGACAGAAACCAGGCGCAGGGAACAAGTGCGTGTAAGGCCTCATTCACACCAAGGACTCTCTGTATACAGCGCGTAGACAGCAAGTGCCCGTTTTCTGGCTGTATTTGTTTATAATGCATGTTAACAAATTAGACTATTCACACCGCACGCGCGATTTGACCATATTCTGTCGCACATACACACATATTGTACATGGTTACGTACTGTACACGCTCAAGTCGGTGTGAATGAGGCCTTAGAGGTGGGTACAAGGAAGAGGATTGGGGCAGGTAGGAGGAAGAGGAGGACAAAGAGTACTAAGGGTTGTAATGTGACCACGTTCTGGTTCATGGAATGTCATTGAGAGAAGCAGAATTTCAAGTCCAACCCAACGTCAAGAAGGCATGATAAAGCCCAGTGAATCTGCCCTGTTTAGATTCCCTATTCATTATTATTACATTACACTTAGCTGACACTCTTATCCACGGCGACTTACAGTTATTTATAGGGCTTTTGTTACAGTCCCTGGAGCAATGTGGGGTTAGATGCCTGGCTCAAAGCCACTTCAGCAATGGATGAGGGTGCAGGAAAGCACTGGTTATTTACTCCCCCAACCACATTCTTCCTACTGGTACGGGATTTGAACCTGCAACCCACCATTCCTTATTTTTACTGTAAATTTTGTTTTTATTGTAATTTTTCTTTGTTTGTTTGTATTGGATATGAAATGCTGAATCTTGACTCGTTTCGGTCATGTACAATGCATTTACAGTACTGTAATGCAATGAATAAGCATTCCTCCAGGAGGTATATACAGTATCCTGCTCTGAACACTGTATTCCTGCAGGAGGTGTATACCCTGCTCTGAACACTGTCTTCCTTTTTCTAATGTATTGTTTAATCACTGCTCAGCAGGACTTTCATTTTGACTGCTTGTGAATTATCTTAGAACATTAGTTTTGAGCACAGGATTTAGAGAATGTAGTTTATAAAAATAGGTTTTGTGTTCACAGTTTTGAGAAAAAGGTAGTTTTAAAAATGTGTTTTAGCAATTGTGAAAAACTGTAAGAGATTGTCAGCACAGTATTAACGGACTCGCTTGGTTGCTCTTTTTCCCCTGTTTTATTACTTAAAAACGTGGTGAAAAGTAAATAAAACTGAGGAAGAAACAATTGGAGCATAATTGCATAAACATATGCCTTTTCCCCCATGTTCAAGGCGCAGAATGCAATACATACAATGCATACAATAATGTAATTGACAGTGAAATAGTTTACCAACTCACCTCGACAAACGTGAGGTTAAGATTTGTGTGAAACACTCTGAGGAATTCATTGAGCCACAAATCTGCTCTGGAGCGGTTGTCATGCTTTAGAAAGTAAAACAGCCGCACAGCCTTAGCACGTTTGATGACAGTCGAATTGAGCGTTACTCCACCGACAGAATATCCCAGAAAAATATGAGTAAATCGAAATGGGAAAAAAGGAAAAGTGAGTTCAGTCCGCTCAATGGTGTCACCATAATAATCTACAACGTCCAGTATCTCATTTGGCATGCATTTGTTATATCGCCTGGCACACAGCCCGTCATACGTTAACACTTCATCACCCATGGAAACATTCAGCTCTCTTACTTTTTTGTCCAACTTTAGTATTTCATTGAGCGCATCTTCCGTAAGGATGTTGGGCGACTTCGAGACCCCAATAAATGACGCGTACACTCCATCAGTGTATAGTCTCTGGTAGGAAAACACAGCATCGTTTTGCGGGAAGTTCGCCTGAACAAACTGCCGCTCCAGTTTAGCAGGGCCATTGACAGGTGTAAACTGCTCCTCAAGGTTATTAGCTTCACGATCTTTCAAAAAACAAAATCCGCTTCCCAACACAGCAGAAATAAATAAAGGAGATATGAAGAACCACCAAGGATGTCTTCCCACAAAACGTCCAAACTTCTGGAAGCCAATGGAGATTGGTCTATTCACGCAGTCTGTATTACAGCCAGCCATTATCACCGGCATGCAGAAAAGGAGGGTGAAAAAAGAAAACAAATTCAGTCGAACGTAGCTTCTGATTGAAACAGTTTAGAAGTCTATTGAAAATGACTCCTGTAGGCCTATTACTGAGGAAGACTGAGATTTCTTAAAAAAGTTAATTTTAGCTTACAGCTGTATTGTACCTGAGCCCTGAACACATAATGCATTCAGACAATTGGCATCCTGACTGTCTTTCGTGTAATTCAGGGCGCCCACTCAAGGAAAGTGGAGGAAGTGCGGCTAAGACCGAGCAGGGCACACACAGGCCGTAGTCTGGCTGTATTGATTCCCAGTGGGCGAAGTATTTGAAACAAGCTCAGTGAAATAATACGATAATATTTCATTTCAACGTGTTATTACACCACCGCAGTGTATGAATTTGCATAGTTTAGACAGAGGTCTGGTGACTATACCTGCCTCTCAGTAATTCAGATACTGTTTTTAGTTGTTTTTTAGTTTAGCTGTTTTACTTGTTTTTAAGCCCAAAGGAATAGGTGTCAGCTTTGGTGGGGACAATACCAACCAGCGGGCACTGCCAGTCATTCAGGATCAGATAACAAGGGCAAGACCCGTAAATACAGTTTCTGTTCCCCATCTCGATCATTCAGAAACCCTTGAATCATGTTACAAAACTGACCAATCACCTTAAAACACTTTTAACTGTGCTCAAAACTAACTAATGTTCTCAAATCATTTACAAAGCAGGCAAAATGAAACTCCTGCTGAGCAGTGACTAAACCAGGGGTAGGCAACCGTTTTGACATGGTGTGCCCATTAGATATTTTCTTGTTAGTTAGTGTGCCATTCAATTAGAATGCATGGTGTTGTTAATTAATAGTCCAGTCATTCTACTGATTGACCCACCACAAATTGCAGTAGAAATGATTCTGGTACCAAAGTAATTGTCATGATCCAGAGAATCTTCCATAGAGTGTCTCCTAAATTCATCACATTGGAATGTGGTCTAATTTGCATAAACTCATAAAACTGGCAGACGGAAATCACTTTTTCTTAAATAACTTAATCACCATTAATGTTAGAGTACATAGATCTATTGAAGTTGAATATAAACTTCTTGATTGTGGACATTTTCATATCAAATGTATCTCTCTATCTGCAGTACTATATGAGATATTACATACTTTAAATAATTTGTCCACAGTCCAAACGTCATGCTTTTCAGCAGCAATATTGAAAATTCAAAATTTCTATTAAAATTGTTAACTGTCCTGCTGAACTGTTAAAAAGGTTGCAAATGGCAAATTAAGAACACACGTACGGGACCAGTTTGCATAATCAAACTATAACCTGACATCTACCAAGCACACCTGAGCCTGGCCACTGTTTGCATGAACCAACACTTCATGCTTCATGCAGTTAGTATATTAGAAATCAAGCTTTTTCCACATATTAATTACTTGATATGTCATAAAAGGTAAATAACAGGTTATTAAATAATAGGTTTTTGAAACAGGTTATTAAATAATAGGTTTTTGAAAAAATATTAAACATGCTAATGCAACTGATGTTTTACAAAATATACCCATCATCCTATCAGGCAGTGTGAAGCATCAGTTTAGATTAAGTGTGTTGTAAACTCTTGTCTAATTACACATGTCTGGTATATATACACAAAGACATTAGGAAATTACTTCCTGGCATTACTTATTACCTGCTGATCAGGTTAGTCAATTTTTGCATTATGTTTACAACTTTTGTAACATATTCTATGTGTGTAAGTTGCAACAATGTATTTAACTATTGCTGTGACCTCTTCTACACATTTATGATTGTGCATGCCTTGGACCTGCCTTGGATGTTTTCACATCTCTGTAGTCAGGAGACCTTAGAATTCATTCAAGTCATGGATGTAATTTGTGTGGTTTACAGCATAGACCCTCTTCCTAAGGGTTCTAAACTAACCCAGAATGATATGCTTATTTGCCAATCACCATCTCTACATGATGAGTGAATTATAAAGTTCCATCATATAGGTAAGTTATTAGAAACCCCTAAGTCCAGCTGTATGTTGTCCTTTGTGATTTTAACTATATTTTCTGACTTCTTTCTAGCCTACACAGACTGAAAGAATATGAATTATGGATGAAATTTGTGTGCTTTGTAGAGAATCGCCATTTTACACTGAAGAAGGGTGTAACCCGAAACGTCTATGAGGCGATTAAAAAAGTCTAAAGAAATCTGAGGAGTGCTTCTTTATTCACTTAATTTTCTAGTTTGTTCAAGTATTGACAAAGTTAAGCACCCAGTGTCGACACGGTGTTGAGCGTGCTTCTTGATTTGTAGAGAACCCATACTTTCCAACCAATCTAGTTCTCTGACCCAGAAAGGGTCAATAGTCATTGACAAAAGTCTTGTCGCATAAGGACATAGAAACTTAAAATGGTATATAACTTTATTTGTAAGTTTATTTGTGAAAAGTGGCAGATGGCTTATGTTACTGATGAAGGCTCGATTGAACTGCATCCCAATCACCGCAAATACTGCAAAAAATCTGTTTCGAACAGCTTCAAACCCGGGTTTCCAGGGTACCAAACAGGGGCTTTTGACTGCAATGCCAAAGAGCCAGGCTTGTTGGTATAGCAGTCAGAGCACACCCACAACCCTGCTGATGGTCACTCCATCACACCCATTACATTCCAAACCACAAGAGAGGACAACTTCAGCAGCAGGATGGTGCTCCCTCTCATACTTCAGCCTCTACATCAAAGTTCCTGAAACCCATAGATCAAGGTGCTCCAGGATTGGCCAGCCCACAGTCACCAGACATGAACATTATTGAGCATGTCTGGGGTAAAATGAAGGAGGACACTTGAAAGATAAAACTCCAAAACTGCTTTCTTTGCCATTCCAGATGGCTTAATCAATAAGTTATCTGGCGCATTGCCAAGACAAATGGATGCAGTCCTCTAACCTCATGGAAGTCATACATGGTGTTAATTAATTTTTCCAAGGTACCATGACCATTTGGGGCAGCTGTGGCCTACTGGAACTGAAGTGCCCTTGGGCCAGGCCACCTAACCCCACACCACTCCCTGGGCACTACTGCAGACAGGCAGCCCACTGTTCCAGGTTAGTGTGTGCTTCAGTGTAATTCACTAATCCAGGAATTGGGACAAATGTAGAGAACCAATTTCACTCAAGGGATCAATACAGTAAATAAACTTAAGCTTAAAAATGACTTCATGTTCTAATGTTATTGTAGCATGTTTGTGTATTCAAAATAAAGTACATGTATAATTTCAACATTACTTTTTGTACACGACAAGACTTACGTCCAAGCAAAATCTGACTTCTCTGTTCTAAATAAATAATAAAGCTCAATGCATGAAACAGAACTTTCTTTTGGTTTAATAAGCATAATATAGAAGGCTTTGCCTTTCCTACAAGCCATTCCTGTTTTAAATTGATCAACTACAAGTTATTATTTGTTGTTCCTACAACTTAGATATTTGTCAAGGACTGTATATATAATATAGATTATTGGAAAGACTTAATAATATCTTACTAGACTTAGTATCAGTAGAATCAATGACTAGATTATGAGAAAGGTTTGTGTTTTTCTGAACTTTGGGAACAGTTAAATAAAGTTTTGAGAACAAATTTTGAAACAGTGTAAGCCTTTTGTCTTCTTCTCATTACAAATGTATGCAAATGATCTCCAAGCAGAAATTTGTGGAAATGCATTTGCAGTCATAATATGTATAACAGCACAGCAAGACAACCATACATTTCGCAGAATGTTGGAAACAATGTAATCTTTTTCATATTTTACTCAACATGTAATCTAGACTCATTATTTGAACCATATCATATCTCAGTAAGTACTGCAGAGAGAAAATATGCACACGTTTATATTCAACTTCAATACAACTACTGTATATAGTCTAAAGTTAATAGTTTTTGAGTTATTTCAGTAAAAGTGACATTTATGGTCAACCATCTCGAATTATGCAAATTAGGCCATGTTCCCATGCCTAAAATGTAGCTTCATGGTACTAAATTCTTCATGGTAGATTCTCTGGTGTATGAGGATTAATTTGGTATTAGAATCATTACTATTGCAATTTGTGGTGGGTTGACATCCTTATTCTTGTAGAATGACTGAATTATAAGTGTAATTTGACATCACTGATTTCTAAAAGATGAATATTTGTTGTGTTGGGCAAATATAAAACAACATTACAAGAATAATTTATGCCATTATCCTCATACACTTCAAGGTTTAAGAAATACCCCCTCCCCAACATTCCATTGGATAACAAAACTGCAAGGAGCTCCTTCCCATTCACAAAACAATAATCAAAACCTTTCAGTAGGCTTATTCACAATGAAGACCTTCTGCATTGGACAGAAAGTGTTGATGTGACGACCACAAAAGTGTCATGTTTTGTGTTTTTGGAAATAAGAGTAAAAAGAATTATTGTCTTTAAAAAAAAAAAGTATCCCTCAGGTTTTTGCATTTCAAAGCGGTTTTCCTTATACAAAGTGAATGCTGTTATGTTTGCTCCGGGCCAGCAGAGGGCGAGGTTGGGTGACGGGTTTAGCTTTGTGCATTGTGTTTTTTAACTATTACTGCAAGAGGTCGTGAATCTGACACGCTCCTCGTTTGTCTCCTGTCTCCTCGTTTCTCTCCTGTGTAACAGGTAGGTAAATGTACAAAATCACATTGAAACTAGGGATTAGCCATACTGAAATGTGTTTGAACTGTTTTAGTCAAGTAATTTTCGTTGGAACCTGTTTTTGATTTTGTTTGAAGTGAGTTTGAAACGTGAGGGCAAAGCCTAGCAAAGAAATCATGTCAAGGACAAGAAATAAGGCCATTTTAAAAATCATCTTGTCAGTTAACCTAATTAACTGTGAAGTGTCTTCCGTTGTTTTTTCTTTAGTCTTACTCAACTTTTCCTGCCTTTTATTGAAACTGTCCCAACTTTTTTGAGACACGTTGCTGGCCTAAAATTTAAAATGAGCATAAATATCCCATACACAACAACAAACAACCCAGTTTCAATAACTGATGGGTCATTCCGTGTCAAATTGAACGATGGCCGACAGTCACCCTCTCCAAAAAATCTGAAAAAAATCACAGCTGTTTGTACATCCAACCTATGTATAAATCTTAAATATTAAGTCTGTATCACTAATAGCTCCAAAACTACAGCCCTTTGAAATTTCAGGTCATTTTGGGAATTCTGGTGAACAAGCCTTTTGCTCAACTTCCGACATTGCTGGCTTTTTTAGTATTCCACACACATTAGTGTAACTATGTGAAAAGAAATACATTTTCCTGTAGAATTCAAAAATCAAATCAGATCAAATGTACCTTGTGTAATTCTTCCTCTCCAAAGCTGTGAAAATGGCTATAGATTCAATATGTGAAATGACACCACCACTTTTGAGGGCTTCTCGTTCAAAAAGTATGGCACACAAATTTCTCAGATTATTTTTCCCAGTCATATACGGATTATAATGTCATGCCTATGCATTAACCTTTGTTGATATTGTTTTCATATGGTCAGTGTATTTTCTTGAAGTTAGGCTTGATTTTCAAAAAGGCTGTTTTCATCTTGTCATTTCACCATGTGGACAGTTCACAGAATTTTTTAAACATTTTTCCACAATCATCCTGTAGGTGAGGATCATTTGTCCAAAATTTGGATTTGTTGCTGAGCCTCTTTATTGAGATATGATGTTTGAGAAAAAAATGTCAGTAATTCCATGGAGTTGGATTTATCAGTAGTACCTCTTTCCACCACATGTTGTGCTCTTTTAATACAATGGAAGTCAATGATAGGGTAGCATGTCATTTACAGGAAAAGCTGCCAAACAAACTTTGTGTTACAATTAAACCGATTGCATTGTCAAGGTCATTTTTGAGCAGGGTTTTGTTGTACAGCACACAAAAAGCAAGGCAAAACTGAAAAAATGGCATTATAATACAAACACAAAAGGACCATAAACAGGAATGCTATCAATTTAAAGATCATAAACAGTAACAATATGCTATGCAAACATCAAGAATGTGAAAACTAAGATCTCATATTTTTCAATGTTTAAATTTAAGATGTGCATAATATTTTGTGATCATGAGTGTGAATGTCTGTGTGTTGCGTTTCATTACTTTAAAAATATGACATCTTACTTTTCACATTCTTGATGTTTGCATTGTTACTGTTTATGATCTTTAAATTGATAGCATTCCTGTTTATGGTCCTTTTGTGTTTGTATTATAATGCCATTTTTTCAGTTTTGCCTTGCTTTTTGTGTGCTGTACAACAAAACCCTGCTCAAAAATGACCTTGACAATGCAATTGGTTTAATTGTAACACAAAGGTTGTTTGGCAGCTTTTCCTGTAAATGACATGCTACCCTATCATTGACTTCCATTGTATTAAAAGAGCACAACATGTGGTGGAAAGAGGTACTGCTGATCAATCCAACTCCATGGAATTACTGACATTTTTTTCTCAAACATCATATCTCAATAAAGAGGCTCAGCAACAAATCCAAATTTTGGACAAATGATCCTCACCTACAGGATGATTGTGGAAAAATGTTTAAAAAAATCCTGTGAACTGTCCACATGGTGAAATGACAAGATGAAAACAGCCTTTTTGAAAATCAAGCCTAACTTCAAGAAAATACACTGACCATATGAAAACAATATCAACAAAGGTTAATGCATAGGCATGACATTATAATCCGTATATGACTGGGAAAAATAATCTGAGAAATTTGTGTGCCATACTTTTTGAACGAGAAGCCCTCAAAAGTGGTGGTGTCATTTCACATATTGAATCTATAGCCATTTTCACAGCTTTGGAGAGGAAGAATTACACAAGGTACATCTGATCTGATTTGATTTTTGAATTCTACAGGAAAATGCATTTCTTTTCACATAGTTACACTAATGTGTGTGGAATACTAAAAGAGCCAGCAATGTCGGAAGTAGAGCAAAAGGCTTGTTCACCAGAATTCCCAAAATGACCTGAAATTTCAAAGGGCTGTAGTTTTGGAGCTATTAGTGATACAGACTTAATATTTAAGATTTATACATGAGTTGGATGTACAAACAGCTGTGATTTTTTTCAGATTTTTTGGAGAGGGTGAGTGTCGGCCATCGTTCGATTTGACACGGAATGACCCAAAGGCTTGTTCACCAGAATTCCCAAAATGTCCTGAAATTTCAAAGGGCTGTAGTTTTGGAGCTATTAGTGATACAGACTTAATATTTAAGATTTATACATAGGTTGGATGTACAAACAGCTGTGATTTTTTTCAGATTTTTTGGAGAGGGTGACTGTCGGCCATCGTTCAATTTGACACGGAATGACCCTGATATGTGGTCCTTGGACTATTCTCAAACACATATTGATTGTATGATTTGAGAATTACAGCATTTCTTTTCATTTACATTTAACACAACGTCCCAACTTCATTGGAATTGGGCTTGTAATAATAATGATGCATATGTTTTATATAGCACTCTTCTTGACACCCAGAGAGGCTGTACAGTCAGTACACAAACACACACACACAGAGAACACACAAAGAAAAAACAGATTTGGAGGGAGACAGGGTGGGCGGTGCTGGAAGATAGATATCAGGTGTTGTATGTGGTCTTGAAGAGGTGGGTTTTGAGTTGGTGTTTGAAAGACAGCAGTGTATCAGAATTTCGAATGGCCAGGTGGAGGCAGTTGCAGGGGGTGGGGTCGGCAATGGCGTAGGCTCTGTCTCCCAGGGTGCAGTATTTGGTAGTGGTGATGGGGTTGAGAAGGTTGGCATCAGCAGAGCATAGTCAGCGGGTGGGAGAGTGGCGATGGAGAAGATCAGTTAGGTATGAGGGTGCAAGGTTGTTCAGGGCTTTGTAAGTGATGAGGATCTTGAAATAAATACATTGTTTTGTGGGGAGCCAGTGAAGTTGACGGAGGATGGGGATGATGTGTTCTCTGGAGGGGGAGCGAGTGAGCAGTTGGGCAGCAGAGTTTTGGACATATTGCAGTTTTTGAAGAACAGTGGAGGGGAGGCCATACAAGAGGCTATTGCAGTAGTCGAGTCTGGAGGTGATGAAGGCGTGGATTAGTGTTTCTGCAGCTGAGGAGGGCAGAGTGATGAAGCCCAGTGAGCAATCCGCCCTCCAATTTTTAAAAAAAGATTCCCTATTCTTTATTTTTATTGCAATATTATTCTATATTATTTTATTGATATATATTATAATATATTTTTTCATTATTTGTTTTATTGTACATAAAATGCTGAATCTTGACTCTTTTTTGGGCATGCAAAATGCATTTACAGTACTGTATTGCAATGAATAAATATTCCTCCAGGAGATATATGCCCTGCCCTGTACACAGTGTATTCCTCCAGGAGGTATATACCCCGCCCTGACCACTGTGCCTTTCATTTTTTGATTACATTACATTACACTACACTTGGCAGACGCTTTTATCCAAAGCAACTTACAATAGAGGACATAATCACACCGTACAACACTTGCAGATACAAAGTGCACAGGAGATATACAGAGCAATAAGTGCAAATGCACTGCACAAAGGGTCAAGCACACACACACCAGCTCAGGCATTAGTGCAGTGATGTATTGTTTAATTACTGCTCAGAAGCATTTTGCCTGCTTTGGGAGTGATTTGAGAACAGTAGTCGGTTTTGAGCACAGTTAAATGTGTTTTGAGGTGATTGTTCAGTTTTGTAACAAGATTCGAGGGTTTTGAGAATGTCGTTTGGAAAAAGGGTTTTGTGTTCACAGTTTTGAGAAAAAGGTAGATAGTTTCTAAAAAATATGTTCTAGCAGTTTGTGAAAAACTGTAATCACCTGGGTCAGACTTCTCAGGACCTCAGCAATGACATGGAAATTGTAATGATACAAAACCACAGATATTGGTAACACCCATCCGGACTGAGGATCCAGTCCCAAAGAATCATACCAAAACTGGACCCTCCTGATCCCCAGCCCGCATGCACCTTGCAGACACTATCACTGAGACAGTCATGGGGACGGTTGAGACCATCTTCATCAACAGTTTATATCAGGACTAAAGACCAAACTGTTCTCAGATGTTTTCTGCTGATAAAGGCCATACTAACAACAGTTCAGACTTCCATCGTACTTTGGTGGTTGGAGATTTTCGGGAAACAGTCGGACGTGGGGTGCTGGGTAGCTTGAACCTACGTTGTACAATGGTGGTTTAATGCTAACCTCCGTCGTTGTTTGGGAAACGCACCCCAGAGTACTATCAACAAATACAGGTGTGCATGACCTGCGCTCTACCAATAGCACCACAGAAACCAGCTCCTAGCTTACGGAATTTGGAGATACTTGAAGGTACGTCAACGAGACCTTCAAACAAAGCCCGCATGCACCTTACAGAGACTATCACAGACACAGTCATGGGGACGGTTGAGACCATCTTCATCAACAGTTTCATATCAGGACTGAAGACCAAACTGTTGTCAGATGTTTTCTGCTGATAAAGGCCATTCACTTTGAGATAATGGAGTCTTGCATCTTCCAAGCTACAGAGGAGACAAATCATCCTTCTTGTTTCAGTGGTAAGTTCAAAAGGCAACATCTATGATGGTATGGGGTTGCAGTAGTGCCTTGGTTATGGTGTGCTTATTCATCTGGAGAGTTAAAATTAATGCTGAATGATATACATATACGTTTTGAACAGCACAAGATGGCATTCACACATTATATTTTGAGGGTAGATCTTAAATATTACCAGATAATGAGGTCACACTACATTCTATACAAAATTCCAACATTGTGGCTCCATCTTAAGGGCAACCAGATGCTAAAATGGCCAGCATGCTGTCCAGATCTGTCATGTTTTAAGCATAATAAAAAGGAAATCATGATGAAGAAGACACCTACCAGTTGGGCTGCAGAAATCATGTCAAGGACAAGAAAGAAAGGCCTTTTTTAAACAAAATCATCTTATCAGTTAACATAATTCATTGTGAAGTGTCCTCCATTGTTTTTTCTTTAGTCTTACTTAACTTTTCCTGCCTTTTATTGACACTGTCCAAACTTTTTTGAGACAGGCTGCTGGCCTAAAATTTGGAATGACCATAAATATCCCATACAACAACAAATAACTCCAGTTTCAATAACTCATATGTGGTTCTTGGACTATTCTCAAACACATATATTGCTTGTATGATTTGAGATTTATAGCATTTCTTTTTTATTTACCTTTAACACAATGTTCCAACTTAAGTGGAATTGTGGTTGTATAATTGTTTTGTTTTGTTTTTTTTTGTTGAAACTGTATTTCAGTGCTGTAAAAAATAAATTATGCTATTGTATGCATCTAAACATTGTGTTTTTCATTTTTTGGTGTAATGTTTACTATCTACTTAATTGTGATTTCATTTGGACTGCTTGTTTCTGTTTTGAGAGTAAAGTTTGGTTTTGATGCACAAACTGTTTTGAGGCAATAGTTTGCTTTTGTAACAAAAGCCAAGAGCTTTGGCAAATGCTTTTGCACAACTGGAGTTTTCGTTTACAGTTTAAAACAAATGGTGTAAGGTTTCAGAAATTGACTTTTAGCATTTGAGAAAAAAACTATTTTTAAAAATTATTTCCTTTAAAATCAAATTTTTACACTTATTCCAAACTTTTAATTTCTGTTGTATTTGGTGATTCGTGGCATACATCACAATACTCACCACACCCTAGCTTGAGGTGGATAATGTGGTAATGAATCAATGGGGCAGTTATAGCAGTAAAGGGGATGATTGGGGTCCAGATTGAGTGAGCCAGGACACTGGGGAACTTCCTACTCTTTGCAATAAGTGACATGGGATCCTTCATGACCACAGTCAGTCAGGCCTTGGTTTGTTGTCTCATCCAAAGAACAGAAGTGTCCCTGTCACTGCACTGGGGCTTTGGGACTGACTTTCAGCCAGAGGTAAGAAAGGGTCACCTACTAGCCACTGACCAACATCACTTCCAGCTAGAGCTTAGTTTTCCCAGGTGGTCTCCTACCCAAGTACTACTCTATCCCACACCTGCCTCAACTTTTTCCCAGCTGCCAGAGAGAGAGACAGAGATAGATAGTTGTTATTATGACTAGAATCTGTAAACCTTGTTATTGATAAGCTACTAGTGGCATTGAATGAGTTGAAAAGGCTGTCTTAAGTTGCCACACTGGACAATTTCCACTATTATCACCACTAGCCCTAGGCCAACACTTGTAGAAACAGAATAACATGAAGAAGTAAGACCCGTGGTGATGAAGTAAGACCCATGGATCAAAACTGTGTTTTCCAAAAAGTTAGTTAAATGCTTCCGTTTTTTACATTATTACATTGCCTACATTGCTTGGTGTGAAAAGATGCTGCATTATAGGCATCTATGCAATGTGTTGTTCAAAAAACTGTATGAGGTCAAATCTTTCCTCTTAAGCCATATAACAGTTAATTCGTGGCCCTTGAGGGTGTTAACTACTGTATGACAACAGATATTCGCCGGGTTTCCCAGATGCAGTTAAGAAGTTCTTAGCGTTAAGAACTTCCTAAGACCCTTCTTAAGGCTCCCGTAAGCATAGACATACTATACATGTATAGTATGTCTATGCCCATTTCCACCGCACTCTCTGCGTGTTCAGCGCGTGGCCGTATTCTGTCCCTATTCATTTAGAATGCACGTTAGCAGATGAGACCATTCCCACCGCAAGCGTGTTCTGAGCGTATTCTGTCCCTATACAAACCTATTGTATACGCCCACGCGCTGAACACGGCTACGCGCTGAACAAGGGGTAGCAATTTTTGCATTTACCCATATCACTAGGTGGCGCTGTGCTTCAAGTGAGTGTTTATGGGCTGGGCCGATATGCCTCTGTAACATCGACATACTAACACAAAATCGTTGTCTTGGGCAAAATTGTTGACGAATTATTTAACAAAAGCTGTTTTTTGACACCTAGCTTCGCCAATAAACATCGCCCCCTATGACGAAATGTCACAAAATTTAGTACACATGAAAAGAAAGCTGTTTAGAGATGGCCTGTCAACTTTGACCAAATTTGAGCAATTAAAAGCCAAGATATGGACTTTTGAAAATTTTTAAGCTACGTGTTAAATGTTCATTGACGTGTAACTTCGAAATGGTTTATCTCAAGATAAATCCTTTGATAACTTTTTGTCAGCATTGTCTGTAGATGACATATACCAAATTTGGTGAGATTCACATGAACGGCCTATGGCGAGTTCGTTCAAATTCGTTTTTGCAATGTTAAAATTTCACGGAAATTGTTTTCATTGAAAGTGGGCGTCGACCAGTGCTTTCAATGCGTGAGGGTCAATATATTTCACGATAAAAAAAAAGTTGTTGTAAACATTAGCATTCTCTAGATAATAGGCAAAATTACATTTTCTACAATTACAGCGCCCCCTATGGACCAAATTGTATGGCATGTGCTGTGATGTTAGAGGTTTTTGTGGTGATCATGCATGACGTATTTTGCGCAAAATTCCACCTTCTCGGTCCAAGATATTGGAAACTCAAAATAGCAATTTTTGAATTTAACCTTATCACTAGGTGGCGCTATGCTTCAAGTGAGTGTTTATGGGCTGGGCCGATACGCCTCTGTAACACCGACATACTAACACAAAATCGTTGTCTTGGGCAAAATTGTTGACGAATTATTTAACAAAAGCTGTTTTTTGACACCTAGCTTCGCCAATAAACATCGCCCCCTATGACGAAATGTCACAAAATTTAGTACACATGAAAAGAAAGCTGTTTAGAGATGACATGTCAACTTTGACCAAATTTGAGCAATTAAAAGCCAAGATATGGACTTTTGAAAAATTTTAAGCTAAAGTGTTAAATGTTCATTGACGTGTAACTTCGAAACGGTTTATCTCAAGATAAATCCTTTGATAACTTTTTGTCAGCATTGTCTGTAGATGACATATAGCAAATTTGGTGAGATTCACATGAACGGCCTATGACGAGTTCGTTCAAATTCGTTTTCACAATGTTAAAATTTCACGGAAATTGTTTTCGTTGGAAGTGGGCGTCGACCAGTGCTTTCAATGCGTGAGGGTCAATAGATTTCATGATAAAAAAAAAGTTGTTGTAAACGTTAGCATTCTCTAGATAATAGGCAAAATGACATTTTTTACGATTACAGCGCCCCCTATGGACCAAATTGTATGGCATGTGCTGTGTTGTTAGAGGTCTTTGTGGTGATCATGCATGACGTATTTTGTGCAGTTCCCACCTTCTCGGTCCAAGATATTGGCAACTCAAAATACCAATTTTTGCATTTACCTATATCACACTAGGTGGCGCTATGCTTCAAATGAGTGTTTATGAGTCGATACGTCTCTGTAACACCGACATATCACAAAAATTTAATGTCATTGGGTGAAACGTTCATTGAGTTATTCAGCAAAAACTTTTGCCGGTCTCCCCCTCTTTGACGGACCCTGGCGAAGCGGGGGGGGTGGCCCTTGGGGACCAAAAGCTTCTAGTCGCTCAAAAAGTTCTAGGGCTACATGCCTACAAAGATTCATGTCCCCCGTACTTCCAGTGTCCCGGAAATCGTTGACGGAAAATCGGTGAAAAACAAGAAAAAAAAAAAAAAAAAAAGTCTCGGCAACACTATAATGACCGCTATCGCTAGCTTTGCTAGCGGCGGTCATAATAATGCAGTACGTCCATTTCTCCTGATCGTGTTTTCCCCCTTTTCCCTGTCGTTCATGTCAAGGGGACGCCAATTTCTCAGTTTTTCACATATTTACTCCTCATATTGCAGATTTATATCAGACAGATCATAGGCTACACATTAAATGAATGACGTACTGATTTCATTTTGTGTTTCCATTTTTATTTCCCTGGTTTTTGTGTGTTTCGGTAATTATTATATGTGTAAATTTGTTTTTGTGCGCGCGTTCAAGTTCAGTCGGACGCCACGTGTTGTACCACCACTTCAGTTGGGAGCATTTTACCAAAGATTCTAGAGTAGCGCTCTAAAATCTTTGATTTTACTATGGTGACTATGCACTCCAATCGGCCATTCTGGGATCGATTGCTCATTGCGCTCCAGTTAAGAAGGCAGATAAGAAGACTCCCAAGATGTTGGTAAGAAGGGCGTTAAGAAGGCGTCTGGGAAACACTCTTATCTTAACGCTTCCTCTTGGCCGACCTCTTCTTAAGAGCCTTCTTAACTCGTTAAGAAGGTTCTTAACTGGGAAACCCGGCCATTATCATATAGTCATGGGAACGTCTGATGTGTTTATAGCTGGAAGGATGTGCAGGTAGCCATTATGGTTGTTAACAGAACTCATGCCATGGAAAAAGTATAACCAAATAGCACCTTCCTCAAAAGTTAGGTTGTAAAACCGAACTAGACAACTGGAAATAACCTACCAATGATTCTACATATTGAAGCTCTTTATAAGCATATTTCTCCCCATCTTGTCTTGTCCTACTTCAAATCTAGCCTACATATAAAGAAATGAAAAGCAAAACTCTACAGGCAGTGCACTAATGTATTTTAGAAGTGAAGGTACCTTCAGACTGGAGAAGGAAATGATAATGTGAAATTCACTGGGCTTAGCCTACAAAAGATGTGAAATGTACCATAAGTTCTGCAACTTTGTAGGTCTACACATTGTAAGTTAGTAAATGCATGATGAGATGTTTTTACGCTTAAACTGAAATAATGTAGGCCTAGATCGTTTCTTCCTCTTAGTTTTTACTGTCTTCATGTAATTCTCACTATATTAATATCATGATGTTTTCTTAAGGTTAATGGATAACCAGAATAGGCCTACTGTGCCTGTTATACAGCTTGTAATCATCGTTCCTCTGACGACACTGTCCCCAATAACGACATCCAAGGACAGCGACATAGTTTAAACGGCATATCGACCTCTAGTATAGCATCGCTTTTAAGATGGCCAAATGCAAAACAAACTGCGTCGAAGAACCTCTATCAAAAGTCTTTGGGAAATTCGGACGAATCATTGGTAAATATCCATGGGTTTTCTTTATTTTCCCGTTAGTTACATCTGCAGGTCTTGGTGCAGGATTTTACTTTCTAGAAGACAGAGTCAAACAGCATAGAAGATCAATTCACACCAAAAAATGGTCTGGCAAAGATGGAGAGAAAATTTGTCAAAGAGCATTTCCCGCAAGGTGAGGAGTTTTCAAGTCTGAGACTGTACACGGATGGTACATTAGCTTCGTTTATTGCGGTGAACTCAACAAACATTCTCACCAAAGAAGCGTTTCATGAGATAGTCGATTTAGATAGCAAAGTAAAACAGCTTGAAACAGACGGAGACAACTTAACATTCTTTGATCTATGTGCAAAGAAGAAAATTGGAGAGTGCGTCTCAAATCCAATTTTAGAAATCATGAACTCCTCCGTTCATAATGGCAAGCCAATAAGTTACCCCTTCCACAACATAAATCTCTTAGAAAATCTCAGTAGAGAATTTATAGGAACAGCTATAGGCGGTGTGAGTCAATACCCCAACAACAGCATAGAGACGGCACTTGCCATCAGGCTTTTCTATTACTTGGAGGACGACAAGAGGAATGAAACAGACCCCTGGCTGAAGAAGTTCATCTCGACTTTTCCAGAATAGGCCTACACAAACACCGAAATAGTAAGTTTGAATGAATTTAGGAAAAAATATTAGGCTGCAATAATATTTCGAAATGTAAAAAAACAGAAATGAGACAAGACATGCTTTTGATCTTAAAGAAAATTTACTTTCCTACAACTGATCAGAACTGCTGTGTTAAAATTATGAATGACATATCGATAGGTAGGACATTGCCTTTGGATCTGTGGTCTGCTTTTATTATGCCCATACAATTCAGTCTCATCATCTGTAGCGACGAAGGCTTGTGATTTTGGTCTTCTATTTAAGTCTGGTTTATTAAAGGAAAATAATGAAATTCAAAGGACATATATTAGGTGAAGATGACTGAACATATGTTGTGTTATGTTATGTTCTTATGTTATGTTATGCTGAAAATGGCTATATAAAGTGTGTCCTTTTTGTGCTTGAAAAAAGAATGCTTTAGAGAGTGTGGTCTTTCCCTTAATTAGGAGTTACCTATTCCTGTGCCCAGAAATGACCCTCTTCCTGAGTTGAGCGCGCCTTCTTTTTCTTTGAGTAAAAAGCTTCTTTGTAAAGGGAGGACAAGATAGTGGGGGATTGTTCTGCTCTTTCGGGTTGTTTGACTGTCTTGTACTTTGGTTGCAGATCTCTGTTTGGTATTTCACTTCAATTTCAAGAGAGGAGGAGTTTGACACCAATTCAAAGTCAGTCATCCCACTGTTTTCCGCTACTTACTTCTTGGCCATCACCGTCTCCATAGTTTCCTGTTTGAGGTATGTTATAGCATGCTATTGGAATAAAAGATTTAATAATAATAGAGGTATAAAACAAGCCATTTTTCTTATTTAAATGAATAGTAGCACTACATAATAAAAACCCAAATTTTTATACAGTCTTATCAAATGGAGAATACAAATTAAATGTAGTGTCATGTAGAGAACATCAGTTTCCAAGTGTTAAGGACACAGACTGTCTTTATTAAAACCAATCTACAGATAAGTCAGACAAATCAAGGTAATCAGGCAGGCAAACATACTGTAAACTCAGGTTGTTTGAAATCAGCTTTAAGTTTTATCCACAGGCTACATCAACCAGCTGCTGAATGAGGAAATGGCCGTCTGTGCTCTGTTTGTGCCTCCACATTAGGCTTTGCAAACAACCTTATGCAAATAATTTTTGAGGATGTAAGTATCTTTATCTTCATGGTGCCATGACGGTGTTCACCCAGGCTGGACTGTGTGAGGAACAAGGTGTGGGTGGCCACCTTCGGGGTGCTGTCTGCTGGCCTGGCTGTGCTCTCCAGTTTTGGATTGGTGCTCCTGTGTGGAATGCCGTTTGTGATGCCGGTGGCAACTGCTCCTTTCCTCATTCTTGGTATTCCAAAAGCCACTCGGCGCCCACTAATTTTCAAACCCTTTCATACCACACTGTGAATTCTTGAACTCTTGGAGTTATTGTTGAAATACTTTATTGGCTTAACTGTATAAGCAGGTCTTTGCTCATCATGTCATCTGGTTGAATTAGATTTTGCATATCACATTTATATCATTGTCATGCCATCATTTCATTGCCACAGGTGTTGGTGTGGATGACATGCAGAAGACAAAGGTTTACGACAAAGTGGAAGATCACATGGAAGATACATACAAAGAGGCTGCTGTCTCCATCACCATCACCACCCTCACTGATGTTTTGGCCTTCTACATCGGTCTCATGACACCTTTTGGATCTGTGCAGTCCTTCTGCATGTACACAGGCACTGCACTTCTCTTCTGCTACATTTACAACATCACATTCTTTGGTGCTTTTCTAGCACTGAACGGACAGCGAGAGGGAAGCAACAGACACTGGTTTACATGCCAGAGGGTTGAACAGGCAGATGACGTCAGAAAAGGCAATGCTTGCTCAATAGGTGGGGCTTATGATCCTGTGACAGGTGCAGAGGAGGAAATGTTTATTAATATCTTCTTTAAAAAGTATTATGGGCCACTTCTGACAAATCCTTGGAGAAATGTGTTTGTTACCTTGCTCTACTCAGGATATTTGGCTGGTAGCATATATGGCTGTTTTCAAATGCAGGAGGGTATAGACCTGAAAAATCTAGCACCCGATGATTCCTATGTAGCTAGCTACTATGATAATGAAGACAGATATTTCTCAGAGTATGGGCCCTTCATCATATTAGTTATTAGAAATGAAAGCTTTCAATATTGGGAGAAAAATGCTCGTGAAAGCCTTACTACATCCTTGAAAGAATTTGAATCATCTGACATGGTTGCCAAAAACATGACTGTATCTTGGCTTGAGTCTTATGAGCTATTTGGAGCTATTTCTGGCTTGAATCTTACGAATGAAAAGGTGTTCATGGAGAGGTTACCCCAGTTTCTTACTCGCTCAGGTTTCTATCAGGATGTCAACATTTCTGATGGCAAAATATTGGCTTCCCGATTGTTCATCCCCACTATCAACATCAGCACTGCAACTGATGAGAAGCAAGTGTTGAACTTCTTCAGGAGCACAGCTTTGACTTGTGGGAAAAAACTGGACCTGTTAGTCTACCACCCTGCTTTTATTTATTTTGACCAGTATGCAGTCATTGTTAGTACTATACAAAATACTGTAATTGCTACTGTGGTAATGCTCATTATTTCTCTCTTGTTGATACCAAATCCTCTCTGTTCTCTGTGGATAGCTTCTGCCATTGCCTCAGTAATAGTTGGTGTGGCTGGTTTCATGGCTTTGTGGGGTGTTAATCTAGACTCCGTCTCTATGTTCAATTTGGTCATCTGCATTGGCTTTGCTGTTGACTTCTCAGCACACATCTCCTATGCCTTCGTCTCAAGCAAAAAGATAACAGCCAATAGAAAAGCTGATGCCATCCACAGGCTTGGGTACCCAATTATACAAGGAGCTGTGTCTACCATTGCTGGTGTTGTTGTCCTCTCAGCAGCAAAGAGCTACATCTTCAGGACTTTTTTCAATATCATGTTCCTTGTCATCTCATTTGGTGCAGTCCACGCATTTGTGTTTATCCCTGTATTTCTAACATTCTTTGGGTGCTGCAGTGATTCACTGCAATACTGGTGGTGACAAAGCACAAAACAGCCAAACAGAACTGTTGTCTAATTGTCTGAAACAGGGGTGGCAACAAATATGTATACGTATCCAAATGGCAACCAGTTCCATGCAAACTATTACATGGATGCTGACTACCCCTACATTTATGAGGTACTGTAGTACTGATGCAAATGCATATCACAATGCTGTTGAAGTTACAGGTGGTGACCTACCTGCCCATCAGTGATTCAGATACTCTACTGTTCATCCTGATTAAAGATAACATTTAATAAAGTTAGAGTAACTTAGTATTAAAAAATTGTGCAAAATAAAATACTCATATCAGGACTTGGGGGACGGCCTACAGTTCATCTGTAGGCTACCAGTACAAATGTTGGTTGATGACAATTAATTTGGTGTCCTATTCACAGTACCAAAGTATGTCATTTAGTTACCTGCACTGAACCAGTCAATAATTGTCCCCTCAAACATGATTGGGCAATGTATTCTGGGGGCCCCTAATTTGGCCAAATTACTTTAGAAAGAGATGCCTGACAGTCACCAAGAAAGAAAAGAAAAAACAGTTGATAAACATATTTAATATATGGATAAAATGACAAGAAACACTTAATGAAACAACTTTTAGTAGAGAGATTATAATCTAGTAGTATATTTGCTTGTGGCAAAATTACAAAAAGCCTAGGCTGTATGGGCTGAACACTGCAAATGTTTATTGCCTTCAAATGACACGGCCGAGCATTTGGATCGATTGCTGCTGAGACATTGCCATCTTGTGGCATAATAACTGATCTACATCATGATTTGCAGGAAGTGAAGTTGTATTTTTCTCTTCCCACGCATTTGAGATTTTTATCAGATTTCATAGAGTTTCACAAATGTATGAATGTAAAGGTTCATTTCTATAAATGGTGGAGCAAAAACAGCCACATACTACCATATGTAACATTCTAAATCCCTGCTTTTAAATTACCATTAAAAATCCGAAAGCAATGGCGTAATGACTTTTTTTTCTTTGTTATTTCTTACCTTCAAAGACAGAAATACTTTCAGTATTTTCATGTGTAGTGACCTTGACCCATTTTAGTTTTACAGCTGAATGGAATAGTTTGAGTAGCTCCTTAGAACTTGCTTCTCCTGTCTTCACACAACAGAGCTTCTGTTATGTGGGGTTGAGAGACCAAAAATAATGAGCTTCAACAATAAAAGTCAGTCCCATTTATCATTGTGATCACACGGTACATCACAGCACACAATGAAATTCACCTTCTGTTTTTAACCAGTCACACATGAAAACTGGGGACAACAGCACCCGGGGAGCAGTGTGAGGGGACGGTATGATGGTATTTGAGTAAAAATAATAATCTTGTAAATAACATTTTAATGTTGCAACATTTTTATTATTATTTCAAATACCTTTTGTTTTTATGATTGTGTGTCAAGTCAGTTAGACTTGAAAAGGGGGACTGATGGTATTTGAGTAATAATAATAATCTTGTAAATAGCATTTTAATGTTGAAACATTTTATTATTATTTCAAATCCCTTGGTTGGTTTTGGAACTCTTGTATTAGGATCAAAAGCTTTGTATGTGTCTCTGGCTGAGCTAGGAGGTGTGAACAACTGGCTTCCTTAACCATTCTGAATAACTGTCCCTGTCTGGTGGATTAACATACAGACAATTTGGCACCTTTTCTTATCTGATTAGGAAGACACTGTATACTAGACTAGAGTACTTAACAAAAGACCATTGCATATGCATTTTGGGGTGTAACTTGGGTGCAGCCATTGGCTGTCTACAGACATTTAAGGTCAGAAAAACCACTGTTAGCTAGTCTTGTCGTGTCTGTCATCGTCCTGTGTGTGTGTGTGTGTGTGAGTGTGTGTGTGTGTGTCTGTCTGTGATGTCCTTAATGTTAAGAATAAACCTTGTACTTGATTTTCAACCACTAGGCTGACTGAGTCTCCAAATTCAACTTAAAAGTAATTTTATTACTTTTAGGTACCATGCTCAGGGTACTTGATTTTCAACCACTAGGCTGACTGAGTCTCCAAATTCAACTTAAAAGTAATTTTATTACTTTTAGGTACCATGCTCAGGGTACCTCAGTGGAGCTGCTAGTGACCCGGGATTCAAACCTGCAATCCTGCGGTCATAGGTCCAATACCTTAACCGGTAGGCCACCACTGCCCCTTGGATCTACAGTATAATGTATAGCTTATTATTTGTAGCCGACTGTTCATTGCTCGCATTCTGTTCTGTGGTGTTAAGGTAAAGTATAGCGTTACTAATAAGGCATGTCCCTACATCCCCTGTGATGGGACTGCATCTAATAAAAAAATGAATAAAACCATTACAAAATGCACAGGCCATACTAAAAACAGTGAGAATCAAGGACAAAAAGATACAGTTAGTAGTTGACAAAGACATAATTTATACAACACTTGATTTTAAAGGATGCAGAACATTGCTGGTACACTGAACATTACACTATATTAACAAATAATTGTAATACAATTGCTACATTTTGAACAGGGGTGGAAAGGTGAAATAAGTGGGAAGACTATATCCATTATGCAAAACCATGTACTGGTTAAGAAAATGTGAGTACAATGTGTATGTCCTTAACATTAAAGGTAATAAAGTTGAGTAAATGCTGTTGCATAAATAACACGTGTGTTCAACCCCCCATCCCCCCCCCCCCCCCTCCCCACACACATACACCCTGATTGTAAATATAAACAACATTATATGAAAGCATTTACACATTTCCTTTGCAAAAATAGGTAAGATGGACATGGGACATGGAGTGGACACGCTGCACAACTTGCCGAAACATTCATTCAGCTTAAAAGCTTCTTTGCAGTACGCCTAAAATCCACCACATGCAATCTACAGTGGTGTTTCATAATTATTGTCTTCACTACCTTCTTGTACATTTTCCATCAGTATGGCTGCCAGGCTCACAACAGTACAGTTAGGATCCAGTAACTTAACAAGAGGGACATTTACACCTCTTTCCTGGAAGATATGATTCTGCAGAGTCATGCCTAACATGGAGTCAACCCCGAGAGCTGAGAGAAACATCTCATCATTCAGCTCATCATGGTCCATACCTAAGGTCTCGCTGAGAAGGGCCTTGACAAACTCAAGTGGGGCAAAGGGCAGCTCTTTAAGTGCAGCCTGTGGATCAGACATGTCTGCATCTGTCAGGTCACCTAGAACCAGTGAGGCCAACCGTTTGGAGAGAGAGGGATTTCGTGAAAACCCGTGGTGATACATAGTTTTCAAGTTGAACTTGCAAATCACCTGCTGAGGTTGGTTCAAATGAAGACACTGCTCTAAGCTCTGGAGGATATCTGGACCATCCATTACCATCATTCCTTTGGCCTCTAGAAATTTTTGCAGATGGTCTTTGTTCAACAGAAGGCCGAGGTTTAAAGCCCCCCAGTTGATGGACTGTGCTGCCAGTCCAAGTCGCCTTCTATAATGACAAAATATGTCAAGAAATGAGTTAGCAGCTGCGTAATTTGTCTGAGAGGCATTTCCAAGGAAAGAGGAAATAGATGAGTAGCACACAAAGTACTCTAGATTACAGTGTTTGGTGGAGTTATGCAGATTCAGAGCTCCATTCACTTTAGGCTTCAGAACCTTTTCATAGAGGGATTTGTCAAGGCTTCCAATGAGAGCATCATGGAGCACAACTGCACTGTGAAATACCCCCTTAATTGGGCAAGATGGCAAACTCTCTTCAATGGTAATGATGGCTTTTTTGACTTGTTCAGTGACAGTAATGTCGCACTGTAAACTGACAATCACAGCCTCACACTGCTGCTTCACTGCATCAATCTCATGTTGCATGTCAGTGCTAGGACTCCTTCTGGAGAGAATGACAATGTACCCTCCACCTCTCTCTGCAATGAACCTCACTGTCTCAAACCCAAGTCCGGTGAGCCCACCAGTCACAATGTACACACAGTTCTTGTGGAAGAGCCTGTGCTCTCTTGGTAACAGTGGAATGTCAGAAATTGCATGCTTTCCGCTACCTTCATTAAGCACCACCATAGGCATAGTTCTGATGGCGAAGTAAGAGTCGGGCTCATCCAGGGGCAAAAGATCAATACTTCCTGTTGTGCCCCTCTGAAATGTTGTAGTTGGGAGGGGTAACAACTTCCTGTCAAGGTGCAAGGCCTTCAGCCATTTGTAAACGCGTGGTTGGTTTGCTCTGACAGAACCTTTAGACAGGATGGAAGACATTTCAATGGTCTGAATGCAAGCAATGCCGTTGTCCTCTCTAAGAAGGTTTTGGAAGACAGGAGATGATAACTTGCTGTCACAAACAATGACAACGTTCTCAACACAAGAAACTGCAGGAGCTTTCATGACCAGAGTTTCATCAAAAGGAGGTAACAAGATAACTGCATCAAATTTGTTCAGGTCTTGCAGTGGTCCACTGAGTTCAGTCGAAACAAAAGCATTCCATCCAGACTTGTTTGCAGTCAGAGTCAATGCTTTCACCAAGCCTGAATCAGGAACAGAGGAGATGATGCCTAACTTGCCACTCCACTTCAGTTTTGGTAAAGTGGAGTGCAGTATTCGCCAGACCACCATGTAGTAGGAAACACATGGCAGGTCCTTCAGAAATGGAAGTTTCTTTGTTTTGTAGCAAGCATCCCCTGGTATTACAACTTTGGAGGAGGCTGTTACAGGGTAACAGGCAGCAATTTGGTCTCCAACTTTTAACTTGCTCACACCCTTCCCCACCGCTGTGACAATGCCACTGAAGTCAAGAGCCAGGAGATTATGGTTCTGATTTGTGTATTTGTTCCAATAAAATGTTTGGGCAAACTTCTGGTCAGAGGCACTAACTGGATAGTAGTCTGACGAGTGGACACAAAGTTTATTTAGCTGAACCTCAACATTTTTCTCTGGCACACGCCTACCCTCCTCATCAGAGTGAACAGCAGATAGGCTGGTCATTTTAAAAGGGTCTGCAGTCTGCAAAGTGAAGGACTTTGCCTGCGAACAGTGAGCCCCCTTCTCTTGGCCCACTGTCCCTGGCAATGTAGTGTGAACAATTTGCGGCTGGACAATCTGACCATCTTTAACCAACAACTCTGGGTATTCGCTGCCGGGGTAAGAGGCTAGGACCTGACACAGGGCTGTAATGTCCTTTTCTGAGACAGAGGCAATGTCAATCAGCTGAAATGTAAATTCAGATATCTCAGCTGCACATGATCTTGTCATGCCTGTAAGCACAAACCCTGGACTGATACGGTCCACTGTGGTCTCTGAAGACTGACAGGTGACTACTCTGACCGAGTTTGAAAAACTCATCTTCCTCAGTTCTAGAACTATTTGCCGGAAGATCTCGCAAGATCTTGCCATGTTTGACAACACATCATCAGCTGTCTGCCCAGACAGGTCTTTATTGCCCCACAGAAACAAAATGTCTGTGAATTTCTTTGTTACATCTGAGATGTTCATCTTGGCAAACAGTGCAGCTGCCCCCTCTTTCAACACTGTATTTGCATACTTTGAAGAGATGTACTTCGAACCATTACCTAAGCATGGCTTCAAGGCCACTGAAATGGCATTGTGATCAGAAAAGACCAATGCTGTCCCTGGAAATGGCAGCTCTGAATTTTCTGAAATTATGTTGTAGTTGTTGTGAAAGAAGTATTCATCCACAACCCGAGACAAACTCCCAACATACTTGACTGTTAGATGTTTCACCTCAAGAAGAACTCTACCTTCTGTGTCTGTCAAGCAGCCACAAATCTGAAAGTGATCACTTGTCATGTCAGTTACACGTAAGTAAATGATCATTTTGTCTTGCAGGGGCTCAAGGACAACTATACTCCCAATTGCTGCTGGAAAGCCAGGTCTGGTCACATTCCCTTGGGAATTTGTAACGAGTGTCATTTGCAGCAGGTAATCCAGGATAACTGGATGAATGCAAAAATCATGCAGTTGACAAAGCAACTCCTCTGGAACAGTCACAACTGAATATGCTTCCCTGAATTCCGCCCCACAAAAAATGTCTCCTTTGTTCCTAAAGACACCACCATACTGAAACCCTCCCATATCTAATTTCCTGTATAGCTCATCAGGTTTGACAACAGACGTGCATCTTTTGGAAATGCACTCCAATGAGATGTTTCGCTCATCCACCATTTGGCCTGTTCTGCGGTCAATATTCCCTGAAGCAAAGACTGTACTTCCAGAATGAATCTTAAAGAGGGTCTCATGCTCAGCTGGTTCAAGTGACACCTTCAGCTGAGGGTGACGCTGGGTCAACAGAAAAGGTCTCAAGAAGCTGATGCTAAGCTGCAGTGTGTTGAGTGGTACCGCTGGTTTAGCACTGGCAATGTAGGATGCCAGGCCAATCTCAACGTATAAGGCTCCAGGGATGATAGGAACACCACTGTTCTTGTGCTGTGATAGATACGAAAGCTCCTCAGTTGACAACTCACAAGTAAACTCATTCGCTCCTTTTCCTGTCTGTTTAAGAATGGGATTGTTTCTTGCCATACCCTCTGATGCACATGAAAAGGTCAGGAGTTTTTTAACACAGTCAAACTGATACCTTGGAAGGGCAGTAGGTATGATCTGTTTGCCATCATAGAATTCAGACCAGTTAATACTGACACCCAACTCAAACAGCTTACCCAAAGTGGTAAGCAGTGTCTCATGATCTTTCTCTGGTTGTGCTGATGACAGGACAATAGAGTCATTCCCAAGTGTCTCCACGATGTTTCTGTACAAAGCTCGCCTAGGCCCTATCTCTACAAACACAGCATTCTTCTTATCTTTGGCTGCTGCTGTTAAAGCTTTTTCAAATTCAACTGGTTCCCGGATGTTCCTTGACCAGTATGTTCCAGTGCAGAAATCATGGTTGTGAGCCATTTTGCCTGACACAGTGGAGTACAACTCTGTGTCTAATTCATTTACCCCCAGATTGCCTATGCTGTTCTCTAGCTCTGGGAGTATTGGGTCCATCATGTGGCTGTGATAGGCAGCGGGGACATCCAAGACATGAAGAAACAGTGTCTTGCTGTTTGCGGAGTTGCTTAATGTTTGGTGCAGATCCAGAATGGATTCTGCATCACCAGAAAGAGTGCAAGATGTAGGGCTATTTTGGGCAGCCAAACAGATCTTCCCTGAAAATGAAGGCAGATATTGAAGGACATCTGTCACTGCCATATTACTGACAACAAGCATCTTCCCACCAGTGACCTTGCTCTGCAGTACACTACGGTAATATATAACCTTCACTGCATCATCAAGGGACAACAGACCTGAGCAATGTGCAGCAGCAACCTCTCCTACAGAATGCCCCAAAACAGCATCTGGTCTGACACCCCAGTGCTTCAGCAGAGTAGCGATAGCAACCTGAACAGCAAACAGAAGTGGCTGGACAACATCTGGCTTTGAGAAATCAAGTTCCTCTCCACTGTCCTTTTCAAGTGCATCTACTATGTTCAGACATTGGTAACGCTGGAAGACAACTTCAATTTCTTTTATCTTCTGTCTAAAAACATGCTCCTCTTTAAGCAGCTGACTGCCCATGCCTTTGTAAGCAACACCGTTGCCACAGAAGATGAATACCGACCTTGCATCTTGTTTGGAGGGAATTATCTTTTTGTTGAAACTTGATTTTAGCTGTCCCCCTAAATCTGTCAAAGTAGAGCTTCTGAATGCCTTCCTGTATTTATGTTTCAGATGGGTTCTTTTACATGCTGATGTGTATGCAAGAGACAGGATGTCAGCTGTTGTCTCTTTGTTTAGCTGTTCAGCCATGTCGGCAATCATGCTGGCAAGAGACTTTTCTGACACTGCTGAGAGGACAAAAATGTGCTGAGATTTCTTAACCTCCTCATCTAAGGTTTCTACTTGGTTATACTGTTTGACAATCACATGAGCATTGGTACCCCCAAAACCAAAGTTGTTTATCCCTGCAGCCCTTCCAGTACTTGGGGCTTCCCATTTCTCAGGTTGGGAAGGCACTATTACATTAAGTGCTTTAGCATCAATGCTAGCTCCATCCTTTGTGTAGAACACTGAGGGAACAATTGTTTCATGTTTCATCATTAGCAGCACCTTAATCAGACCCGCCACACCTGCTGCTGATTCAGTGTGTCCTATATTTCCTTTAACAGAGCCCATATAAATCTGCCCTGACCCTGTTGGTCTAGCTTTAGCTATGACTTTAGAGATGCTTCCTGCCTCTATTGGGTCACCCACTGGTGTTCCAGTCCCATGAGCCTCTATGTACTGGACACTGGTCAGGTCATCTTCTGTGGAGTAGAGTCTGGTTAGCAGCTCCTCCTGCTGGATCGTGGATGGCTTGGTGATTGGTGTGACAGTGCGGCCATCTTGGTTTACTGCGGTTTTGCTGATAACACCCCATATGTGATCAGAGTCCATTAAAGCCTGTAAAAGGCAAATTATGTCCAACATTGTTAATATTGAAGATGTGTTTTCATGATTTTTGCTGGTTGATGCCACCTATGTGACCACATCCTTTTTTACAACACAAAATGCATGAGCCGATAATATTCAAGGTGACCCCACTGAAGGAAAAAAGTATTGCACACTGAAGGCCAGATGTACGTACATTTGCGAACGCAACATATTTTGCGCCCTCCTCAATTCTCAGATACCACGTGTTGTTTGCCTTGATTTTACGTGGTATGTATCATGCCTGAAGCTCATCACATAATTAAAGCTTTAACCCGCCCTAAAGCGTTATCAGAGGTGCTTAAAAAGGCACAACTGAACTGTGACAATCTTGTTGCCTGCATGTAAAACTGTGTGTAACTGAGTGTAAATATGAGAACAGCCATCAAAACGCGTGGTGACAAACCTAACTAAAAAGTATGCCATTTTAAAAATAAACATGTAAGTCATCTTCAGATTTTTGAACTTGGACTTATCTAACAGATTTGTTGCACACGTTGTGAGGTGGTATTTCTGTAACCGTGTGTGTGCAAGCTGGCCAATTTTGCCCTCATTTACGTTTAGCTTTTCTCTTATTTGTTTTTAAGCAAATACATACAAGGGCACTTCCAACAATTTCAAACAATGTGCAGCGGATACGTTTTTCATACTATGTTTTTAGACATTTCGAAAAGCACCGGCACGTGTCATACATACAAGAGAAAAAAACAATTAGGCGCTTTTTATGCTTCTCCTCCCGGGTTTGCATGTGCATGCCACAGAAAAGTGATATTTGCGCTTTGCCGCTAGCACCACATGCTACTTGGAGTTTTAACAAAGAGCGCCCTGTTTGTACATGCCCTGCTATGTTTAGGGGCTCCTTGCGAGAAAACTACGCCAGAAGTGGGAGCTAATAGCTTTGTACATCTGGCCCTGAATGAGCAGTAGGTATTGAAAGACTGATGTGGTCATTTGTTGCACTATTGTGATATTCACAGTTAGACATATCTACATTACTGATGTATATAATTACCCTTTCAAGGGGCTTTAAAAGGACAATGCCACAGCCTTCTCCCCTGCCATATCCATCTGCTTTATTGGAGAAGGGTTTGCTAGTGCCATCAGGTGAGATCATCTTTGCCTTGCTGAGAGCTACAAAGGTGTTTGGCTCAAAAATGCAGCTAACACCTCCACAGAGAGCCATATCACAGTCACCTGCATGATAACATTGAATCAACACAATGTAAGAAACTTCATGTCTTAAAAGTCAGTTAGTCAGATAATGGGGTGAATATGAACATTGTGAGAATATGTATCAGTGTTACTAGGTTGTATTTACCTTGTCTGATGCCTTGACAGGCAGAATGAAGAGCTACTAAAGAGGAAGAGCAGGCACAGTCCAGAGCAAATGAGGGCCCGGTGAAATTGAATGTGTAGGAGATCCTATTGGCTGCCACACTCATAGCCGTACCCGTAGAGAAATAATGGTTTATGATGTGGCTGCTTCTACTTAGACGGATCTCATAGTCTTTGTTCATTAGACCTAATAAGAAAAAATGAGTTCAAAGAAATATAAGACTGTTTACTTCTTGTCAATCACTCAGGTGTTTAAATCTCTTAACAAGTACGGTTTAGTGATATTTTAGTGAATATTGTTGACTTGTAGCATCAATGTCGTTATCATTAGGAAGGGTTAAGGCAGATTACCTATATAAACTCCTGTCCTGGTGCCACTGGCCTTCTCCATGGGTATCCCAGCATCCTCTAGCGCTCTGTAGGAACAATACAGCAGCAACTTGTGCTGAGGGTCCATCTGGTCTGCCTCAGCATCCGTAATGCTGAAGAATTTATGGTCAAACTCGTTAAACCTGTATTTACACAAAACATGTCAGTTTATAATGTCAATACATGTAATATTGTTAAAATTGAATAATTACATTAATTTTACCCATTTATGAGGGCAGCCCTCTTTGTCCGTGTCTTCCCGGGTTTGCTGTCATCAGGATCATACCACTGGGAACAATCAAATCGCTCATCTGGAATCTCTACTGCACAGTTTTTCCCTTCCACTAGAACTCCCCAAAAGTTGTCAAGTCCTTCACCTGCCAAAAGCAGTGCAGGTAAAAAATTAACAAGTTGTGTAAAAATAGAGATAGAGCTGAAAACAGAATTAATGAGGTTCCATACGGACCCTGGTGCGGCTCGTTTGAGGTGTGAAAGCAAACCGACGTTGACCAAGAGAACAGCATTTTTAAAACTACAGTGGTAGCTTACTAAATAATGTATGTGTGTTGGTCAAAATTAGGTAGACATGGTTGCAGCTTTTAGCCTAAATCAGAGATGGTTTTGTAACCCACCTCTGGTTTGTTAGGGCGCTTTCAAACCTAAAGTTCGATTGTTTTGGTCCACACTAGTGAGAAAAATGTTACAATGTAGCAAACAGACGTGGGTACGGTTTGCTTTCACATATGCATAGTTCTAAACTAACCAAAATAGTCCGCGAAGGCCATCGCCACCGGAACTAGACTAAAACGTGACACAGAGTGCTTCTCATGTAAAGTTATTTAATTTCAAAGTGACGTTAAAATGAGTCAACGGAATGCCAAAGGCTATTGGGCCCTTTCCGGGTTGAGATTTCCCCATGGGTGTTTCAACTTCCGCCTATGCTCCTACCCCCTTTTTTAATAGCCGCCAAGAACAAGACCACATGAAACAAGCTTCCGGTCTCAAAAAATCATAATAAAAGAACCAGTCAAAACGTGAAGACAGCCCAAATAAGAATGCAATGCACTTCGAATCATATTTATAAAGCGAAACAAAACTGCAATTCGTTGACTGATTGCCGTTTGTTGGAGGTAGCCTAATATAGCCTGTCTGTTTGTAGACAACGGCGTGGTTCATATCAGAAGTGTAGTAGCCTAGCAATACATGTAGACCTACTGAAACCTGCTAAAAGTGAAGTGACTAATATTGACATTGTTATTTGGGTATGAACACTGTTTCTTCTCCCTTTCAACGCTACAACCCTGATTTCTTTACACAGTGTATAGAAACATCTTGTCTGCTAAAATATCTAGCCTCATAGACAAGCTGCTCATAAATACAGTACATTACAAAAGTCTAATGACAAGTCTAATGATCAGAAATGCTTACATACTGTAGATCCATCAGTAGCCTAATGCTTTGAAGTGGTATCTAAACAGGCAATATTATCTGCTCAAAATAGCAGGCTAATCATGTTCCTTTTTTCCTATCATTAGGTAGGCCTAAGGCTTTTGGACAAGAACTTAACATAGAATTGACCCAGGACCCCATTAAAAGGAAAAAAAAAGAATTTATCAGATTATCATACTAATTTTTAAAGACTATTTTTTAAATGGGATCAAATCTATTCAGCACTATGTCTTGTATAATATTCTATGGAATCCCATTAAAATGCATGGCAATGAAAATTTTGTTAGGCTGAAAAAACTAAAAATTGTGCCCCCTCAATATGGGGGTCAAACCTATTCAACAGAAGGGCTAGTATCACATTCTAAAAGAAAAAATGGGGAATTATCGTTTGCGTGGCCTACAGGGCCTATCAACCGATCGCCTATTGATCTCTATGGAATCCTATTGAAATGCATGGTAATACAAAATCTGTTAGCCGTATATTATATGGATTTTTCATATGATGATTGTGAATTTAAATGATGACTATTCACATTAGACAAGGGTTTTTTGCTGAGTTACAATTACAATTGCAATTACAAATACAATTGCTGAGTTATACATTTGTGAAAATACTACTACAAACCAAAGTCTCGTAGGTGACGTCACGTCTGCCTTTTTCCCTCCAGATTTGAGCAAATATATTTCTATTCTCATTTGACTGTGAAGATGCCAGTGTGTTTTGTACCAGAAGGCCATCACAACAGTAGCACGGCCTGTTCCTTCTACCGTTTCCGACTGATCAGTGAAAGAGGAATAAGTGGATAACATTGATTAGGTGTGGTAAAGTTTCACGTTAGCTACACCGCTAGCCTTAGTGACGTATATTACGTGAGGCTAGCATTTGTAGTCCACTACGCGGTTTCACACAAATCCTTCCATAACTTCTGCAGTCTGTGAAAAAAACTGCCTTCTCGGTGTGAAAAGTCATCATTTAAATTCACAATCATCATATGAGAAAACCATGTAATATGGTAAGCTGCACTAGAAAATAACTTTTATCTCTCAATTGACTCCCATGGAGTCTACCGGAAGGGGCATGACTTAAGCACTCTATACACACACACTCCCTGCATTTATTTATTTTTATGGACATTTGAGATTTTTGATATTTATATTTGATAATTTACTTTTTAAGAGCTGTATGTAATTTCATTTAAAAATTATAGTCCACTACCGAGAAAAAAGCAATGTAAAAGCAAACTGCAAAAAAAATAAATTAATAACATTCTATTTTGTTACGGACTGAAGCAAGTGAACTAACAGACTTTCCTGATGTGAATACAGCCTAAGATAAACTGTGTTAAATAACTGCATACTGTAATAGTGTCATTATAAAATAAAATAACCTATGTATGTTCTCAGAATGCATAAGAAAACAACTATGAACAATCAGAAGTGGAAAGGGAAAGAAATTGACTATTTAGTCTACTTAACTTCAGGTACATTTTTGGAATTACAACAGATTAAAGAAAGCATTATTCCAGGTAGTGGTGAGGTCCCAAGTTTCAAACAAACAAGAACTACAGTAATAACAACAACAAAACGATAATAATATCAAACATGTAACAAAGTTTTCTCACCCCCTGGAAAGTTGCATCCAATTCCCACCACAGCAATGTCACCCATCTTGCTGAAGTGTGAATCACCCTGCCATTGTCCTTTCACATTTCTGCTTTCTCCCCTCAGTTAAGTATGCACCTCCAGACTTTTTGTTAGTTAAAAATTAAACAAAGGCCATCCTCTCAAAATATCAATCAGCCAGGAACTGTGCTATCTATCCACGTACGCATTTATTTGGAATTACCTGAGTCAGACTGACAAGGAAAGCGTTATGTTTGTGAGATCATCATTTAGATAGCTGATGGCTCATTTAGATGTCCCTTTCTGTTTTTGTCACGTAATACGTTGGTATGAGGGTGGAGTTGGGTGGTACATTGTTATTACTACTATATTATTATTATATTTCTTTGGAAAATGAGGTTATGCAGCATTACCCCCTTTTTTGATAACAATTTGTGTTTCCTTATACATTTATTAGTTTTCTGAAATTGTATATGTTTTCATTTTAACCTTTATAAGATTGTGTAAATATGTTAGCCATTTCTTAACTGTTAGTTTACTTGCTTGCTTTTTAGTCATTTCTTATGGGTCTCATTTACTTTTATTGTGTATCCCTTCTTACATTCATTGAATTTTTGTTCTAAACTCATTTGCTTTCTTAGGGCTCATTTCCACCAAACACTCTCCGTATACAAGTCAGTGGAAATGAGGCCTTAAGTTCTAAAAAATACTTTTTAGGCCTTATATTTAATGTTGAAGGAAATGTGCCATACAAATAAAATGATTTTGCCATAGTTTCAGGTTATAACATGTGTTGTGTATAAGCCATGTTTATTCATGATGTATATGTATAGTATATGTACTGTATATGTAGGAAGCAAAGTACCACAAGAACAACAAAAAACAAACCTTGGCCTTAGCAACCAACACACCATGTTATTCATATTAATCAATTTGTTTTGTTTTGCTCACCACACACAAACCTTTATGCTCTGGCATGTACTGATGTGCGAACTTAATGTATGCCTAACTCTGTCTGTGATTCTAATTCTAGGACATGAGTGAAATGCTCCTACTGCTCCTGCGGTTTACACACAACACAGCACAGACTGAGCCATACTGTTCCAGTTAGTGTGCTTGCTCCAGCAGGTACGCTATTATTATTATTTTTTTTTTTAATTATTATTACTATTAGTATCATGATGTTATGTTGGAGGATTAATGGGAAGCGGTGATTTGATTGGTTGGAGCTCAAATGTCAACAACTTTTTCCAAAATCACAGGCCATGCTTTTTCAGCATTAGGCCCAAAGGTCTTTGTGTATTTGACTGTGTTTACTGGTCAACAAATGTATTTTCATATGGTAAAAATGATAAGAAAAGCTAAGGGTTAGGGTACAGGGTTAGGCTTGGGAGTGTGCGTCAGGTCAAATGTTTCTTCAGAGGTGAGCTAACTATTATTGTCCGCTGTCTGGCGATATCTACAACTGTAAAGATAACACCAGTGAGAGACAGGCACAGAGAGGACCATATTATGGTTTTATGATATTTGCGGGAAGGGTATGTAAGGACAATCAGCCAGATCTCATGTCCTGGAAAAGATATAAAACACATCATCCTTATCAAAACAGTTATGCTTTAAAACTAGACTATAGCAGTGTCATTTGTGCTAAATCTTTTGCATGTAAGCTAGGCCCCAGACAACCAGCCTTCTCCCCTGTAAGTCGTACTATAGTTTAGATCTCCGCAGGAGGAAGGGAACAGTTTAATAATGAATCAAAAGAGATTCATTAAAGGAGAAATTCTGTGTAAAATGAAAATTAAGTATGTTAAAACATCATACTGAGTTGGTATGTTTGCTGAGGAGCAAAATTGAGTTAGCCTGCTGCATTCAGAACTTAACTATTTTTTACCGTTTGTCCCAGAAGGCTAACAATGGAAGTGGTAAGTGCCCTTAGATGAAGCATGAAGCTTACGCTATTATTAAACCATGAAAACAGCTCGAAGAAACTCCACACTCAATCAGTAGCACAACAGCAGGCTAAGGCAGTGAATAAGCCATTTGTCAGAGGACATGACACATTTAAAATGCAAACAAAAAAAGAATGATACGAATATATTCATGTTCCTGCAGCACACCAATCACATGAATAGCAGGATTATATACTTGTGTTAACATTGCTTACAATCTGAAATTTAGTGTACCTCATTGCACCAAGAATTGACCTATGAAGTGAACTTACATGGTGTGGCTAAAAATAACAACAATAAATCCAATAAATCAGTTTATTTCACAAGGCAAAAAATATCTTCTTTGTTAAAACAGAAGAATGCAAAGAATATGAGGATATGATGCACATGTGTTTGTGTGTGGTATCCATAACTTTATTTCTTAAATCACCTGAATTCCCATACTGTGGGTGTAATATCCTCAGTCGTATCTTTGTTTTTTACTGTAGCATAACTGGCAAAATCTACACTGGTAGCAGTTGAATTTATCTATACTCTAAATATATCCAGTAAGCTGACAAAATGTGTTTTCTTGCTACTAGATACTAGTTTCTGGCAATTCTATGAATGCCACCAAGTGAACTCAGCCTGTATGCCATTAGCCTTTCTTGCTCTAATGGTTTAAAGGACTTTCAGAATTAAATAGGTAAGTTAGTTCATTGAAATGTTCAGTTCATTTAAATTGGAATTCAGTTGACGGAAAAATCCAGCCAAATTCATTAAGGAAGTCTTTATTCCATGTTATATAGTACGTTCATACGCCTGCAGGGTCCTCTGAACATTACCCTCTATCACCCTGATACGCTTCCACAGGAGACACCGTCACACTTTGCACTGTATGATTGAAAATGCTTCCTTCAAGATAATGTTAATGTATAACCTGAATCCGGTGCCACCCTGATATGCAGCCAAAATAATAATCAAAGTCACACTTTCCTGGACGATACTACATGTCTCTAACACTGTCGCCCTGACAGAAAGAACATACTTTTGACAGCAGCCTATCATTCTGAAGTGTCGCATAGCTCTTAACATGCCCAACTGCAATACAAACTGCTTGGAAAAGCCACTTTCAAAGGCCTTTGAAAATTTTGGACGCACCGTTGGTAGATATCCATGGATTTTCCTCATTGCTCCTCTTGTTATTTCAGCAGGTCTTGGTGGAGGGTTTTACTTTCTGGAAGACAGAGAGTCAAACAGTATTGAGGAACAATTCACACCAAAAAATGGCCCGGCAAAGACGGAGAGAACATTTGTCAAAGAGCATTTCCCGCAAAGTGAGGAGTTTTCAAGTCTGAGACTGTACACGGATGGTACCTCAGCTTCGTTTATTGCGGTGAGCTCAACAAACATTCTCACCCAAGACGCGTTTCAGGAGATAGTCAATTTAGATAGCAAAGTAAAACAGCTTCAAACAGATGGAGACCATTTAACATTCTTTGATCTATGTGCAAAGAACAAAAATGGAGAGTGCGTCTCAAATCCAATTTTAGAAATCATAAACTCCTCCATTCATAATGGTAAGCCAATAAGTTACCCCTTCCACAACATAAATCTCCTCAATAGAGAATTTATAGGAACAGCTATAGGCGGTGTGAGTCAATACCCCAACAACAGCATAGAGACGGCACATGCCATCAGGCTTTTCTATTACTTGGAGGACGACAAGAGGAATGAAACGGACCCCTGGCTGAAGAAGTTCATCTCGACTTTTTCAGAAAACACAAACCCCGAGAAGGTAAGTCGCCAGCTTGTATGTAATTTGCATAGTGTAAACATAGGCTAATTACAAAGCAGACCAATACATTTCTAAAGAGTTGTTCCTGAAGAGATGTTTTTTTCTTTTGGAGTTTTCATTTGTAATAAAGCCATGTATTTGTATGTTAATCAAAAAGTTCAGTACTGTAAAATGGGGAAGATAAGGAGCCAATGTTTTAGTATTTTGTGTAGATTTTTTGTACTTACAAATACTTTGGTTGCAGATCTCCATTTCGTATTTCACTTCAGTATCCAGAGAAGAGGAGTTTGACAAAAATTCAAAGACAGTCATCCCATTGTTCTCCGCTACTTACTTCTTGACCATTACCGTCTCCATACTTTCCTGTTGGAGGTAGGTTCTACAGTGATGCATGCAAGAATAATAACACTGGATTTCTGTTGAAATAAAACTGATAATTTGGGGAGACAGGGATAAGATTAATAATTTTTATGCTTTGATTATAACATTGATTGATGTGTTGGCCATTACCTGACAGCTTTCTTCTCGTGATTAAAATCTATGGCTAAGCCTGAAGTAACGAATAAAGTGATGAATTGAAACAATGTCAAAACAAGTATTTACAAATGATTAATGATGACAAGACATCAAATAATAATTGACATGAAATACTAATAAGTACATTGCATACAAAGAATTATCATGATGTAAATGTTGAATTCATGATAATGGTTAACCAATATCAGGGATGTGTGGTGCATATATCAGTCCTACTGTACTAGCTTTTGGCTAGAAGCACTTCATAGTGTACCAAAGCTGGCAGGGGCATAGCTGGGGGGTTGGTGGTGGAGGGGGTGTAGGATGATTTTAAGGCCACAGCATTGAGCAGGGGGCCCTTTGAGCACACTATAAATAGGCTATTATTATTAAATATAAGTGGCGCCTAAAATTATATTCTTTCATAAGACCCAACATTTCTGGCTAACAGCAGGTGACACCTGCCAGCAGGTGCTTATGTGTATCCCTGTAAAGCAGCTGCACACTGCAGAGAGAGAGGTAGGCACACTAAAGAACAGTGAGGTCTTCTCTTATGTTACATGGTCACTACTCTTAAAGGAGACAAAACTGCTGTATAAAGGGGAAGAGAAGAACCACTTGTTCTATACCAAGTTTCTTACTCTTTTGGTCCCACACACCCATTAATTGAAGGACAATACTACACTTATAAATGGCAGCCATTACACACATGGGCAGCTTAGAATCAGGGTCTCTGGGATCGTGCGGTGTATTGGGATACAGAGTGGCCAAGTTTCCCGGGGTTTTGTGGTGTATGGAACACGGGATAACTGAGCATTAGACACCATTAGATTCAAGAGGTGTATACATTTAATGTTAAGTCAGTGGGTAGAATCGTGAGCTCTCGCCACTTTAAGCCAGAGATACGGGTCAGTTCTCTGAGGTTCTCTCCTACTGGTAAGTGGCAACAGCCAGTTTATTATTATTATATAACAGTCACCCATAAAAGGATCAATATGTGATTATTACTGTATTACTATAACTGAGCATTAGTCACCATTAGATTCAAGAGGTGTATACATTTAATGTTAAGTCAGTGGGTAGAATCGTCTTTGGAACTAGCATTGGCAGGGTCGTTTGTGTAATGGCATGTGCGTTAGTGACTGCAAAGTGATAATATTTGTGGTAAAATGGTGGTAAAGTGCAAATATTCGATAACAAGTCATAATTAGTAAGTAAGAAGGTCATGTTGGAAGTAAATTGTGGTTGTAGTTAATTTTGTAAGTAAAACTTTGGAAGTCGTGCAAACAGTTGGTAATGAGCAGTAGGTAGTAAATTTTAAAAGTAAACTGTGGTTGTAAGTGAATTGTGGAAGTACATTTTGGAAATTTGGGTAGCAGGTAGCTAAACTGTGGACACACACTAAAGGAGTGATCACCTTTAGTGGGGCCGCCTCAGGGGAGGGTGTACAGTTAGTAAAGGCCTGAAACACCCGTTGATCCTGAGGTACACTGCTGAGGATGTGTCCCACATAGTGTATGGATAATTGTAATGGCTGTAGTTAGGAAAGCCTGAAGTGTGGTACAATGGGTGCTCTCCCCACATGTGCAAGTGTCTTGTATTTTTATTTATTTATTTATTTATTTATTTATTTATTTATTTAAATTGTTAAGGAACTGTTGGAGGAAACTGCAAAGGCTTGCCAGTGGTCCTGGATGAGATGCATGTTGTTGGCATGGTGAAAGCCATGGGGGCATGGTGAAAGCCATGGGGGAAAGCGATAGGTAGGTGCTGCTGAGTGGATCATGTAAACAGCCCCAGCAGCCCCAGTCACTGTAACGGTAGCCGGCTGGTTCAGGTTAACCCTTGTTGAGCATCTGTCTGTACGGCTCCAGTTGGCCATCCCCTCAGCTGCTCTGTCCTGTACAGCTCACATGAGGTTGCGTGAATAGCTGTAGTCAGCGGCCAGTTGTGCGTGTTACACCTGGGAGTAGGGACTAACAGCCTGAACTATTTACTTGGTTATAGATAGTGTAGGGGTAGGTGTAATAGCTATAGTTTCTCCCTAAGGTGCTCTTCCTACATGCACAAGTACTTTGTGTTCCTTGTAAACACTTTGGTCAACCATCTCACATGTTCTTACCCACCACTACTGTAGGTCATCAACATGTCTGATGTACCAAAAATATTTTGACAGGGAAAAACATCTTGGTGATACAATGTTTTTTAAATACAAAATTATCTGCTTATCAAATCTAATTAATTATCTTATTATCTAATCATTGTGGTTCATCCTTTGACGGCAAGATGAAATGGATATTAAATGGTTTTTAGAAAGGTATTCCGACCATAGCTCATCTTACACTGTTTCCCCACAGGCAAATGTAGGCCGTACTTTATTTTGCATATCATGTCGTTGTAGATAAAGAATCAACATGTAGTTTTGTCAACATGGATAATGATTCATTTATTCAGTCTTGCATCATGGTCATAGTATTATTGACAAATGATATCATGCAAAATATGAATAGTCATTTAATAGTTCAATTATATCAACAGAACAAATGTTTTGGTGGCATTATCATAAAATTCGTGATTGTGTATCCAAAAGGTAATTTTGAACCGACCACTTTGCTTTTAATGGGCTCGTGTAAGCTGCTCTCACCATAATGTATAATGTAAAAACAGATAAATTGACATAATGGTCTTTTTAACTTTTAACTTCTCAGTATAATAATCTTTCACAGTGTGTAGGGGAGGTTCCTCTGTGCAGCAGACACAACACCCAAGAGCTCAGTCTGCTCTTAGCTTTATATCAGTAGTCAAGAGGTCATGAAGAGTTATCAGATAAAAAGACTGAAGTCTGTATCCTTATATGGGTGAATGAGGAAGTGGCTAACACAGGATTATAACAACAATATGTAAGGCCTTGCAAACAGCAATATTATTTAAATTAGAGACAGAGTGAGAGCGAGACAGAGAGAGAGAGAGGGAGAGACAGTATATATACTCCTTCTGACTTTCTGAATGTAAGTTTATCTTTGTTTATGGTGTCATTGTTGTGTGTACCTATAGGAATGACTGTGTGAGGAACAAGGTGTGGGTGGCTACCTTTGGGGTGCTGTCTGCTGGCCTGGCTGTGCTCTCCAGTTTTGGATTGGTGCTCCTGTGTGGAATGCCATTTGTGATGACGGTGGCAACCGCTCCTTTTCTTATTCTTGGTAGGCATAAAACACCCTGAACCTTTTTTTTTTGTTTAATCAAAGTTTTTCACACTACACTATGAATAAAAAGGGTCAGGTCAAGTGTGAAAGCTCTTTATTTATGATGCCAGAGGAAGGTTACAATGACATGAGTTATTGATACAACTGTGAGAACAAAAAGCCTACCTTCTGAAAGTATTACCACCTACTTGCACCCCATACCCATCCTAGTAAACCCAAATTACAATGCTAGTTCACCTTTATTTGAATTGTCCTATAGACTGTGTACAAATGCTGAGACTGTTAAAGCTGCTGTCGGCAGATCTTTAAAAGAATTTCCAACCATATTTGCCAGCAATTTCGTGAAGGGCGCCTTTGGCCTCACGAGCGCTTGAAAAAAATATATAATCTAAAAAAAATGTTTATTATCTATTATGTCACTGTGTAGGAAATTGGCTAATTGGTGCCCCCTCTGGCTGCAGGCGCCCCTGCTGAGAAGGCCCAGTGCACAGAAGCTGTGTGAGAAGGGGAAAGGGGAGGGGGCCCACAGTTCACCTCTGGGTCTCTCAAATCCAACGCACAAACGAGCAATACTGTGCAATTAGTGAGCGAAAGTCAGTCACACATAAGTTTTCTTCCCAATAACGCACATTTCATTTATAATATTATATTTACAGGTTTATAATTCCTGCAGGTTTCTAATTGTGTGAAAGAGCTAATAAAAAAAGGGAAAAACAAAACGATTATGCGGTCACCAAGGTGAATTGGTTTAGTCTTAACTCCTTGTCGGCAGTGACAGTGTTCGGGGATGGGAAATACAGTATGTTGACTGTCGAGTGACAAACAGAAGGAGATGGACAGAAAAAGCTCAAAGCCATTAGAAGAGTAAAAACGAGCAAAAGATGAAGGTATGCAACGGTTCTCTCTGCATGATTACGCTATCCATGCCATGAATGAAGGGCTAATGTTAATCATGGTATAACTCTTACGTTTGTTAGCCTTCCAGCTGTGATGCTACGATTGCTATACTCAACAATAATTCGGTCTTAGCTCAACAAACACTAGATCTAATTTCAGTATAAAATTTGGCTTTGCAACAAAACTGTTACAAGTTCAGTTATTATTAATTTCCATAATTTGGGTTAAAGTTGAGCCCTGTAATTAGGCAACAGAATGTTATTATGGTAGTTTCAACATTCGCAATTTGCTGCAACTCAGTTTGCATAGTTTAACTATAGGCTAGTTTAGCATAGTTAACCAGTCATACCTGAAGGTGTAACAAGCATACTGCAGAATTCGAGGCAGTGACCAAGGACCTAGTTGTTCCTCCCGAAAAGATAGATTAATATAGTGTCTAATGACAGACATTTGGCATGTAAGGGCATGTTAATATAAGATTGCAATTTATGGATGTATTGTATAAGAGTTTTTGTAGCCTACAGTATTTTGATGTTAATTATGACCGCGAAGCTAGCGATAGCGGTCATTATAGTGTTGCCAAGACTTTTTTCCCTCTTTTTTTTTTCTTTTCTTTTTTTTCACCGATTTTCCGTCAACGATTTCCGGGACACTGGAAGTACGGGGGACATGAATCTTTGTAGGCATGTAGCCCTAGAACTTTTTGAGCGACTAGAAGCTTTTGGTCCCCAAGGGCCACCCCCCGCTTTGCCAGGGTCCGTCAAAGAGGGGGAAACCGGCAAAAGTTTTTGCTGAATAACTCAATGAACGTTTCACCCAATGACATGAAATTTTTGTGATATGTCGGTGTTACAGAGACGTATCGACTCAGCCCATAAACACTCATTTGAAGCATAGCGCCACCTAGTGATATGGGTAAATGCAAAAATTGGTGTTTTGAGTTGCCAATATCTTGGACTGAGAAGGTGGGAACTGCACAAAATACGTCATGCATGATCACCACAAAGACCTCTAACATCACAGCACATGCCATAAAATTTGGTCCATAGGGGGCGCTGTAATTGTAAAAAATGTCATTTTGCCTATTATCTAGAGAATGCTAATGTTTACAACAACTTTTTTTTTATCGTGCAATCTATTGACCCTCACGCATTGAAAGCACTGGTCGACGCCCACTTCCAATGAAAACAATTTCCGTGAAATTTGAACATTGCAAAAACGAATTTGAACAAACTCGTCATAGGCCGTTCATGTGAATCTCACCAAATTTGGTATATGTCATCTACAGACCATGCTGACAAAAAGTTATCAAAGGATTTATCTTGAGATAAACCGTTTCTAAGTTACACGTCAATGAACATTTAACACGTAGCTTAAAATTCTTCAAAAGTCCATATCTCGGCTTTTAATTGCTCAAATTTGGTCAAAGTTGACATGCCATCTCTAAGCAGCTTTCTTTTCATGTGTACTAAATTTTGTGACATTTCGTCATAGGGGGCGATGTTTATTGGCGAAGCTAGGTGTCAAAAAACAGCTTTTGTTAAATAATGCGTCAACAATTTTGCCCAAGACAACGATTTTGTGTTAGTATGTCGGTGTTACAGAGGCGTATCAACCCAGCCCATAAACACTCACCTGAAGCATAGCGCCACCTAGTGATAAGGGTAAATGCAAAAAATGCTATTTTGAGTTGCTAATATCTTGGACCGAGAAGATGGGAACTGCACAAAATACGTCATGCATGATCATCACAAAGACCTCTAACATCACAGCACATGCCATACAATTTGGTCCATAGGGGGCGCTGTAATTGTAGAAAATGTAATTTTGCCAATTATCTAGAGAATGGTAATGTTTACAACAACTTTTTTTTTTATCATGAAATCTATTGACCCTCACGCCAACTGTTGAAATTTGTGGCTTGTTAATGATAAGGTTAAGGTTGGATTTGTGACTATCCAAATGAAATGTAACCCAAAGATACATGACACTCAAAATACCATGTGACCATCCACTGAGCAGGAAACTACAGAAATGGGATGTAGTTACAGAGTGTTTGTTGTGTCTCCATCATGAAAGGAAGACTTATAGCCTAGCACATATACTGCTAGACTCCTCTACAATAAGGTTGTGTACATGGCTTTATATTGATGGTATTTGAGTAATAGTAATAATCTTGTAAATGGCATTTTAATGTTGAAACATTTTATTATTATTTCAAATCCCTTGGTTGGTTTTGGAACTCTTGTTATTAAGACTCTTGTCTGCTGCTCTGCCGATACGTTTTTGCGAGATGAGGTGTGAAGAGCTGTTATCTGCATTGTATGTCTTTGCCCCAGCCATTTGGTCACCTCAGGGGTTTAGGAAGTCTGAATCAACATACAGACAAGGTTGACACATTCTCTGATCTAATTAGGAAGACACACACTGTAGTACCTAACAAAAGACCATTGCATATTAATTTTGGGGTGGTAACCTTCTGGAACACCCATTGGGTGTCTACAACATTTAAGTTCAGAATAACCTGTAGTCTTGTCATTTTGTCTCGTCAGTATGTGTATGTCTGTCTGTCTGTTAGTCTTTGTCTCCTTGTTAAGAATAAACCTTGTTCCTGATGTTCAACCACTAGGCTGACTGAGTCTCCAAATTCAACTTAAAAAGTAATTTATTTACTTTTAAAATGGAGGTTCCGGAACGAGAGATAACATCTTGGATTTTGTTGGATTCCTGAGCTTGTGGTAAGATTCTCATCACCCTTTTGTTGACAGAACCTTTTTAAGTGAGTATTATTGTATAGTGTTTGAATGCTGTTAGGTAAGATGCTTAAGCAAAATATCCTGGCCGAATCTTGACGAAGATTGGCGAAGTCCAACTGGTTATTCCAGTTGAGGTGGGAGCATAAGTTGAGGTTTTAATTATTGTTTTGAATGCAGCTAGACGAGTAAAAATCGCTAGAACTGCGGACTTTGTTCCTAGTAGTGTGAGTAAGTAAGCAGACAGAGTCCTCTATCTTTCACTATTCTTTTTTTTTTCTCTCTCTTCCCGAAGAGAGAGAAAAAACTATGGTCTGAAAATTGTTAATCCCTGACGAGGTGATCGCCAGCAGCCTTTTTTGTTTGCAGAGGAGCTTTACTCCGTGTCTGCGGTGCAGGCAATGCAGGTCTAGCATTGAAGCTGTGAAAGCTGTCTGGTGGAAATATAAGGGTGTAGGCCTGCACCAGTTTTGGAAAATGATTTTGAGTACTTGCCTAGCTAGATAGAGGTACTGTCTGTCAACAAAATGTGTGTATGAGATCAAACTTTAGCTCCTAAATTCTGTGCTAAGTAATTGGATAAGACTTGGTCAGTACAGTGGTTAATCAAGTTCATGTGTCTTGTCTTGAGCTCAAATGTCTGCATGTACATCTTTGTTTTAATGTCCAAACTATGGTTATATGTGTGTCCTTTACTTACACTGCATGTCTTGTGCTCTGTTGTATATCCATGCTGATTGATCACTGAGCAGTCGATGCCCCAGAATACAAAAGACTTACAAATTTTAATTGAAAAGTAACAACAATGTTGTCATAGAGGTGTCACAACTACCATGAGCTAGCATCTGTCCCTGTCCTTGTTGTTATGTAAATGTGTGCCCTAAGTGAGTGAGTGAGTGAAGGTGTGAAATGCTGGCCAGCTACAAACCCCAGAGAAATTTTTGTCATGACATTTTATTTTCACCCTTTTCACCCATTTCTTTTGTTTTGGTTTGTGAAGATTTGGCTATGAGATGAATGAGAATTTGATTTGATTTAATGTTTGCTTTATCTTGTTCTAGACATCATTCAAGATGTCATTTTTTTCTGTCACTGCAAAATCCTTCCTGATGAATCACCCTGAGTATATTTGTTCAAAAGTTTTACCCCTCTATAACATGTTTGTGTTCTTCTAGAATACATGAGCTGGTCTTCCATTTTTCCTTTCTGGCATAGTAGGGATACCTCAAAGCCACTCATGGGGATGTCCTGCTTGGTTGATATGCAAATCAGTTGTCATTTGTTTACCAGAAAAGGTGTTTGTGTGAATAAGTAAAACCTGGGAAGAATCTTTTAAGTCATGCTTTTCTTATGCTGTTCATTCTGCTTTATATACTCAATGCAGTGATTCATTTATTTATTTTGATTTGCAGTTTATCCCATAATTTGTTTTTGTTTAATCCACTAATGAGACTGGTTGGTCATTCTGTCTTTAGTAGTTGTATCTCCATGTCTATATGTTCAAGCTGATAAGAGAAACTAGAAGGGTTTTGTGTGTTACTCTGTAATATGTTTACAATGCAAGCCCAGGTTTAACATTTAGATTTAATGGCTAAAGTGCAGTCAGCTCTCAACCTCCACTTCTATCCTCTAGTTGTGTAATATTTTGTGTGTTCTCCAAGATTCTGTCTGTGTTTTCTGAACAGTTGTAAGCTTTTCAGAAACAGTTTTAAATTTTCAGAAACCAAAGCTAAACAAAGAAGGAAGACAACATTGAGGCACACTCTGCTACCCGATCTGATTCAAGCTGCTCTTTTACCCATGGGCCAGGCGAAGATGCTTTTTTGGACAAGCATGCAGCCCAGGTGTTGGTGAGTGGAATCTCACAGGTCACAAAACAGCCTATGTCCCTAGCTGCTGCAAAAGGGACTGGGCTAAAGTGATGAATCTTGTAATTGAGTAAGCTAAAGTCTTGTGGAGAGGCAAGGGGGCAGAGGTTAGCTCTCATAGCACATCACATGCTTTGGCACACTCCTGGGATTATGTCATCTCTCTTTTGCATATTTAGTGAAAAGTTTAATTCATGGCGTACGATAATAGTGGAAATCAGCGGTGCTTCCCTGTCAAAGTTATTGAAGTTAATAGTGGACACCAATTGGTTCTTCCCCGTCAAAAAGGTAGACATTAACTGAAAGACAAAGGACACTGATCTGCTTAGCTGTTCAGTTGCAGATCAGAAAGGGAGTCATTAGACCATTACATTTCAGTGGAGGATGGAGGGAGGGGGGTTGGTGATTCTGACTTGTACTTATGCCTAGTTTTGCTGATACTACCAGTCATAATATTTTTTTAATTTTTCTCAAATTGACAACTACAAAGGCTAACAATGTGTACAAGTTCTATCAAACTGTCTCCCTAGAGAAAAACTGTTATGTGTTTGTTATGTTGTGATTTAAATGAACAGTTTAGAAAAGGGAGCTCTTACAGTTTGGGAGTAGTTTGTGTGTCTCTGTAGATTTGAAAAGGGGGAGGACCCCACTACTCCTGATATATATCACACCTTAGACCAGACGTCTGTTAAAGCCCTAAGAAATTACCAATAGTGGAAAAACATTTGATTTTGTTATTTGCTTTTCTTTCTTTTATGTTGGGTGATTTATTTGACATAAAGAAAAACATTTGATTTTGTTATTTGCTTTTCAGTTTATTTTTCTTTCTTTTATGTTGGGTGGTTTATTTGACATTTGCTTTTGTTTTGTTCACAATGTTGAAATTGTGTGAGGAAGTGTGCCATTGTGCCATTGTGTGGGTATTGGATGTATGCCCATATTGCCCATATTGGGTGCCTGTATGTATATTGTATATTGTTGTCCCTACTGTGCAATACAAGTACACATACTTGTTTAGTCTATTGTATTTATTGTATTGTATTACGTTCTGTGTTATGTGTATAGAGAGCTAACATCTGCCGGAGTCAAATTCCTTGTATACGTAAGTATACTTGGCCAATAAAGCTGATTCTGATTCTGTTGTCTGACATGTGATGCTATGCTATCTTCAGAGTTGCTTTTCACATTTAGCATAGGTATAGCATAATACAGATCATTCGAAGAGGACATACCAGAACCAGAAGAAGAGGACAACATTTTTGTTTGCACACATTTTTAACACTGGGCACCACACGAAGAGAAAAGATACAACATCACAGAGCATAATGAACTTGTCTGCCATTCTGTTGTGTCAGAAATTCATACGACTCATTTCAAGCATCCTATAGTCAACTGTTTATGATGTTAAAATGTCTTCATGGAACCAACCTATGATGTGTAATTTTGTCATGGAACCAAACTTCTATCTGTAATCTTTGCACAGAACAAACTTTACTGTCAATTTTATGGTGCTGAGCTTTGTTTTGTTTTATGATTTTGTGTCAAGTCAGTTAGACTTGAAAAGGGGGACTGATGGTATTTGAGTAATAATAATAATGTTGTAAATGGCATTTTAATGTTGAAACATTTTATTATTATTTCAAATCCCTTGGTTGGTTTTGGAACTCTTGTTATTAAGACCCTTGTCTGCTCTGCCGATACGTTTGTGCGAGATGAGGTGTGAAGAGCTGTTATCTGCATTGTATGTGTCTGCCCCAGCCATTTGGTCACCTCAGGGGTTTAGGAAGTTTGTGAATCAACATACAGACAAGGTTGACACCTTCTCTGATCTAATTAGGAAGACACACACTGTAGTACTTAACAAAAGACCATTGCATATTCATTTTGGGGTGGTAACCTTCTGGAACACCCATTGGGTGAACTTAAAAAGTAATTCATTTACTTTTAATATCATTGTATCATAATTGTTTCCCAAAACTTTGTTGCCACAGGTGTTGGTGTTGATGACATGTTTATCATGATCTCATGCTGGCAGAAGACAAATGTTGTGCCTGCTAATACTGGCGGGGAAGAGGAACAACGTGGGGCAGGAACAGGTGACGCCCCTTCTGACAATGTTAACCTTAAAGTGGAACATCGCATGGCAGAAACGTATAAGGAGGCTGCTGTCTCCATCACCATCACTACTTTGACTGATGCTCTGGCCTTCTACATCGGTCTCTTGACACCTTTTGGATCTGTCCAGTCCTTCTGTATGTACACAGGCACTGCAATACTCTTCTGCTACATCTACAACATCACATTTTTCGGAGCCTTTATGGCACTGAACGGTCGACGAGAGGGACACAACAGACACTGGTTTACATGCCAGAGGGTTGAACAGGCAGATGACGTCAGAAAAGGCAATGCTTGCTCAATAGGTGGGGCTTATGATCCTAAAACAGGTGCAGAGGAGGAAATGCCTATTAATAACTTCTTTAAAAAGTATTATGGGCCACGTCTGACAAATTGTTGGACAAAGGTGTTTGTTACCTTGCTCTACTTAGGATATTTGGCTGGTAGCATATATGGCTGTTTTCAAATGCAGGAAGGTATAGACCTGAAAAATCTAGCACCCGATGATTCCTATGTAGCAGGCTACTATGATAATGAAGACAGATATTTCTCAGAATATGGGCCCTTCGTCATGTTAGTTATTAGAAATGAAGGCTTTCAATATTGGGAGAAAAATGCTCGTGAAAGCCTTACTACATGCTTGAAAGAATTTGAATCATCTGACATGGTTGCCAAAAACATGACTGTATCTTGGCTTGAGTCATATGAGCTATTTGGAGCTATTTCTGGCCTGAATCTTACGGATGAAAAGGTGTTCATGGAGAGGTTACCCCAGTTTCTTACTCGCTCAGGTTTCTATCAGGATGTCAACATTTCTGATGGCAAAATACTGGCTTCCCGATTGTTCATCCCCACTGTCAACATCAGTACTGCAACTGATGAGAATGAAATGTTGAACTTCTTCAGGAACACAGCTTTGACTTGTGGGAAAAACCTGGACCTATTAGTCTACCACCCTGCTTTTATTTATTTTGATCAGTATGCAGTCATTGTTAGTAGTACTATACAAAATACTGTATTTGCTACTGTGCTAATGCTCATTATTTCTCTCTTGTTGATACCAAATCCTCTCTGTTCTCTGTGGGTAGCTTTTGCCATTGCCTCAGTAATAGTAGGTGTGGCTGGTTTCATGGCTTTGTGGGATGTTAATCTAGACTCCATCTCCATGATCAATTTGGTAATTTGCATTGGTTTTGCTGTTGACTTCTCAGCACACATCTCCTATGCTTTTGTCTCAAGTAAAATGGAAACAGCCAATGAAAAAGCTGTTGATGCCCTCCACAGGCTTGGGTACCCAATCGTTCAAGGAGCTGTGTCTACCATTGCTGGTGTTGTTGTCCTCGCAGCAGCAAAGAGCTACATCTTCAGGACTTTTTTCAAGATCATGTTCCTGGTCATCTCATTTGGTGCAGCCCACGGCATTGTGTTCATCCCTGTATTTCTAACATTCTTTGGGTGCTGCAGTGACTCATGCAACACTGTGGATGACGAAGAACGAAAGAACCGTGCACAGAACGCCACAACTGTTGTCCAATTGTCTGAAACAAAGGAAGCAACAAATGGCACTAAGCCTGAGTGTAGGCCCGGTTGAAGCGCCGCACAGAACGCTGTAACTGTTGCCCACTCGCCTGATACAGAGGAAGGAACAAATACGAAAAGCAGCAAACAACAGATAGATAGAAGACACAGTACAGAATTGAAATAGATAAAAAAATGGCTGGGTAGAGTTAAAAATATAGGTTCAATTTACAGCAATATATACAAGCAAAACTATAAAACAATATGAAAAAAATATTTACATTTTACACTATCAAGCCATGGATAAGGTGCAGGATATGCTAGCAGCAAAAGTGGAGTCAGATAGCACAGAGTCCAAAGTAACAGAGGAAGAAACAGAGGAAGCAACAAATAGCAATAAGCCCAAGTCTAGGCCCGGTTCAAGCAAGACTGTGGATAACAAAGCAGAGAAAAGCAGCGCACAGACCGCGGAAACTGTTGCCCAATCGCCTGAAACAGAGGAAGCAACAAATAGGAAGACTGTGGATAACAAAGCAGAAAAAACACGTTGTGCGTGTTGTGTTTTGTTTTTGCTCTGCTTTGTTGTCCTTCAGTGTCCTGGTTGTCAGACAATCTTATATGCGAATGATGATTAATTACTTGTTCCCTTGCCATAGTGTGATTAAGGCTGTGCTTGTTTAAAGAGCTTAGCCACGTCGCATAGTGAAGTGGGCATGGTGAGCAAGCCACATGCTCTATCCTGTTGCATCACCTCTGTATTACTCCTAGAGTGAGAGGCTGTGTAAAGGGGCCTGGGATTTCAAAACCTTGTTTTTCAACTTTGTTATTTGACCAACAAAACCTTTTTGTATGTATGTTTATACATATCCCTGATCTTTTTTCTGTCTCTGTAGTTTTTGTTCAATAACTATTGTATTGTAAATGTGTCCAATGTGGTATTTTTTGCAATACAATATTTGTTATTTGTAGAATTAGGATTAGGAGTGGAAACATAAAGGACTTTTCTTTTTTAATACTGTATAGTTCATTATTATGATTATGATTATGATTCTTTTAACTTCTACATTTTTAAAAAAAAAATTCTATGGTGATTATTTGTTTAGAATATTCTTTAAACTTCAGAGCATTGCTGTAAAAGAGCCTTGTGTTCAGTCAATCTTCCCGAATAAATAAAGAATGAACGAAAAGAATGAATGAATGTTTCTCCAAGATAATTTTATGTACGATTTACAATACACATCATGTGTGCAGAATGGGGACACTAAGAACATGTCATGACCACTATTCTGTCTCCAGTAGGAGTCCCACATTTGAAACAGACATCACTAGTAGTGATTTGCTATGATGTTTGCTGCTCTCAGATGCCTCAATACCAACTGCATATTATCCGTTTTCATTTTTCATTTGATTATATATTGGGAGGCTACTCTAAACGTGTTGAGACAATTTAAAGGCAGAGCAACCAAGAGATATAATGCCTTTTATAATTCAGTCTATCTTGTTTAAGTCTGTTTTACAAACTAGATGTACCGCATAGCGGTACATGGTATGACCGCCGCACTGTATTGAAATGTGGGAACTTTTTTTTGCCAATTTTATGGCATGTGCTGTGCTTTTAGAGGTCTTTATGTTGGTCGTGCATGACATATTTTATGCAGTTCCTACCTTCTTAGTCCAAGATATTGGCAACTCAAAATCCCAATTTTTGCATTTACCCATATCAGTAGGTGGCGCTATGCTTCAAGTCAGTGTTTATGAGCTGGGTCAATACGCCGCTGTAACACCAACATACTAACGAAAAATCGTTGTCTTCGACAAAATTGTTAAGGAGTTATTTAACAAAAACTGATTTTTGACACCTAGCTTCGCCGGTAAACATCGCCCCCTATGACGAAATGTTACAAAATTTAGTACACATGAACAGAAAGTTGTTTAGAGATGGCATGTCAACTTTGACCAAATTTGACCAATTAAAAGCTAAGATATGTACTTTTGAAGAATTTTAAGCTAGGTGTTAAATGTTCATTGACGTGTAACTTCGAAACTGTTTATCTGTTTACGTTGGAAGTGGGCGTTGACCAGTGTTTTCAATGCGTGAGGGTCAATAGATTTCACAATAAAAAAAATTGTTGTAAATATTAGCATTCTCTAGATAATAGGCAAAATGACATTTTGTACAATTACAGCGCCCCCTATGGACCAAATTGTATGGCACGTGCTGTGGTGTTAGAGGTCATTGTGCTGATTGTGCATGACGTATTTTGTGCAGTTCCCACCTTCTCGGTCTAAGATACTGCCAACTCAAAATCCCAATTTTTGCATTTACCCATATCACTAGGTGGCGCTATGCTTCAAGTAAGTGTTTATGGGCTGGGTCGATACGCCTCTGTAACACCAACACATTAACGCAAAATCGTTGTCTTGGGCAAAATTGTTGACGAGTTATTTAACAAAAACTGTTTTTTGACACCCAGCTTCGCCAATAAACATCGCCCCCTATGACGAAATATCACAAAATTTAGTACACATGAAAAGAAAGCTATTTAGAGATGGCATGTTAACTTTGACCAAATTTGAGCAATTAAAAGCCAAGATATGGACTTTTGAAGAATTTAAGCTACGTGTTAAATGTTCATTGACGTGTAACTTCAAAGCGGTTTATCTCAAGATAAATCCTTTGATAACTTTTTGTCAGCATTGTCTGTAGATGGCATATACCAACTTTGGTGAGATTCACATGAATGGCCTATGACGAGTTCGTTCAGATTCATTTTCGCAATATTAAAATTTCATGGAAATTGTTCTCGTTAGAAGTGGGTGTCGACCAGTGTTTTCAATGCGTGAGGGTCAATAGATTTCACGATAAAAAAAATTTGTTGTAAACGTAAGCATTTTCTAGATAATAGGCAAAATGACATTTTCTACAATTACAGCGCCCCCTATGGACCAAATTTTATGGCATGTTCTGTGTTGTTAGAGGTCTTTGTGGTGATCGTGCATGACATATTTTGCGCAGTTTCCACCTTCTCGGTCCAAGATATTGGCAACTCAATATCCCAATTTTTGCATTTACCCATATCACTAGGTGGCGCTATGCTTCAAGTGAGAGTTTATGGGCTGGGTCGATATGTCTCTGTAACACCGACATACTAACACAAAATCGTTGTCTTGGGCAAAAGTGTTGACGAGTTATTTAACAAAAACTGTTTTTTGACACCTAGCTTCGCCAATAAACATCGCCCACTATGACGAAATGTCACAAAATTTAGTACACCACATGAAAAGAAAGCTGTTTAGAGATGGCATGTTAACTTTGGCCAAATTTGAGCAATTAAAAGCCAAGATACGGCCATTTGAAGAATTTTAAGCTACTTGTTAAATGTTCATTGACGTGTAACTTCGGAACGGTTTATCTCAAGATAAATCCTGTGATAATTTTTTGTCAGCATTGTCTGTAGATGACATATACCAAATTTGGTGAGATTCACATGAACGGCCTATGACGAGTTCGTTCAGATTCATTTTCGCAATATTAAAATTTCACGGAAATTGTTCTCGTTGGAAGTGGGCGTCGACCAGTGTTTTCAATGCGTGAGTGTCAATAGATTTCACAATAAAAAAAAATTGTTGTAAACGTAAGTAAGTATTCTCTAGATAATAGGCAAAATGACATTTTCTACAATTACAGCGCCCCCTATGGACTACATTTTATGGCACGTGCTGTGGTGTTACAGGTCTTTGTGGTGATCGTGCATGGCGTATTTTGCGCAGTTCCCACCTTCTCGGTCCAAGATGTTGGCAACTCAAAAAAAAAAAAAAAACAATTTTTGCATTTACCCCCATATCACTAGGTGGCGCTATGGTTCAAGTGAGCGTTCATGGGCTGGGTCGATACGTCTCTGTAACACCAACATATCACAAAAATGTCATGTTGTTCATAAGTTATTCAGCAAAAACTTTTGCCGGTCTCCCCCTCTTTAACGGACACTGGCACAGCGGGGGGTGGCCCTGGGGGACCAAAAGGCGTTATTCGCTCATAAACTTCTAGGGCTACATGTCTACAAACATTCATGTCCCCCCGAGTTTCAGTGTCCCGGGAATCGTTGACGAAAAATCGGTATGTTGAGATTTTATTTGCTAGGATGATATTGATGAGTACTTTCAGAGTGTTAAGAAATGTATCCAAATGTATCCATCTCTAACACAAAAAAAATCAGCATTTTGGAAATAGTGTGAAATCATGAAAGTATCAAACATTTGTTGTGCATGTTGCAGCAAGCACCATTTTCATATAGCAGCTATGTGTCTAAAATGCACTATAGCGTGGAATACAAGCTTTTATTGTACCCATTCCCTGTAAAGAGATTTTTTGTATTTTCTAGACTTTTCATTCCTAATACCTTGCTTGCAAAAAACATGTTCTTACTTAGTGTTAACTGTTAATTTTCTGGAATCGTAGAAAGTTTTGTCATCAAACATCTCTAAACTTAGGGGATGCCGTGGTACAGTTGGCTAAGACGGCTATACCTTAATGCTTAATGCTGGGACCCAGGTTGGTCTGGCCTAAGGTAATTTCCCAATTCTTCCCCATCTTTCTCCCCTCAAACATGTTGTGTCCTGTTAAAGCAGAACTTCGGTGTAAAATGAAAATTGGCATGTTAAAACATCATACCGAGTTGGTATGTGCACTGAGGAGCAAAATTGATTTAGCCTGTTGCATTCAAAATTTAACTATTTTTTATCGTTTGTCCCAGAAGGCTAACAATGGAAGTGGTAGGTGCCCTTAGACGAAGCATGACGACTACGCTATTTTTAAACCATTAAAACAGCTCGAAGAAACTCCACACTCCAACGGTAGTACAACAAAGGCCCTGACATTAAAAACGAGGCACTGAGAACTTTTCTAAGTGTACACACCATTTATTAATAAAACACTTTTGACAGGCAGTACCTTGCTGTAGTTTCTCGTCGCTGCCAAGTCCGCACAAGTCAATTGACGAACACGAACCAGCAGGAAGAATAGGAGGAGAGGTGGTACAATCGACTTGTTTGGACTTTCATCATGGCGGCAATGAGAAACAACTGCAAACTACTGCATGTAAGAACAGTTTTTTAAATAAACGTTGTGTACATTTACAATATTCTCAGTGCTTTGTTTTGAATGCCAGAGCCTTTGTACTACCGATGGAGTGTGGAGTTTCTTCGAGCTGTTTTAATGGTTTAAAAATAGTGTAGTCGTCATGCTTCGTCTAAGGGCACCTACCACTTCCATTGTTAGCCCTCTGGGACAAACGATAAAAAATAGTTAAACTTGGCAACGGTAAATACATTTTGCTCCTCAGTACACATACCAACTCTATGTTTTAACATGCCAATTTTCATTTTACACCGAAGTTCTCCTTTAACTTAAAAGCCAAACATTACCTAAAAACTCGCTGAGCTCTGCTGCATTGGGGCCAAAATTTGTAGCTGACCACTATAGCCTCTCTCTGCAGCATGCAGCCTTTTTTCAGTCCACCTTGAGCAGACCTGCTGATAAGTGTTCTGTAACTGCACAAACTGAACCAGCCATGGATAATAAACAAAAACTATACAAAGCCATAACAACCGCCATCACAAACTCTGCAAAGACATGATATGCAAAGACACTGGACGGCCTGGCCAGATCATAGGACCCTGAGCGATGAGATGGAAATTGTAATGATGTAAAACCACAGGTATTGCCATCCCATCATTGTCACCCATCCGGACTGAGGACCCAGTCCCAAAGAATCATACCAAGACTGCACCTTCCTGATTCCCAACCCACATGCACCTTACAGGCACTATCACAGAGACAGTCATGGGGACGGTTGAGACCATCTTCATCAACAATTTATATCAGGACTAAAGACCAAACTGTTCTCAGATGCTTTCTGCTGATAAAGGCCATTACTTTTAATCACTCTGTTACATCTGCTTTAACTCTTTAACTCTTTCTCATTCTCAAAACACATTTGCATTGATTGACACGTGATGCAAAATGGTAAACATTCTGTTCAACATTTACTCGCAAACTAAGTGCAATAACTCAGAGTCAGAATTGATTTTACCTTATTTCAAATGAGCTGACATCACCAATATAAGTCAGTTTGGAGAACAACCAGGTTGTTAAAGGTTGCAGCTTGAAAATAGATGCCAAGAGAAAGAGGAAGAGTGGTAATTTCTAATCAAATTAGTGCCGCCATTTTAAATCACATTTTTATCCATGGGTTGACAAAGAGGGAGGCAGGATTGAAATTTCAACCCATTTGTAATCTCTTAGAGGCCGGGGAATTGGCCTGTGATGACATAATCGAGGAACAGTGTTAAGGATGGATATGAAATACTAGGTCTTTCCTGGTTGTCTGGGAAGGAACATTATGGTGTGGATGAGGTGCTGTGGCCTGACTCAGCCCAGTAATCTCTTGTTTTCATTGTACAGTATACAGCACATGTAATTTTCATTTGTACTACACTATCACCATCAAGTAATCTAATACTACCACTTTATTTTAGTCTCTGTGCAGTACATATATATTCTTGTTTTTTTCAGTTGAAAATGTATTTCAGTGCTGTAAAAAATATTATGCTATTGTATGCATCTAAACATTTGTGTTTTCCATTTTTGGTGTAGTGTTTACTTATTACTTCATTGTGCTTTAATTTGGACTGCTTGTTTCTGTTTTGAGGTTAAAGTTTGGTTTTCATGCACAAACTGTTTTGCGGCAATAGATTGCTTTTGTAACAAAAGTCAAGAGCTTTGGTAAATGCTTTTGGACAATTGGAGTTTGTGTTTATAGTTTTGAAAAAAGTGGTGTGAGATTTCGGAAATTGACTTTTGGCATATGCAAAAAACTGTATTATGTTTCTTTTAAAATCTGATTTTTACACTTTATTCCAAATTTTTAATTTCAGTTGTATTTGGTGATTCATGCCATGCATCAGAATACTCACCACATCCTGGCTTGAGGTTGAGGTGGATAATGTGGTAATGAATCAATGTGGCAGTTATAGCAGTAAAGGGGATGATTGGGGGCCAGATTGAGTGAGACAGGACACTGGGGAACTCCCTACTCTTTGCGATAAGTGACTGGATCTTTTACGCCCACAGTCAGTCAGGCCTTGGTTTGTTGTCTCATCCAAAGAAAGGACGTGTCATTTTCACTGCACTGGGGCTTTGGGACTGACTTTCAGCCGGAGGTAAGGCAGGGCCACCTACTCTCCCCTGACCAACATCACTTCCAGCAAGAGCAGTTTTCCCAGGTGGTCTCCCACCCAAGTACTGAGAAAGAGAGAGAGAGAGAGAGAGAGAGAGAGAGAGACTCTAAGGTACATTGATCCATGTTAGCCTGATCTGGACGTTTTTTTCCAAGACAGTTATTTGATCATATTATTGAATTTTAAAGAAACACAATGATGTTATTATGACTGTAGAATCTGTGAACCTTGTTATTGATAAGCTACTAGTGGCATGGGATGAGTTAAAAAGTTAACCATTTCCACTATTATCACCACTTAGCCCTAGGCCAACCCCTGTAGAAACAATACAAGAAGTAAGACCCATGATGAAGTCAAAACTGTGTTTTCCAAAAAGTTAGTTAAATGCTTCAATTTTTGCATTATTACATTGCTTGGTGTGAAAAAATACAGCATTATAGGCATCCATGCAATGTGTTGTTTAAAAAACTGTATGAGGTCAAATCTTTCCTCCTAAGCCATATAACACTTAATTCGTGGCCCTCGAGGGTGTTAACTACTGTATGACAACAGATATTATCATATAGTCATGGGAACGTCTGATGTGTTTATAGCTGGAAGGATGTGCAGGTAACCATCATGAACCATCAGAACTCATGCCATGGAAAAGCTATAAACCAAATAGCACCTTCCTCAAAAGTTAGGTTGTAAAACCGAACTAGACAACTGGCAATAACCTACCAATGATTCTACATATTGAAGCTCTTTATAAGCATATTTTTCCCCATCTTGTGTTGTCCTACTTGTGCCAAATCTAGCCTACATATAGCCTAATAAAATGAAAAGCAAAACTCTTTCAGACTGGAGAAGGAAATGATAATGTGAAATTCACTGGGCTTACAAAAGATGTGAAATGTACCATAAGTTCCGCAACTTAGGTCTATACATTGTAGTAAATGCATGATGAGATGTTTTTACACTTAAACTGAAGTAATGTAGGTAGTTTCTTCATCTTTTACTGTATTCATGTAGTTCCCACTATCCACTATCCCAATATCAGAATGTTTCCTTAAGGTTAATGGATAACCAGGCTGTAACCAGGCTACCGTGCCTGTTATACAGCTTGTAATCATCGCTTCATCAGTTCCTCTGATGACACTGTCCCCAACAGCGACATCCAAGGACGGCGATATAGGCCTACTTCAAACGACATCGACCTCTAGTATAGCATCGCTCTTAAGATGGCCAAATGCAAAACAAACTGCGTCGAAAAACCGCTATCAAAAGTCTTTGGAAAATTCGGACGAATCATTGGTAAATATCCATGGGTTTTCTTTATTTTCCCGTTAGTTACATCTGCAGGTCTTGGTGCAGGATTTTACTTTCTGGAAGACAGAGAGTCAAACAGTATTGAGGAACAATTCACACCAAAAAATGGTCCGGCAAAGATGGAGAGAAAATTTGTCAAAGAGCATTTCCCGCAAGGTGAGGAGTTTTCAAGTCTGAGACTGTACACGGATGGTACATCAGCTTCGTTTATTGCGGTGAGCTCAACAAACATTCTCACCCAAGATGCGTTTCAGGAGGTAGTCAATTTAGATAGCAAAGTAAAACAGCTTCAAACAGATGGAGACAACTTAACATTCTTTGATCTATGTGCAAAGAAGAAAAATGGAGAGTGCGTCTCAAATCCAATTTTAGAAATCATAAACTTCTCCATTCATAATGGTAAGCCAATAAGTTACCCCTTCCACAACATAAATCTCCTCAGTAGAGAATTTATAGGAACAGCTATAGGCGGTGTGAGTCAATACCCCAACAACAGCATAGAGACGGCACATGCAATCAGGCTTTTCTATTACTTGGAGGACGACAAGAGGAATGAAACAGACCCCTGGCTGAAGAAGTTCATCTCGACTTTTCCAGAACACACAAACACCGAAATGGTAAGTTTGAATGAATTTAGGAAAAATATTAGGCTGCAGTAATATTTCTAAATGTAAAAAATAAAACAGAAATGAGAAAAGACATGCTTTTGATTTTAAAGAAAATGTACTTTCCTACAACTGATCAGACCTGCTGTGTTAAAATTATTAATGACATATTTGGATCTGTGGTCTGCTTTTATTATGCCCATACAATTCAGTCTCATCATCTAGGTAGCGATGAAGGCTTGTGATTTTGGTCTTCTATTTAAGTCTGGTTTATTAAAGAAAAATAATGAAATTTAAAGGACATATATTAGGTGAAGATGACTGAACATATGTTGTGTTATGTTATGTTCTTATGTTATGCTGAAAATGGCTATATCAAGTGTGTCCTTTATGTGCTTGAAAAAAGAATGCTTTTGAGAGTGTGGTCTTTCCCTTAATTATGAGTTACCTATTCCTGTGCCCAGAAATGACCCCTTCCTGAGTTGAGCGCGCCTTCTTTTTCTTTGAGTAAAAAGCTTCTTTGTAAAGGGGGGAAAATATACTGGGGGATTGTTATGCTATTTTTGGTTGTTTGACTCTTTTGTACTTTTGTTGCAGATCTCTGTATGGCATTTCACTTCAATTTCAAGAGAGGAGGAGTTTGACACCAATTCAAAGTCAGTCATCCCACTGTTTTCCGCTACTTACTTCTTGGCCATCACCATGTCCATAGTTTCCTGTTTGAGGTATGTTATAGCATGCTATTGGAATAAAAGATTTAACCTCTCCATCAGTATAACTTAAAATAAGGGGAGAGAGGTATACTACAAGCCATTGTTCTTACTTAAATGAATAGTAGCACTACATAACAACCCACATTTTTATACAGTCTTATCAAATGGAGAACACAAATTAAATGTAGTGTCATGTAGAGAATATTGGTTTCCAAGCGTTAAGGACACAGATGGTCTTTATTAAAAAAACAATCTACAGATAAGTCAGACAGACAAATCAAGGTAATCAGGCAGGCAAACATACTGTAAACTCAGGCTAGGGTGAATGTGGTTAAGCTCAGAGAATACAGTAAAAAAAAAAAAAGAAATAAAAACAGGCAGTAGGCAGGAATCACACTGTGAAAAAGCTAAAGCTATAGTTAGAGCCTTCTGTCTGTTTGAAATCAGCTTTAAGTTTTATCCACAGGCTACATGAACCAGCTGCTGAAAGAGGAAATGGCTGTCTGTGCTCTGTTTATAGTATCCACATCAGGCTTTGCAAACAACCTTATGCAAATAATTTTTGAGGATGTAAGTATCTTTATCTTCATGGTGCCATGACGGTGTTCACCCAGGCTGGACTGTGTGAGGAACAAGGTGTGGGTGGCCACCTTCGGGGTGCTGTCTGCTGGCCTGGCTGTGCTCTCCAGTTTTGGATTGGTGCTCCTGTGTGGAATGCCGTTTGTGATGACGGTGGCAACTGCTCCTTTCCTCATTCTTGGTATTCCAAAAGCCACTCGGCGCCCACTAATTTTCAAACCCTTTCATACCACACTGTGAATTCTTGAACTCTTGGAGTTATTGTTGAAATACTTTATTGGCTTAACTGTATAAGCAGGTCTTTGCTCATCATGTCATCTGGTTGAAGTAGATTTTGCATATCACATTTATATCATTGTCATGCCATCATTTCATTGCCACAGGTGTTGGTGTGGATGACATGTTCATCATGATCTCATGCTGGCAGAAGACAAAGGTTTACGACAAAGTGGAAGATCGCATGGAAGATACATACAAAGAGGCTGCTGTCTCCATCACCATCACCACCCTCACTGATGTTTTGGCCTTCTACATCGGTCTCATGACACCTTTTGGATCTGTGCAGTCCTTCTGCATGTACACAGGCACTGCACTTCTCTTCTGCTACATTTACAACATCACATTCTTTGGTGCTTTTCTAGCACTGAACGGACAGCGAGAGGGAAGCAACAGACACTGGTTTACATGCCAGAGGGTTGAACAGGCAGATGACGTCAGAAAAGGCAATGCTTGCTCAGTAGGAGGGGCTTATGATCCTGTGACAGGTGCAGAGGAGGAAATGCCTATTAATAACTTCTTTAAAAAGTATTATGGGCCACTTCTGACAAATTGTTGGACAAAGGTGTTTGTTACCTTGCTCTACTTAGGATATTTGGCTGGTAGCATATATGGCTGTTTTCAAATGCAGGAAGGTATAGACCTGAAAAATCTAGCACCCGATGATTCCTATGTAGCAGGCTACTATGATAATGAAGACAGATATTTCTCAGAGTATGGGCCCTTCGTCATGTTAGTTATTAAAAATGAAGGCTTTCAATATTGGGAGAAAAATGCTTGTGAAAGCCTTACTACATGCTTGAAAGAATTTGAATCATCTGACATGGTTGCCAAAAACATGACTGTATCTTGGCTTGAGGCTTATGAGATATTTGGAGCTATTTCAGGCTTGAATCTTACGAATGAAAAGGTGTTCATGGAGAGTTTACCCCAGTTTCTTACTCGCTCAGGTTTCTATCAGGATGTCAACATTTCTGATGGCAAAATACTGGCTTCCCGATTATTCATCCCCACTGTCAACATCAGCACTGCAACTGACGAGAAGGAAATGTTGAACTTCTTCAGGAACACAGCTTTGACTTGTGGAAAAAAACTGGACCTGTTAGTCTACCACCCTGCTTTTATTTATTTTGATCAGTATGCAGTCATAGTTAGCAACACAATACAAAATATTGTAGTCGCCACTGCAGTAATGCTTGTAATTTCTCTCCTGTTGATTCCGAATCCTCTCTGTTCTCTGTGGGTGACATTTGCCATTGCCTCAGTAATAGTAGGTGTAGCTGGTTTCATGGCTTTGTGGGATGTTAATCTAGACTCCATCTCCATGATCAACCTGGTCATCTGCATTGGCTTTTCTGTGGATTTTTCAGCACACATTTCCTATGCTTTTGTGTCAAGTGAAAAAAGAACGGCGAATGAAAAAGCTATTGATGCCATCTACAACCTCGGCTATCCAATTATACAAGGAGCTGTGTCTACCATTGCTGGTGTTGTTGTCCTCTCAGCAGCAAAGAGCTACATCTTCAGGACATTTTTCAAGATCATGTTCCTGGTCATCTCATTAGGTGCAGTCCACGGCATTGTGTTCATCCCCGTATTTCTAACATTCTTCGGGTGCTGCAGTGATTCATGCAACACTGTGGATGACAAAGCACAACACAGCCACGCACAGGACACCGGAACTGTTGTCCAATTGTCTGAAACAGGGGTGGCTACAAATATGCATACGTATCCAAATGGCAACCAGGGCCATACAAACTAGGTCAAAATAAAAAAACCTGTAGTACTGATACAAAAGCATACCACACTGCTGTTAAAGTTACAGGGTAAAAGTATATTTTGAGGTGTTTAGAAATGTCAAGTTGGTTTTATACAGGTTTTCCAACACACACTAAGTTAGAATGTACAGTACAGAATGCTGGTTGTGCTTACTATCAACATGCTTGTATTGTCAATTATGTATTTGTCTGACTTAATATTTATACTCTGTACCCATCAGCTAGCACTTATATTTAACCCCAGTGCTGACATTTTTGTTTTTCAGATGTAGTTAAATTGGTAACATCTCTAAAAATAATGACTTCACCTGCATGTCTCTCAAAGCTATGGGACATTTAATATTCACTGTGCTTTTTCTGTATAGCTTAATTGGTAATAAACAGTTTTAAGTATTATTTTGGACTGAGTTTGATCATATATGCTAATTGCAAACTTCCACCCATGTGGTAAGAGCATTTGCCATGAGGTTAGAAACTTTTTACACGTTTTATATCAAAGTCACCATATCATCAGTACACAATATACACAAAAATCTGTTTGCACACCTTTTTAATTTACAAAACATGATATCATTTCCCTTCAATGATGTCTAATGTCAAGAATATGCATATGTCCTCCCAGCTAATTTCTGAATTTATACAGTAATTCTATGTTTTACAAGGCATTACGATTTTGTTACAGACATGAGCAACACATTTATTACTTTTTACCATACAATAATATACTAATTAAAATCACTCATATGTTTGGACAATATATTATATAGAGAACACTAGTACTACTCTCTGAAGGATTTAATGAGATACACTGGTCATTATTCATTGGTCATTATTTATCAGTTATCAAACAAGATTTTTTCATGTTAACTGAAACTGGAACTGGATTTTGGTTTCATAATCAAACATACAGTCAATAATAACAGATTAACTAAGTGGTAAATTAAGTAAAATATTAAGTTTATTAAGTTAATAAAGACTTCTTGTAACCCTTGGTCTTTGGCTTAGTAAACCCTTGCAGGCGTGCTGATTCATAACTGTAAATATAGTGCCCACTGTGCTGTTTGGGTCTAAAAATTTGACCAGCAGAACAGTCACCCCTCTTTATGACAAATTGGTTTTCAAGAGTCACGGCAAGCAGCCCAAAGTGGAGAGTGTCCCCTCTGTCAACTCCTCAGGTTTAACACCAAAAGCGTCTCAGACACAACAGTCCTGACATATTCACTTGGAGACTGATGCGGATGCTCAGTAGCAGGGTCTTGTTCTGTAATATCCCCAGCTTTCTCCTTAACCAATGAGGCTAGACGCACCCCAAGAGATGCATTTTGTGAAGCATTTCTCCCAAGGTTTTTGAAATTAAACTTGCAGATAAGCTGCTGTGGTTTGTTCAGCAGCAGGCAGTCCTGAAGGCTTAGTTCTATTTCACTGGGCTGCAGGAGCATCGGCACTCTACTCTAAAAATGTTTGCAAATGATCTTTGTTCAACAGCAGTCCAAGGTTCAGAGCACCCCAGTTAATGGACTATGCAGCAAGTTCGAGATGCCTTCAGTAATGACAAAATGTGTCCAAGCATGAGTTGGCTGCTGCATAGTTTGACTGAGAGGCATTGCCAGTGAACGATGCAACTGAAGAATAACAAGCGAAATAGTCGCTCTGGATAAGAGCGTCGGCTAAATGCAATGTAATATACTGTGTGGTGTAAGGGAAGGGGAAGGATTGTCATCTGCATTTAATAGACACTCTCCCCAGAGGTCCATCTTTGTTTGAAATGGGAAAGTACAACCAAATGGAGGACAGAGTGCAAACTACAACCATGACACAGGGGGAGGCCCAAGGCTTGGAGCAACCAGAAATCCACTTGAACCTTCGATCTGAGTGGGTCAAAGAGAGTCATTACAACAGCACAAAGTGAGGTTGAAGTTCTCACAGATTTGTTAAAAAAATTAGTGTTCAGGAAACCCAGAACTGTCTTTACTAACCCAGTCTTGACAGACCTTGATGGAGTTTGTCTTCACAACTGCACTTTGTCATTCTCTTTGTGATGTGTGGATGGGTTTAAGTGTTTTGTCTGTTTCTTGCCTCTTCTGTCTGATGTGTTGTTATTGTGACACCGTGACAGGGCTTTGTCAGTTTGGATGTAGGATGTAGGCTTCCTGACATATACAACCAATTTGGTGTAATTGGTTGATTATACACCTGACTATAATCCTGCAAAATCCATGACTTTGTGTGTACCCCTTTGCGTGAATTGATGCTGGTTTGAAGGCACCTGCCTAAATCTTTACACAGTACTGTATCTTTTTAGCCATCCACATGTTTAATGTTAAAACACCCATAAGGCTGAAAGAACTTGATGGGCATAAGTTGTTTTTTGACAAGTTTTAGGCAGATGCACACAAAGTGTACACACACAGGGGTGCACACAAAGTCAGGGATTTTGCAGGATTATAGTCTGGTGTAGGATCAACCAATTACACCAAATTGGTTGTATATATCAGGAAGCCTACATCCACAGAGGATCTGTGGTTAGTTCTTCAAGATGTTTGGCGCAAGCTACCAGCCGTTCCTTCAAAAACTCTATGCAAGTATACCTAGAAGAATTGATGCTCTTTTGGCAAGGCAAAGGGTGGTCACACCAAATATTGATTTGAATTAGGTTTCTCTTTTGTTCAGTTACTGCATTTTGTTAATTGATGAACATAAATGATTAACACTTCTATTTTTGAAGGCAGTCACACCTGCCTAAACGTTTTGCACATTACTGTATATGACAGCCATTCCTTTCCAGTGTCAGTTGAATTTGGGAGAAATGTAGTTACAGAATAAAAATATTCACTTCACTCACACATATACCTATAAATAGTTAAACCAGAGAAACTGATCATTTTACAGTGGTCTCTTAATTTCTAGAGCTGTAAGTGTCAATTCTTCAATGCTGACCGTTTGAATGTATGCTCCTTTACATTATGGCACAGGGTATGCAGCACATGATGGATAGTTGCTATGGATGACCACAGTGGGGCAGCAGAAGGCTATGCCCTCATTCACGTATCTCTCTATTGAATCAGTCTTGGGGAAAGGGAAGCAGGTAGAACAAGATGTCATCAGAACAAGCTGTCATCAGGTGCAGATGTGGCTGAGGAGTTGGTCTTGTGATCAGAGGGTTGTAATCCCAGTAGGAAAAATGTGGGTGGAGTAGTGTATAATCAGCGCTCTCCTGCATCCATGGCTGAAGTGCCCTTGAGCAAGGCCCCCTAATCATAGTGTCTGATTATGTGAGGGACTATTACTGTTTTTTGTTGTTCTTACAAATAGATATAAAGATATCACTACATTTCACATTTTATTTACAAAGTCTTAATTACCAGTCCAGATGTCTGTCATCTAGAACCATTTTTACAGTAACAATGCTATCCCATTTGTTCGGGTGTTCTCAAGATCAGTATTTCATCTAAAAGGACTACATAATATATTACAATCATGATGACACAGTTATTAAACTATTACCCAAAATGGTAACATTTTATAATAAAAGTACCGTTTACACTTGAAGTGTGTAACTAATGCAAGACAAGAGGTTTTAATTCATGAAGTAATGAAAAATTCATGCTTCTCACCATAAACTATTAATTAATGATGGCCTTAAAGAAATACATCACATGTACTTAGCCAATCATTATTGAATGTGAATTCACTGGTGCTTAATGCATGAGCTGTGGATATGCTAGTGATGGTGCTAAATCCATTCAAGCACTGATCAAGCATTAGACATTTATTTACTCCACAGCATGTATTGGGCTCTATACATATGCTGCATAGAATTCAGCTAATTGGGTTACCATATAGAATTAATCAATTAGGTAGGTGTGATGTTATTGTTATAGTTACTTGAACAGTGTCACAGTAACATGCTGTAACTTGTGTGTCTCCCGTATGATTCATGTGTTTCCAAAAGTGTGTTTTTTTTTTTTTTAGACTCATTTATATATGCAGTAGTGCACGTGTGTAATATGTTTCTAATAAAACCATGTAGTGCTTACTCTGCACCTGAGCAAAGACTATAAGGCACACCCATCAACATGGCGTTTCTGATGCTGTCGCTGTGCATTGTTGGGTTAAAGTCAACTTAACAGTAAAAATTCGTATATTTCAATTAAGTGTCTAAAATACTAGTGGTGCAAGGTTGCAATACCAGTTTTGGTGTTTTAAAACATTGATTTAGGAGTAAGAAATTACAGAAAACGGTCCTACGGTAAATTTATTAAACAGTCTCTGTGTAACTCACAAAAAGCATTCCCCTGAAGCTTACAGCAGCTTAGTTAAATCACTATAATATATATGTTTTACATCTGCATAGGAAATTTATTACAAAAACAAATGCAATACACCCTTTAAACATACAAATGCAAAATACTATCTTATAGTTCAATAAGCATTCACTTGGTTAAAATTTCATCTGTTCTCCACTTGGCTGGAGAGTTGTATCATTTAATTTTTGTATTTGTTTTAATTACACAACAAACTGTTCAAACTTTGTACTGCCCATATTCTCCAAAATATTTGAGCAACTGCCTCATCAGTGCATCACAGGCATCTCACACACTGCCTATTTTGTTCATTTGTGTTTTTTGTGCTTCTTGTGTTTTTTCTTCTTTGAGTGACTGTGTCGTGCCTTCTTGGAGGATTTTTCGTCACTGCTGCTGTCATCCCTTTTCTTGGTTTTCTTCTCCTTCTTTCTCTTTTTCGCCCTTTTCTCTTCCGTTTTGTCAGACGCTGGCTGACTAGTTTGAGCAATAGCAGCAGCAGCAGCAGCAGCAACAGCAACAACAGGCTCTTCTTCATCCGGGACCAGGGTGTACTGTTGTCCACCCTGAGAGAAGCAATCTGCGGCAAAGTGTCCCTTGCAGCCGCATTTCTTGCATGTTGTGTTCAGCACAGCCTCTAAAGTTATCCTCTGGCCCGTCAGGTCTTTGAATCTTCTCCTTCTGCGTTCGTCCTGCTCTGCCATCACGTTGTTAGGGTCCAAGTCCTTCCCAGAGCCCTGGTTGACCGCCTTCATGGAAAAAGATAGCTTTATTTTCTCCCCATCGACCTCTCTCCCGATCACCTTGATCCACACCTTTTCTCCCACGTCCACGATCTCTGCTGGGTTCTCCACACGACAGGCAGACATCTCACTTATATGAACCAAGCCCTGCTTCTTGAATCCTTCGACTTTGACAAATGCTCCATAGGTGGTAACAGACGCAACTTCTCCACGGAGAATGCTATACAGATCAGGCATCCCTTCCATGGGGCCCTGAGCTTTGCCCGGCTGCTCTTCTTCCTCGTCCATCATCATGCAGTGGTCGGCACGATGTGTTGAAACACAATCAGTCAAGCAAGAAGTAGTCAAGTTCGAGCAAATAAACAAACCGACGACATCAATAGGCCTGAGCACTAGCCGCTATTTTGTACTACCCGTCTGCAAGACGGTGAACGAAACAGGAACTGCGTAATACAAATTCCGGTGGAACCTCCAATCGTATTCATTGTTTGCTACCAAACCACTCTACAAATGACCAATCATATCGCCGTCTGCTGAGTTCAGTGATTCTATGGCGTTTATCTTGGACGATGCCGTCTATGGCCAGCAGGTGGAGTTGAATACAGCTCTATGGTCACAACTACATCTTACAATGGATGCCAATTTAGAATAGAACAGAATACCTTTTATTGTCATTGTATACATGTACAACTTACACCATACACATGCACAATGAGATTGAAAGCAACTCACTTCAGTGCAGACATGTATGTAGGACATTTACAATGTGATAAAAAGTAAGTATTAGTGCAAGACAAGATAAAGATAGAAGAAAGACACAAGTACATACTTAAGAAGAGAAACGATGGCCGTGCTGTTTCTCCTGACTGCAACAGGTGCGTCAAATGATTTAAACCCCTTCAGCTTTGACGCCTACATCCCACAGAAGCCGAAGTTGAGCGTCGACTGAAAATGGCAAGTAATGATAACGGTGGGTTTACAAGTCTTTAATTTATTATGCAATTAGTTGAATAAACAGTCAGCAAACATGTGCTGTTGTCTTTACAAGGTTTAAAAAATTCGCACGTTTTGTTTATGTTCATGTGGCACGAGGGCGCATAGCTTATGCTAAATGCTTTGTTGCAGACGGAAAGTCTCTTGTCGCTGACCTTATGTCAAAATATGCAAAGAAACCTTGGAACGAAACATGTCACCTTCTTCGGCGGTGCATGGTAACTATCCCTTTAGTACAACTAAATGTAGGTTTTGCCATCACTCTCTTTCAACACATTTTATTTTATTCAGGGCAATGTGAAAGTGGATTCTACTTTTTCACCGCACCTTGGTACTTGTCTTCAAAGACTACAGAACGCTCAAAATGGTAAAGAGTGCATTTTTGGTACAGTGAACTTCTTTGGTTCCTCACTATTTTAACAGACTCACTACTCTAACTCACTTGTGTCTAAGTTTATTTTTTAAATGACAAATTTTAACCTGTTTTGTCACAGTATCCTCTCTGAGTGCCGTGGTGTCCAGTTTGGAAGCAATTGCGAAACGGATCGGGTAGGTCCTGGATGTTGTTTGTGTTAAGTCATATTTGAAAAATAAATTGTATATTAGCTCATTCGTTTTGATCAGAAACTGGACTCACACAGACGATTTCAAACAAGCCCACTGTCAGGTACAGTAGGTCTGTAAAAGGTGCATTGGGAGGGTCATTTTGGAGCTCAGGAAAGGGGGTGGGCAGGATGTTTTGTCTTTTTGAATTACATTACATTACAGAATTTTCCACTTTGACATCCATAGGCTAGGGTCCCACCTGAGCCCTACAGAGACGGCCTGCTACCTCACAGCAGACCTGTTCTACCTGGAGGTGCTGCTGAAGCCAAACGGTGGTTTGGAGGATGTGAAAGTAGCCCTGCATGGTGAAGCCCCTGTGGTATGTTCCACACTGAATGGTCTGATGTACAGTGTGCAATATAGGCTAATTCTCAGTTGCAATGGACAGTGTGCAGTATAGGCTACTTCTCAGTTGCAATGGACAATGTGCAATATATTTTTACTTTTTTAGCTTTTACTTATTCCTTTTTGTTCTTTTAGTGTCTTGTATAACCAGAGAGATCATAGCTTTGCCATGTTCCTGGCACTACACTGTAAATTTCCACATTGAGGGACTAATAAGGTATCTTATCTTTGACCAGAGATGTTCAACCTGGCGTCTGTGGTCTCCAGGCCGCCAGCAACATTTTGCCATCATCCCATCAGAAAATCAGGAGCCAGTCCTGTTGTTGCCTGGCAACATGGCTCAAAAAGTTGCCTTGTGTAGCAACAGCTTTAGACCAGAGATCTTCAACCCGACCAGAGGGGTCTTTAGGGTGACTTCAAGGGGGTCCCCAAAAATGTTTATGGGCTCCATGCTCTGGTCTTTTGAAAATGATGATACACCAGACAACTTTCTGAGCAAAGATGCCAGGCAACAGTACTAAGAGATATTGTTTGGACACTTTCTCAAAGGTATATATAAGCCTGCCTCTGATACTGTCAGTGGCTTAATGGAGACCTTGCGTTTGAAACACTGCCTTATTCTTGTGAATTTAATAAATTTTTTGGACCATATACAGTGTGCAGATTTTTTTTTTTTTCATTTTCCACACAGGCAGCACATTTTTGTGAAGAGAACTTAGGTCATCAGTAGGCAACGTTTTATTATCATCCCATCAGAAAATTAAAAGCTAATCAGGGTGTTTCCCAGCAACATGGCACAAGTTTGCTCCATGTATTATCACCTTTAGACTGGGATAAAAACTGTATTAATTAAGATGTAATTTCTATGTGTGTGGTGGCTGATGTGTACATCCTGGTGTTTTTGTTTTTTACTGCAGTCCAGCGAGTTGTTGCTTCAGCTGTTGAGGTAAGTTGAAAAAAACTGAATTTTACGTTTGGTCGTACACAGTGTCATGTCAGTCAAGTGAAGGTTTAATATGTTGTGATGGGGTGGATAGTTTGGCTTTGTTGTGCCTGAAATTGGTACTGTGATGAAATTCAAAATCATTTAAAAAATGTTGTTCCTTCTCTAAAGACAAGAGGCGACAAAGTCATATAAAATCAAAACATAACCGCAATTTGTGGGTTGTAAAATAAGTTTTATAATATGAATATTCTGGCTGTACTGATGTCGGTGAAATCTGTGTTTCAATTTAACACCTTTCCTTAATTTCTGGTTACATATCAGGACCATTTTATGATTTCCTGCCATATTTTACACATAACACGTGTTTAAAGGAGAGAATTGCTGCGAATGAATCCATAACCCTGTTGTTCGAGGCCACTAAGTGCTATTGGTAGGAAAATGAGCAAGAAAAAGTTGATGCAGCACAGACAGAATAATGAACTGGTAACTAACACTAACTGAATGGGCCATAGGGAAATTAAACTGAAAGTTAGTTTCTATGCCCCATTCAGTTAATGTTATGTAGCTACCAGTTGATTATTCAGTCTATGTTGCATCAAATCTTGTTCTTCTGCAAACACCACTCTGTGAACCTGAACAACAGAGCTATGGATTCTCTCCTCCTTTAAATGCCATGTTAGTTGGGCCTCCTCATAGCAAGGCTGGAAATTGAGGTGTTTCCACGCAGAATTGATCATATGTATGTTTATCTAGGCAGAGGAGGTTTGAGGACTTCTCCACAAAGCTGAATGACCTGTCCTCTCGTTATAATGTTCCTGGAGACAAGTACTGCACTTTCATTCATTGCCACTAATTATTGCAGTCTTGCCTCGTGTGTGTCTGTGTACTGAATGTAAGCGGTGTAAATATCTCCTGCAGTGATGCAAAGATTAAGGTATGTACAGCGCTGCAGTTCGTGGAAAAGGACTTACTAACCGTGTCACATACATCCAGGTGAGTAAGACACCATTTGTGAATTGTCATATTAAGGAGCTTAATGTATGAAGGTAATGTGTGCTCTTTCGTAAATCTTTCATATCAAGTTTTGTATAACGCTTTGTTTTAAAGATCATGTATAGGAGAAAATGAAGCCCATATTTACACGATTCTAAATGGGAAAGTTGGACAAATTATGCCAAGTGGCCCAGGTAGGTATTAATACACACTTTTTTTTTTGTTGAATTTAGCAATTTAGATGTTGTTTAAAGAGTAACTGCACTGCCTAACATACCTGCTTCACGTTTGTTTTGTTTTTGGGGGGGGTGGAGGAGCTTCTAAATTGTGTGGGGAAGTTGGAGGGAAAGGACGGGGATGTTTGAAGCATTGTCATGAAGCATAATGCACCACTCTGCCCACTTCTGATTAGAAGTAGGTATCACTCCTTAGACAGAAGGGCTGCATTTGGAGTTATTCCATTAAGGTAGCTTCATTCAAAGATTAGTACGTCATGCACTCTCCTTCAGGTCAAGGAATTCAAGTATTTAAAGACCATTGACCCTGCCCCGATGAAGGCCTAGACGGCTGAAACATATTGGCGTTTTTACCCCTTAAACACAGGGGTTTTAAATACTTGGGTTCCTTGACTCAAAGATATCACTCCTTATTTGGGTATCCTCTCTGTAAAGTGTTTGTGTACTCTTAGTACACAGTTGTCGTCACATTTTGTGGCCTTACAACTCTTTGCCCCTTCTACAGCTTCAAATGCCCCACAACATATGGTTTTTAGCTAAATAAATGTTTTTTATTGAGAGGAATAACAGTAATTGTGTGTGTCTTCCCACTTTGTTGACTGCTAAAAAATGTATTTTAGGGTGCAGTTGCTCTGATTGATTTACACTGTGGACTGTCTATCAAGAGTATACATAGAAGCTGAAAAGTTAAATTTAGGGGAAAAAATTTGAAGGTGCAAAAAAACCTGTTCTTGTTCATCTTTAAAGAAACCCCCATGAAGATCCAGTATTTGATCAGCCCCTTAGAGGCGGTGTTACAGAAACACGGTGCAGGTACCATTCCACGCTTAAGTTAAATTGCTTTCCATTCTTCTAGTCTTATCCTCCATGGATAACGGCTCATCTCTCTGTAAGACTTTACTAGAGACTAGAGAAAAGTGCACAGGATGCTTCTTCAATAAACATAAATAAACGTTTTTTTATTAGTCCCTCCATGGGGAAATTTACAGTGTTTTTTTTTTTACTTTTATTTAAAGATAGCATTTTCATTTACAAGCAAATGAGAAATGTACGGTATTGAGGCAGGATGGACAGCAGGATAAGACTTAAAGACTTCTTTAAGACTTCAATGCAAAGTGTGTTTAATTGTTCAGTATATTAAGGTTTGGCCCTTATTGAGTATTAAGTATTTAAGTCAAATTCCTTGTGTATATAAGTATACTCAGCCAGAGTTTCTGATTAACTGAAGCTGTACATGTTCATCCCACAGATATCGATGGACTTACCCAGGATGCTTTTGTGATGCTTGAGTCGAGTAGTGCCACACACCAACTACAGTTAGCGCCTCTTATTCCATCTCCTCTACAGATGGATGCCCAGGGGTAAGTGGCATTACCTCCCTTACCAGTGGAATTCTCTCTTCTCATTGGCTGATGATGTGGACATTAACTTTCTGGGAACAGGCTTCCCTCAAAAGAAAAGTTGAATCACCATTACATATCAGTGCACTTATGAATGGTAACCATAACAACTGTAGTTGCCAAATGCTACAGTAGTTAAACACTTTGGAAAACCTTGCATGTCAGAGGAGTGAAACATTACTGAGTTGCAAGTTTACATCTTGATTTGGGAATTAAACTGGGTAAATCTGAAAAGGTTCGGGTCAGTGTGTATATTTACTGTGTTTTAAGATGTATAAGACGTTATGAGTGATGATGGGACGATAGGATAAGGCAATTTAATAAAGTTAGCTTAATAAACGAAATGTAGGCTTGCACCTGTGTTGGTTTATGGATAAAACTGAACGAAATCCTACGTTTTTGGTCAATGTTTGTGTTTCTTGTGAGTTGCCAGCAATATTAGCCTATTTGTATCATATCATATCATAATCTTCATATGATTTCATGAAGGCATTTCAGGCATTTATAGAGATAAAGTTGCTGTTCTTTTTTTAGCCTTCCAGTGTTTAATTCACTTGCAGAGGTGGCGTCTGAGTCTCTGCCAGCCTATTTCATACTCAAGCTGCAGCCCCCTGTACCTGTATGTTCCTCCATCATCCACCGCATGGAGCAGATCTCAGGTAAGGGGTCACTCTGGGCAGCGCCGGTGCTCTGTTGAACTGAACTACTCAATTTGAGCTACCGTGCAAGCACAGTCGGGGAAAGTTAGGTTAGGATAAAGGGCAGTTGGGCTCATACTAATGATGTGCTGTGCCACTGATGTGTTCTGTCCTCTTCTTGTTGTGACATAAACTAACCTAGCATCTTTTGACTTTTATATATTTATTTATTTATTTTAGATGTTTTCCTAGTTTTTTTTTTTCCAACTTGTCCCAGTTTCCTCAGCAATAACCCTTGAGTTTAACATGTCAGTCAATGCAAGGTTCAGTGAAATCCGAATCCAAAACCCTGCTTCCTCTATCATTCTACCTTTTCACAAACATACCAGCCTGCCTGCACATTGCACTTTTATTCAATTGCTTTTACTGTGTCTTATGGTTATTATCATGTCCTAATGTGGGTTATTCGTGTGGTATTACGCACCTACAGTAAAGAGAGAGAAAATGTTTCCCTGCACAGTAAAATTTTAATTGTGCATATAACGATAAACTTAAGCTTGAAGGTTCAGTGGAGTCCTAAAATAGTGTCCTTGTGCTTGCACTGAAGATGTAAGACCTTTGGCTGACCAGCAGAGGGAGACAGTGTTGCAGCTGCTGAGGAAGACAGCAGGAGGAGAAGAAGGCTTCCATGACTCTTGGAATCATGCGGAAGAGGCTGACTTTTTGGTGGTTTGTAGTTCAGAGCATTGTGTCTGCATTTCAGTGTTGCACTTAGTTTCCTGCCACCTGTTTGTTGTAGCCAGTTTATTGAACCAGCTGATCCTAATTAACACAACTCTTCAGCCAGGTAGATGTAACTACTACATCACGTGAGAAAAACACAGGTAGAGGCCATATATTTCAGTTTTACTTTCTCAAGTCGGTTTGACCATGTACAGTATACCTCTGTCTTTTTGTGAATTTAGCGCTTTCAAAAGAAATGACGCCAGCACCTTCAGTGGCTAACTGAGGAGTCCTTAATCACTTACAGACTCTTACAAGTAAACACTGTGACTTCCTAGTCGTTTGTAGTTCACTGCATTGTTTCTGCATTTCCGTATACCACTAAAGATGATGATGCACTGGGCACTTTTTGTTGCACAATTGCCAGGAAGCGTTATCACCAATATTGGGCAACACAGTCTTTTTTTTTTTAAAGAATTTACACCAGCAGCAGACAACTGTTCGTGATTGTCCAATTACAATAGTAGGAGTCCATTATGTTGTTGCTGTCTTGCCCACTTCAAGTAACACTGGCATCCTCAGACGCGTGCTGTGGTGGTCTGAATCGTAGTGCTCCATCTTTTACAGGCTCTGCCAAGTAACCAGGTGCATAGGTATGTGCTGTTGGAATCTGCGTGGAATGGTGGATCATGGGAAGGGGCCGTGATTGACAGCATCCCTTTCACCCATCCTTCTCACGTTCCTCTCCTCCTGGAGTTGCTTCGTCTCCAGTCAACTCTTAATATTCTCCTGACCAGCTGCATCAAAGGGCGCCAGCACTACACAGGTCTGTTGCCGTCTCGTCTAGTATGACCACAATGGAAAGAGGCCTTATATTAGGGCTTTTTCCCTGTTATCCTGACTCGCATGGTGCTTTAAATGGATGGTGCAACTAGGGCTGCACAATATATTTAGAAAATATTGTGATATCGCAATATACAATATTGTGATATACATATCGCAAATAATGGCTTAACTGCAATAAATGGGACATTACTGTAAGATGTTTTACGCTCCACATATGACGATATTTGGGAAATCAAATGCAGTCCAACTGCCCTTGATATCCACCTCTATAGGCTGCACACTGGCTACGGCCTAGCGGTGAAGATTAAACTGAAAGATGTAAAAACTATATTTAAATATTTAAATGTTTGAACTATACTTAAAAGTTTAAACGTTTATCGCAAAACATCGCAACATTCAGCAATGTTACTGCATGTCGCACATTTTTCCAATATCATGCAGCCCTAGGTGCCACCTGTAACAGAGCTGTGTCATGTTATTTTAAAATTGAATTTGTCAAATAAAATAAAAATAACAGTAGTACAAGGTACAACATGTAGTAACGTACTTGGAACACTGACTCCAAAGATTGTGTGCATCAATAAAACACATGCTAGATATAAAAGTACACTAAGTACACACTAACTACACTGTTTATAAGAATAAACAATTAAATTGGCATGTTTATGAAATATACAAGAATGTTGCTACTGTGTTGAGTGATCCTCATTTCATGTGTGTATGGATTGAGGATGGAAACATTTCCTCAATGTGTTGTGATTGGTCCTCAGGAACATCATGTGACCTGTACTGTGAGGTCATGCCACAGTCAGAGATGAGCTTCTCCATCACCTTTTTTCGTCCTGGCACCAGTTCTCTGTCAGTTTGTAAGTATTTTTAAAAAACACATTTAAACATGCATGTCTTTTATATTTAATTAACTACCACTGTAGACTTGTTTTTAAATGCAGGCTGTAGTTTATTTATCTAGTCTATTTATTGATGCTTATTTATTTATTTATTTAGGTCCTAAAATGTTTTTTGTACGTTACATTTTAGCCAAGTATATATTGTGGTGTTTTAGAAGAATTATAAACATTTTAACAAAAGCTGTGAAAGTAGAACATGGGCCTGGTTTATGTGGTGTAATATATTTTTTTTACGTTTTGCTTGTATGTATATTAAGAGAAGTCTTAATCGATGAAATGTCCGATCTTTCAGTGTTGGTGACAGTAATTGACTCTCTCCAAATACGCTGCCAGCTGTTTGCACCCAATCTGGTGGATGATGCCACGAATGATTACATCTCCAGGGTTATGACACGGTATTCTTATATTGTGGTCGCTTTTGTTTTACATTTGCATCAAATAAGTATTTTAAGGACATTAGTCCTGCGTCACCAACCAATTACAGCCTTCATGGATGATATGACCCTGGCGTTTTTCTTTAAGCATTACTATCACTGGCCACTTAGTTAGGCACACCTGTTCATTTGCTTACTAACACAAATAGATAATCGGGCGACCACATGGCTGCTATTTACTGCGTTTAGGTATGTGAGGTGGTCAAGTGTGACAAATACATTTGTCTTGGTTGTTTCACAGATGCATGTCAATTCCTATAACCATGCGTGCAATATGCAAGAGATTACCCAGCCCGATCTCCACTGACACAACCAACACAACTGCAGGTGGCCTTGAAATCAGCATATCTCCAGATGAGGCGATGAACACTGCTGTCTCTGCCCCGATGGACTGCTCCTCCCACCCAGTAGCACCAGATACAATTGGTACAATGTGCAATATACTCTCCATATTCTCTTTAGCTTTTATGTTATTACCTCCGCCAGGATGGTAATGGATTATGTAATCATCAGCGTTTGTTAGTTTGTTAGTTAGCAACATAACTCAAAATGGTATGGATGGATTTTGATGAAATTTTCAGGGTAGGTCAAAAATTAGACTTTGGTGGTGATCTGAGCTGCCCTGGCGGAGGTCTATGCTCTCTGAGTGCTTTTCTAGTTGTTACCTTTTTTCTTTTCATTTCTTGTATAACCAGAGAGAGTATGTCTTTCTATGCCCTTTTAATCATACCGTCCTTTCTGCTGCAACACTGTAAATTTCCCCACTTATACAATAATAAAGACAAAAATCTTATCTTGTCTTAGATCTGCCCACCTGCTCATCAGAAATGAAGAGTGTGGAAGGGGAGCATTTTTGTTCCCCAGTTTCCCAGAATGCACCAGAGGTGGAAGAGGAGGAGGAGGAGCTTGCAGAGGTGGACGCCTCCCCCGATTGTTATGTTGTGTCTGTATCCTCAGTTCAGGAAGTGAATGATGCAAATACAGACGCTGATGCTGCTGATGCTGACCACTACCCCTTGTCTTCTGTGTGTGTCTTTCCGCACTGGCTGGCCCAAGGTCATCTAGCAGAGCCAGTGTAGCACTGTGTGTGTGTGTGTGTGTGTGTGTGTGTGTGTGTGTGTGTGTGTGTGTTTCCGCACTGGCCGGCCCAAGGTCATCTAGCAGAGCCTGTGTAGCACTGTGTGTGTGTGTGTGTGTGTGTATATGTGCCATTTAGCTGGGTTTGTTCACTCGTTCACAAGTAATGCACCTCCTCATAGAAGAGCCCCGTGGTGTTTGTGTAACTAGGAGAATGACAGTGAGAGTCCGTTTTAGTAGAAGGTGTACCAGTTACTTTGGGTTAACTAATCCGAGCTAATCACTAAAGAGCCTACTTGTAATACCCCACAGGGCTTAGTAGGGATGCCTATTCAGAAAGCAAGAGAAGGCCAGTGAAGCAGATGTTTTAAGCGAAAATTATTAAACTTTTGAAGTCGTTGTACCTATTGTGTTTTTTTTAACAGTCTGCATAAAGAAAACATATCTCTGGGTGGTTATTTTGCTTCCATTTTAATTCCATTTCTGCGTTTTACATTTTTCCATCAGGATTTGCAATGCTAAAGAGGGACTACATACTGTGAACTTCACAAAAGGTTAACTTAGTAGTACTGAGAAAAAAAAATCTCATGGGAACTTTTTACAATCAGAAAATATGGCTGCCTTTGTTGGCTCTTTTCTGTATTTTTCTCTAGTGGGTCAGATTTATGTTTTTGTTGTTAAAGAATCAGATCTTTCATGCTTGTGTACTGGCCTAGTAAATCCCATCAGTTTACTGGGCTTTTTAGCTGCATTGTTACAGAAATGTTTCCAAAAAGTGTGGACAAGGCTTAATGGGGTTTTATGAACTTAAGCTCTTAAGGTTACTGCCTGGACTGAACCATTTCATTTTATTTCCAAAAAAATCTGTGCAGTTGGAGCTGTGCATTGTGAGAAGTTCTGCTTTTGTTTACCCCTGAAGAGTTGGTGCAGTGCAAGCACACATTCGCATCAACATAAGTAGGTCCCTTTTAAGGCAGGAAGTAAATTGCATTCTTGGTGTGCATACCAGCAAGACTGAGCACTTTGGCTGTAAAAAAGGGCCTTGGCATTTGACTCCTCTGAAGATAGCCAGAAATGTCCACTGATTGGTACCGTGCGAGCCAAATGACGACTGTAAAAGTTACAGCCTGTTTCGGCATGTGCAACTCCAGCCCCAAGAAAAGTGTTCAGCACTGACATTACCCAGCTAGCCAGGGAACAATCCTTCAATCCAGCTTGTAGTGATTCTTTGCTGCTGTTTTGAAGAAAACAACAAGGAGGGACAAAAAAAGTCACAAAGTCAAATCACAGTGATGTTTTGCTGCTGTTTTGAAGAAAGCAACAACGAGGCAGAAAGATGTAAAAGTCAGAAAGTGCAGTGATGCTTTGCTGCTGTTCTGAAGGAAGGAACAACGAGGCAGAAAGATGTAAAAGTCAGAAAGCACAGTGATGTTTTGCTGCTGTTCTGAAGGAAGGAACGAGGCAGAAGGAAGTAAAAGTCACAAATCGCAGTGATGTTTTGCTGCTGTTTTGAAGGAATGAACGAGGCAGAAAGATGTAAAAGTCAGAAAGCGCAGTGATGTTTTGCTGCTGTTTTGAGCGGAGCAACAGGAAAGGAAAAAAGTAAGAAGTCACAGCTTGCAGTCGAGCTTTGCTGTGTTTTGAGAAGAGTAAGAAGGAGGAAGAAAGAAATAAAAGTCAAGCATGAATAATCTGATTTATAGTAGCGGAAATGTCCATATCAGCATGGACAGTACAGTGGCTATCTGCCTGTAGTATCCTGCCACTGACCGCACAAGAAATCATAAGGCCTATACTTCGAAAAAATATATCGCAAGGTAGAGAATGCAGGCTGTCAGGCCTCATTTCCACTGACTTGAGTGTGTACAGCACATAACCGTGTACAATATGTCTGTATGTGTGACAGAGTACACTCAGAATGGTCTAATCTGTTAATGTGCATTCTAAATGAATATGGACAGAAAACGGGCACTTTCTGTCTACATGCTATATATGGAGAGCGTTTGGTGGAAATGGGCCCTTAAACTAATCACCAAGCTTTCTTTGATAGAGTATCACACACACACAGCATATAGCTTTGCTCCCCAGCTCATGCTGCCCTCATTCCTCTACACTCGGCTGTACACGCAGTGCCCCCACCAACACACATCACACACACAGCCCATCATCGGCCACCAAATCCAGTCCTCCCTCCCAACCCCTGCTGCACTTAATGCACTTTATCCCACCCCACATCACCTATTCTAGCTCTGCCCTTCATCTGGTAGCTTTCGCCCCCAACTGCATTCCATGCACTTTACTCCCCCCTCCCTATGCACAGTTTAGACTCACAATCAGCAGTTTCACTGCATGTCCAATTCTACCCAGTATGTCTGTGCAGGTGACAAATAAATATCCTTGTATTCTTGGTCACAGATTTTGTTGGGTGGCGTAAACTGGCCTATATGTGCTGTCACTGCAAGAATGTGGCATTTGACACAATGTTAGTTCATTGTCTAAGCTCTTCAAAGCTCACAGGAAGTTACTGATAGGAAGACTAGGGAAGTAATAGACTGATAAAAATATCTTGACTATTTGTGTTGCAGTTCCTGTTGTTTCTGTGTTTACCAGGGAATGTTTCCGTTAATAGTTTTTTGGTGGTCACTGCGAGGTTATTTATTTAAAATTTTAACAGGAAACTTTTGGGACAAACAAACTACATGTCTCACAAACACGCTGGTCCCCCTACTGTCACACAGTCCACTAACTTACAAAATGTAGTCTCAGCAGTTTTGTAAGTTCATGATACTGGGCTGATGTATTGCTGTGGCTGAGAATATTAACTGATGCCCTGTTCCTTTTGACTAAATCAGGAAGCATTTTCTCAAGTATTAGCCTACACTACCTCTGGAACGTGGAGAGCAAATAGACCTATGGAAACATTTTTTCTTTGCTCTTGTTAAGCTACCAAGGGCCCACCTAGTGAAAAGTGTAGGACCTTCTCTGGCATTTCAAAACCTAAAGTTATTGACTCTCCACCACACTTTGGCATTTTATAGAAGTTACAGGCCTAACTGTAAAAGCTAACTGCATTACATAACAGAATGGAGTTTGTTAATGGACCTGAAGTCCATCCATGCATGCAACTTTCTAATGTAAAGAATAATCTACTCCAAGCACTAAGGCCTAATCAAAATCGCTCTCGCTCTCGCTCTCTCTCAGAGAAATGGATTTGTATTGTTGACATTTACTCATTCTTCGTGGTTAAGGTAGTCTGTGGCGTATTTCTGTGTTTGGTAAAGTTACCAGTCAGAACTAGGATATCCAGCGGTCGTTCTCTGTCTCTTTAAGCGTGGTCCAGCCCCTATTCTGCTCGCAAATTGTCATCCCAAGTAGTGAAAAGCAGACTTAGGCAAACGTTAATCCCCTCGCTCTGCGAACGGGTATGGTCAGTGCGTCGTATTTTAGGTTGAGGTATAACTTTCTTTTCATTTCAGGATTTTTGTTACGTATCTCATCTCGCTGAAGACCTGCATTTAAGCGATGCGCTTGCCAATGTGCAACTGTTCTGCGTATCTGGAGTGATTTGCGCAATGTGTTTGCAGTTATGGACTTGAAAGTTAAACCAAGTACATACTCCTGTTGGATGCATTCGATTTTCTATTGACATTGTGACTTCGGATATGTTGTCGGATGACAACCCCATGGATATCCCTGACTTTTAAGTGAAGTTTTGGGCTATGTATTCGTCAGGATGGGCGCGAACAATGGGAAGAACTGTGAGAGTGAGGGTGAGTATAGTTTTGTTAAACCTCAAAGGAGTCGTTTTTTTCTTTTTGCTTTTGTGAGCCTGCCCTCGTCTACTCGGTGTGTTTTACTTTATTTGGACGCGGGAGAGTGCAAGCTGATCGGAGACGTGCCTGTCAAAATCCAGCGCGGCCAAGAATGAAAAACATTTCTAACGGGCTATGGATCTCTCTCGGCGTCTGTTTTTGCTGTTATCACTTACCTGATACTGTATACAGGATGAAGCCACATAGGCTGCTGTAGCAGACTGATACAGGTGCTTAGCACAGCACTGCACTCTGTTCTCTGTGTTGTCGTTCTGGAAGAATGACAGTATGAATCGTTATACTTGATCAATCTCAAAAGTTTAATCAAGTTTTCCTTGTATAATATCGGAATCATGTTCCAGTCAACATGAGTTAGGTTACTTGGATACAAACCTTAAGAGATCAAAGCAAAACTCTTGAAGTACACTCATCTTGCCTCGCTCGACCTTTCAATGCATTTCGATGCCTAAATGATTGTGACTTATTATAATCAAACACGTTTTTCAACATTGTGAACCTCATGCACGCTTTCAGAAGACATTAAAGTTACACTGTCAAAGGAACATGCGTCCATGAAAGATGAAAAAGTCTGATAATTATCTCATGTTGATATAACATCAGTTGAATAGTTGACAAATGATGGTGAATGTTTACTTCATCTAAATATCATCCAGCCTACATGCTTTAACAGTGTTAAAAGTGTCTACTTTTGACTTTAGTCTGAATTTACTGAATTTACTTTAATAGTACTGCTTGTTCTCTATTGAGAATGGCAGTTACATTTCAGCATCACTGATATGTGGACACCTGTGGCTAACGCTTAGGTAGTTGGTTTTGGGATCGGAAGGTCTCAGGTCCATTTCCTATACCAGTATGAAAAATGTGGGCGAGGGAGTTGAATGCCCAGTGCTCTCGTGCACCCTCATTCATGGTTTAAGTGTCCTTCAAATTGCTCCAGGGGGACGGTCCCTGTACCTGCTTCACTGTTAGTCACTCTGGATAACACTGTCAGCTAAAGTGAAGTGCAGTGTAATGTGATGGCCATATCAATTTGACCTGGGTAAAGTTGCAACTTTTCCCACTATTTGATTGCATGTATTATACACTCATATCCTACAACGTTTGTGTTGAACATCTTTTAAGAGTAGGGCCGGATTATGGATTGAGGTGCCCCTGGGAACAAAATGTGACCGTCCCTTTAGTTTTTGAGGCCCTAGGTACGCCCTGGTATCCATCTATACTGGCTACAGACAAAAAACTCTTCTAATGACACAAATGACAGTTGTTTTTTTTTGCTCAGCTGTGGGGAGACATAGGAAGATGCGCCACAGACTATAGCCTACACTTATATATGACCAAGATGAGTTTGTAGCAAGGCCAGAGAACAATAGCCTGTGTTAATATATTAAACATCAGCACAGTGTTTCCACAACATCTTTGGTGGACTGTGGCCAGCTAAAATAGGCTACACATAAACCCGATTTGTCCCAGGTTTTTGTGGCTAAAACATTACTTAGCCTAATGCTATTAAGTGCAGGACCAGGAATGTCCCCAAGCTTGTCAGGAAAATGTCCCTGCTTTTCATCTCAAAGAGTCTGGTCAAATTCCTGCAGCAACCGCTAGGCTTAAAACAGTCTTGCCCTGAGCAGAACAGATGAGCAATGTCTTCCTCTGGTACTCCGGGGCCAGCTAAATCCGAAGGTGGTTCCTGCTTACAGTGATAACTTTCTGGGGCAGTGGTTGCCTGGTGGTTAAGGTAACAGGCCTGTGACCAGAGTGTCACTAAGGAACCCTGGGCATGGTATCATACCCACAAATTGCTCCCGAGGTGCCATCATGGCTGCCCCCTGCTCACATGTGTGTGATAGGTTAAATGCAGAGTTGTAAATTTCCCCATTTGAGGGACTTGTAAGGGAATTAGGAACTAAAAAACACTTTAAAACCCCAGTTCTATCCCTGAGAAGGACATGTGCAGTGTCAGCACTGATTGTAAAGGCCCAGAGGGAACAGGCAGTTAAAATTTTATATAAAAGTACTGGCAACCTCCTTGTTATTAAACCTGCTATGGAAAGGCTATTACACCTATGGTGAATTATAATATTATAATATATATATGAAGCTTTGTTGTTACAACATCGAAACTAAGTGCTTTTCATTGATATCTGTAAAATGAATGCAAGAACGTTAGACGTTTATAACAGTTATCTTAGCATCCAGCAGGACAGAGCTAAAACAAATGACCAGGCCTTGCAATAGGGTCTCCATGGCAACGTTATAGAGAATAACAAAAACCCTTCTCTCTCTCCCTGCCCCTGCTCTGGGTGTTCGGGGGACATTTGGGGTCCAGCGGAATGGTGGTGAGTCACATTGCAGCGGAGCGCAGGCCGAAACATTAGCAGATGTTCCGTCTCAATGATGTCACCGTGGCATGCCATCGGTACGGTGGATGCTGAAGACGGACTGCATGTGTTATTCTGTTGCTCAGAATCTGGACCTGTTTGGGGAAGGCAATGATGTGAAAATCACTGCTGTGGTAATTAATCTGGGTTAATAATCTGGGTTTTTAGGCATTGTGGTTATGGCGGAGGTGTTTGGTGGTGCATATTGCCTATCTCGTCCCAGATCACCATGACAACCTAAACAGGGAAATAGAGTCTGTGTATGCTGGATCCAGATGTGTGTGTGTGTGTGTGTGTGTGTGAGAGAGAATACTTAACTTAAAATGCATTGTCAATTTCCTTAAGAGCTGTGTGCTCTTGACCTGATTCTTACGTAGGATGTTGCCACTGGCACTCAAGTTGAAACAGACTTCCAATGGCATTGTCTACTCCACGTTTACTTACATAATCAACTCTGTTATAGTGATATAATGTGTCCACTATATCTGTTTTGTCAGCAGTTTTAAACTTTTTAGAGAGCAAGAAGTTATTAAGAAATCACACTGTAAATTCAAACACCCAATGCCACTCAGGTTTTATTTCACAGCCCACTGCTATCTGTGTGTGATAATTAATATGTATTTTGGGGCTGTCTTGTCAAGTCATAGCCCCTGAAAATTGCCAGGACCCATACGATATGACGTGATGTGTATGTATCACATAGTTATGTCACAGTGCAATTATACTGTTCTGATTGTTAAAAATAACCAAGCTAATTATCTACAAATATTTATCCTTGTTTTATGATTAATCACTTCACTTGAAAAATAGGCACAGTGATTTAACTTCTTGTGTCTTTGAGGAAGAATGTTGCATTCCCACAGTAACTGAACAAGCCTTAGTGAGCTTTAAGGGAGATTGTTGTTAGTACAACACCTGTTCAAATATTGTCCTGGCCAGCCCAAATTCGATCTCTTAACCTCTTAATCGCTTAACCAACATCTTGGCAGATACAAATTTAGCATTTCACTCAGTGCTGTACAGTTGAAGCAGTCACCTTAACAACCTATTTTCCCACAATAGAACACTAAAATTAGATCTTGGCCAGAAATAGGCGATGAAATTATAGAAAGGTGTATGGCGATAGCTCATCAGTTGCCTTCCATTTATATTAGCTGGAAATCTTAAAACAAATGATGCAAAGGACTACTATGAGTTATTGAACAATTTCGTAGTGATATTATTCTCAACCATATCCCTGCACCTCCCAGATAACCACCACCTTCACAAAGACATGCCCTGCAGGAAACACCGACGTTTTGCCCTGAGCCTCCAATGACCGCCACTGAACGTGCAAGCAGTGACGGGTGATCTGGCTTTAGAGGCTACAATCCAGTACCACATACTGTACACCTACTGGCCACTTTATTAGGTACACTACATTAGGTACACGCATTAGCTAAATGTAATGTGATGGATTGTAGCTTGTGAATCCAGGTTGCACATCATCAGAGTAACTCCTGTTGCGTACATAGATTACTGACATGGTTCCTCTTATGGGGTTTCCTACTGTAAGTTGCTCTGGATAAGAGCGCCAGGTAAACGTAATGCATATAGCCAGATGGATAGTAGGTACCTAATTCACTGGATCACTGTCAATAGATAAGTGTGTTAGCTAAATGTAATGTAGCTTGTGAATCCAGTTACATTACACTTAGCAGATCAGGGTGCAGGAGAACACTGGTTGTTTAGTCCCCCACCCCCATTCTTGATACTGGAACGGGATTCGAACCTGTGACCCACTGAGCCTCTCTAACTACTAGGCCACAACAACCCACATCACAGTGACTTGTGGATGTATCATGGATCACTGACATGGTTCCTCTTATCGGGTTCTTCCCAGGTAAGGGAAGTTCCAGCATTTCCTCCGACGTGAGTTCCAGCACAGATCACACGCCCACCAGGCCTTCCAAGAATGCGGTTACCAGTGAAGGTAAGCCATCTGCTCCTCATTATTGACAAACTGCCCTAAATTCTCTTCCCTCTTCTCCCCTCCCCTTACCTCCTTGTCTCTCTGTTTTTTTTATGTAACGCAGACTATTTTTGGACTTGTGTGTTTGTTCCTGGGATGACCATAAATTGAAACCAAACTCAATGCTCCTATCAGAAATAAACACCTCGAGGCTTTTCTTCTTTGGATGGAGGGCGGAATATTACTGAGCCACCCCCCCCCCCCCCCCTCCCCGCCCCCATTCTTCATGTTTGTCCAGAATGTAGGGATATCTGAGGCCAGAGAGTTGCAGAGTTGAGAGAGAATGTCTGTGTGTGTGTGGCTGAAAGAATGGAGAGAGCAAACAGCACTGTTTTCTGTGCCTATTCAGATTGGAATTTGTTTTCATATCACATCATGTAATGCTGCCATATTTAAACATTTGAACATTGCTTTCTATTAGCGCTATGGAGGTCAGAAGATTTGTGAAGAATCTTGTGTGTGTGTGTATGTGTGTGTGTGTGTGTGTGTCTATGTCTGTGTCTATGTGTGTGTGTGTATGTGTCTGTTATTTTAGCTTGATTTACCCTCAGCTGTGTCTCTCAACTGAAGTCTTGCTATGCAGAGCATAGTGTGGACCACACAAGACTAACAAAACTTAAGCAAACGCTATGCCGTTATAACATTATAATTCTGTCTTCCAGACCAATAAGCTGTAATATTATCACAGAGGAGTAGTGATTTCCTGTCTGGGTGGGTGGGAAGTTTCTTTATCAGTCTTGTGTGTGGTAGACTATGCAGTGATTTTCCCTCCAACAATAATATCTGGCTGGACCGTAATTCCGAAATGATAATAAAACAATAACAATGCCACCCTCTGGCAGGGAGACAGGCGCCTTCAGCTCTACTCACATAATACACATAATCTTTCAGCTACAACACATTTTACTGCTCTAGTATCACGTGTAGATGTATACATTCAACTTCTGGAAATGTTCATTGTGTCAATGTTGTAATAGCAACTCGGCTCACATGAAAAAAAAACGCAGCTTCTTGTCAAAGATTGTTTAGATCTTTATCGTTACCGTATGTGTTCTTACTAAGTAAACACTAAATTCCTAAGCTGTTGCTTATAATAGGGTCTTCAAGTACAGAGTGACTGTTTTTTTTAAGGTACTCGCTAGGCATTTTGAAAGTAGTTTGTCGAAGAAACCACAGTGTCACCTGTTACCCTTTTTGCATACTGGGCGATTTATGTGGAAAGAAGCACATCATTTGGGATGGTGCAATGAGAGAAGATAGGTGTTAAGTCAGGCTTCATGGTTTAGTTATATGGGCAGCATGAGATTTGTACTGTCTGTTGTCAAGCTGTACGCTGTGGGCTGGCGTTGTTTTCATTACAGCATGGCGCTTGCCCTCAGTCTGTGCCAGTGCCCAGACCCAGAAAGCTTTCCTGGGCCACATGCCAGGCTCACTAAACATTCCTTTATTGTGTGTGTGTGTGTGTGTGTGTGTGTGTCTGTGTGTGTGTCTGTGTGTGTGTGTGTGTGTGTGTGTGTGTGTGTGTGTGTGTGTGTGTGTGTGTGTGTGTGTGTGTGTGTGTCTATGTGTGTGTGTCTATCTGTCTGTGTGTGTGTATGTGTGTGTACAAGTGTGTATGTGTCTGTGTGTGTGTGTCTGTGTGTGTGTGTACAAGTGTGTATGTGTATGCGTATGCATGCTCATTGGAAAGCAGAGAGAGAGAGACAAGAACAAGTGCCAGGTGGCATAAGTGCACTTTTCACACCCAGTGCAATTCTACCTCTTAATGGGCCTGTGTGTGTGTGTGTGTGTGTCTGTGTGTATGTGTCTGTGTGTATGTGTTTGTGTGTGCACGAGTGTGCATGTGTATGCGTATATAAGTGCACTTTTCACAGCCAGTGCAATTCTACCTCTTAATGGGCCTGTGTGTGTGTGTGTGTCTTTGTGTGTCTGTGTGTGCACATGTGTGCATGTGTATGCGTATATAAGTGCACTTTTCCCACCCAGTGCAATTCTACCTCTTAATGGGCCTGCAATTTAGCCAGTGCTTAGTAAGCCAGTTCTGCCTGCTGGCAGATGACCCATGGCGGTATTGCACGCACCTACAGTGCATATTCACTAAGCAATCAATTGGTCGCTTGTTGGCTTTTTAAGCTGTGGCTGGCTCTTTGAGGATATTAAAACCTCACATTTATTTTTCTTGGAGGGCTGAGTGTGCATAGATCCAGTGCTGGAAACGTGAAGTGACAGGAAGTGTTCGGCTTCTGTTTTGGCAAAGCAGATGCCATGACAAATATAAGGGTTATAACACACACTACTTGCCCTGGGGGAGATTGTTAGTTAAGGTTGTTGTTGTCCGTGGAGATGCAGAGTTTTTTTTACAGCATTGTGTGACCTTGAACAATAGGGCCATGGATTAATTTACACTGAACTTAGGATTAGCCTGGTAAATCAGCCCTTCGTACTACATTTCATTTTGTACAGAGGGTCTGGCATAGCCTGGTAAACCAGCCCCTCGTACTTCATTTCCTTTTGTACAGAGGGTCTGGCAGTGCTGTATTGAGAAACAATTTCTTCCTGGAGGTGTGGACTGTGCTGAAGTTTAAAACAAGTGGGTCTACCTTTACCCAATCGCTAATGTCTGGTCGTCACGTATGCAATTCAAATGTAGCACACAAAGTCAACGTTATCGCTCATGAACACTCCCTCTGTTGACTTAATTGGCTAGGTAAAATTTCTCTCCAATACAGCAATGTCAATGAAAGCACTGCCAGACCATCTGTACAAAATCAAATGAAGTACGAGGGGCCGGTTTACCAGGCTAGTTGTTGTATGTTGAGGAGCACTTTTTTAACAGCATTGTCAAAGACCTCAAAGAACAGGGCTATAGATTGATTCACACTGAACTTGTCCTATAGGGTGGAAGGGATGTGTTGTTAAGGTTGTTTAGGTTGTAGCTATGAAGCATTGGGGGAAACACTAGAAGCGGAACATGAAACATAGATGCGGTTGAAGATGTCTTCATAGTACTTACACAAGTTAAAGGCTACAACGCTATGAGGGTGATTCTATGAGGCATTCACATTTTATTGGTTGTGAAATAAGGCCCATTGTTTTTGGCACTATTACATTATTCTGTGGTCTCGTGGATGGCATGTATCCAAATGTAAATTAGGATGACATTTTGTGCAGCAAATTGTCCATCATGCTGAATTTGTGACTGTGTTTATCCAGAGGACTGCAGTCCGTAGTGTCTGTGGTAATTATAGGCTGTCACGTTGAGGCCATTCCTCTTAGTCCGAGGTCAGAGTGTTTCCCTCAGCCGAAAGCCTTTGTGCTGCTAAACTATGGCTCACCTTACAGACTTACAATCAACTATGAGTGCACACAATCACAGTCAGATGCAGAGAGAGAGAGAGAGAGAGAGAAAGAGACAGAAAGAGAGAGAGACCCTGTTCCTTGTAGAAGGCCTATTTATTTAAAAAAAATATTTTATCTGACTTGATCCAGCCCAAGGCAAAACTAGATAAACACTCAGAGAGGTGCTACACCCGCACCACAATGCACTTAGCATGGGGCCAAAACTTTGACCTTGGCCTCTGACCTTGACCTTGGACCGATTAAAAAAAAAAAAAGATAGCACAGGTCCTGCCCCCAACCCCAACCTACCTACCAAGTTTGATCCAAATCGGATCAGAACTGTCCGATTTATAACCGCATTTAGAATGGGTGACCTTAAGTTTGACCTTACAAGGTCACTCAAGGTCAAACATGATATTCAGAAAGTCCATATATGACTTTATATAAGTGTTTAATG
>CM050203.1:8242500-8347500 GCA_027475355.1 Coilia nasus | reverse complement strand
AGACATCATGTTGGCAGTCTAAACACTAAGCCCTGGACTGACGCCTGGCCCCACAATGCTAACACACTGACCCTCTTTCAGGCTTCTGATCTCCCCCTCCTGTTGCCTCCTGTTTATAAATAGGTTGCACTGCTCCCACTTCCTGTTTTTGTTTTTCTGTCATTTGTTTTCTTCACTCGAATTTATGTGCACCATGTCAACATTGATCTTTTATTGCCATTCCAGAGAATGAGCGACTGGGGAGACATTACTCACAATTACTTGAAATGGTTCAAGATGGTTGTTGGTGTGAAGGTTAAATTGACTTATTTAAAGGTGTCGTTGCATTGTTTTTTCCATCGATTTTGCAGTGGTCTCTGGTGTTAATGAATGCCCTGTGAGAAAAAATGCTTGGCTTTCTATAGTTAACGAACATGCGGCACTTTATTTGCACTTTTCTTATGTCCTCATTTTTCCGCCTATTTTCTTTCATTGCCTTGACTTCTTTCACGTGCAGCACGCATATGCAACTCGGAGTGACCTGTCGTATTTCAAAAAGAGCAAGTAGTAAACGGTTTCTTGGGGAAGGACACCTTTAAAGGAAGGGACAGTGTTCCAAGGGAGAGAATCACAATCTGACCAATTAGCCCTTCCCATTTGTGCTGACGGACACTCGCCATTTGTTCAAAAATCAGCGTTTTGACTAAAACAGGATTTGATCTGATCTGTTTGGTATGGAGAATTTCCAGTTTATCGAGCTACCCGGACTAACAAGAAAAACACAGATTTGGAAAACCTTACAGCAGAAGCCTTGTCTAAAACAAACAACACACCAATTACACTGCCATGATTTACTCTGTAATGTGTGAGCAGAGGTTGGCTGAAAAAAAAAACATTATTGACATTATTGACTTCAGTACCAGATATTATTTATGCTATTGTGGGAATGGCTTCCTGAAAAGTTCTTTGTGTCCCAGCCAGGTAATGCGTTTAGCAAGACAACATCTGAGAGGTGTGGTGTTGCTCTGAAACCTGCATGTACTGTAGCATCCAAGGCTCATAAAGGCATGCAACTGTGAGATCACACATAGAAGTCTACTGAGAAACAAGACAGTGATTGTATGTACCATACAACGTAAAATTTGTCCATAGGGGGCGCTGCAATTGTACAAAATGACATTTTTCCCATTATCTACAGAGCGCTACAGTTAACTGAGTTTTTTTTGGTCTTGAACTCCATTGAACTTCATGCTTTGAAAACACTGGTCAAGGCCCACTTTCAACACAAACAATTTCAGTGAAACAGTGAACAGTGAAAGTAAACAAACTTGTCATAGAGCGTTCATGTGAAACTCACCAAATTTGGTGTGTCATCTGCAAACTATGCTAACAAAAAGTTATCAAAAGATTTATCTGGAGATGAACCCTTTCAAAGTTACATGTCAATCAAAATTGAATTGATTTGACAGTCTATATCTTGGCTTCTAATTGCCCAAATTTGGTCAAACTTGACATACAAACTCTAGACACGTTTCTTTGAATGTGCACCAAATTGTGTGACATTTTGTCACAAGGAGTGCTGTTTCCCCTCAAAGCTAGAAGTCAAAAAACAGATCTTGCTAAATAACTCACCAAACATGTTGCTCAAGACCATTTTTTTTCACTACGCCAGTGTTACAGAGGCATATCAACCCAGCCCATAAACACGTGCGGGAAGTGTACAAAATTTGTCATGCACGGTCAGCAGGGCAACCTCTGGAAACACACCAAGTACCATGAAATTTAGTACTAATGTAGCTTGCACTTCTTTAAGGATGTGTAACTTGTGTTATGTAGTCTGTCACTAGGCTTTAACCCACGCTGTAAAGGTCAGGTGCGATGGTGCGATGACAAGGGGAGAAGTTAGGAAGTCTCTTACGACCCAGCATTGTCAGGGGCCATTGGAGGGCTGTAGTAATATTGTTATCTTGTGAAAGTTAATTATTTCATAGGGGCCAAAAATTTCTAGCAGTACTCCTAGTTTAATCCTTCACTGGACTTGGAGCACACAGCCTTGGACATTCGAGCAGACTGAGAGATAGCAGAAAACAATTTATGAGAATACTTTTAATAGTATTATTGCCTTGTGTAAGATAATAATTTTATAGGGACCCAAATTTCTAGCAGCACCCCTGATGTAGTCCCTCCCACGACTTGACCTCACAGCCTTGGACATTCAAGGAGTTTCACACATGGCAGCAGAAAGGCTTGTAAAGAGGCCAAAGCCGAGGCCTCTCAGGTTTGTCAGGGAGTGGACTTTTATTCACAGCACACGCCTGAGCCAGCTGGCAACAGGTCTATTAGCTCATGTCTGCTCTGCAAATTTAGGTGCAGGGATTTGCTAAATGACTTCATGTTTTCTTAGCTGAATGGAGAAACGTACTATAATTTTCAGTAACACTTTATTTGGATAGTCCGCCCACAGAGATATTAGAGATGATTTCTTGGAATTCAGTTTTTATTTTTCAGCATTTACTGACTTATCACCTTAACCAAACCAGCCCTTAACCCTAACAAGGCACAGAGTTTCAACAAATGTTTTATTAATAGTCTCAGCATCTCTAGACAGCCTGTAGGACCATCTATAAGACCATCTGCAGAAATTGCGACCTAATTAATCAGTGCAGACAGATGATTAGGATCAAATTTATAGCAACAGATTCAATATACAAAGCACTCTCTCCTAGTTTCAGCTATGAGAATATGTGGATGCAAGCATTGGTTTGCTTTGCTATAAAAGTAGCTGTTGTTTATTACGTCCGCCAGGCGACAGAGGTTATATAATCATTGGCTTTTGTTAGTTGGTTGGTTAGCAAGATAACTCAAAAAGTTCTGGACGGATTTTGATGAGATTGTCATTGTAGGTCAAAAATGGGCTAACTTAAAAGTGATTAGATGTTGGTGGTGATCTGATCTGCCCTGGCGGAGGTCTGCGCTCTCTGAGTGCTTTTCTGGCTAAGAGAAATTAAAGCGGTCATAGGCAGGAGGTCTCAATAACATTTTGTTACTCTACTTAAGTGTTTACTTAAGCATTTAAGTACTCTGTTAAGTACCATCTCAGTCTACATTTTAACATTGAGAATATATAGAATACATTTACATTGTGCCACCACTAAAAGCGCTGAACACTTCGCTACAGCACAGTAGCGTAGAGGACAAATGGACCTATTCTGATTAAACACTGAGTAGAAGATGACAAATACTGGCTCGGTCTTTAGATTCTTGATCAGCCCTCATTCCACTGCTCTCACCACACACTAAATGAGGTACAGCAGTGTGTCTGAGTGCACATGGCTGCTTCTTGGGAAAAATAGGGTCTACCCAATTCCAACCACAGAGCAATGTTTCTTGAAGGAATAAATTCGGACAGATTTACTGCTTGAATTTTCTCTCATGAGTAAACTATAAAGCCTGCCTAAGATATCAACCCTTGAGTGGTTTTGTGTCAACAGTATCCTGCTGCCCTACGTCTTTCATACATTTGCATCATTTGTTTGCATTTGTTTTTCTTTGCATTTAGATCTTAGAGTTTCGGCTGTTTGCACCTGCACTTTTTTCATTTAGAACTGGTAATCATATCCCAAATCAAGAAACTCTGCATATCAATATGATCTCAGAAATGCACTGCCTTATTTGTGGGCTGTCAGCACTTCTGGAATGAGCCATGTGATACTGCAAGCAGTGCAGAGGAAAATTTTATTTTCAATTATACAACAGTTAGGGCCGGTCCAACTATTTAACAATTTCTGATTGGACGAGACACAGTGAGGAGACAGGATATCCCACCATATACCATGGGAGACTCTTCACAGTTAACGATCACTCTGCCAAAGATACAATTTTACCATTAAAACTTTACACCAATATTCCATTCCATCTAGTACATAAACAAGCGAGAAAGAAGAGAAATCGAGTGAATTTATAAGTGATGGGAGACTTTAACAAGACATCCAGAACAGCAGCTGTGCATTGGACTAGTTTGGACTGTGAAAAAAAAAAAAAGTGTCTATAAACCAATTGTGTTGGAAATGGAACTGTTGTGGTTACCACACCTGTGAGAATATCCACAAACAACCTCACAAGCACGAGTGTTTATAGTTATATTGTTTTTATACAACAGTTCCATTGCCAACACAAGTATTAGAAGGTTACCATGATTGCTTGGTTCAGAATCGTCTGTTGGTATGTTCACCAAATGCATTATTGATGACATTGAGTATACTCTTCCAATGCATCGTTAATGAGATTGAGTATGCTCTTCTAATGCAGTGACATTAAGTATACTCTTTAAATGCATTAACAATGAGATTTAGTATGCTCTGCAGATGCAGTGACAATGAGGTTGATGATGCTCTTCAAATGCAAAGAGGTTGAGGATGATCTTCAAATGCAATGAGGTTGAGGATGATCTTCAAATGCATTGTCAATGTCATTGAGTACGCTCTTCAAATGCACTGTGAATGAGAGTGCTCAGAGGCCTTTGTGATCTTGGCCATAGAATCCAAACCACAGCGAGTGGATGACATAAAAGCTCCACTCAAATGTTGCGGAGGAAGGAAGTGTGCACTGATCCCCAGAGAGTTTGTCTGTCTTTTGCGATGTCCCGGCCACAACAGAGTCAACCACAGTGTGTGTGTGTGCCGCCCGTCATAATCAAATTAGTGAGGGAGGGGGTGTCCTGAAACCCATTCCTGCCTGCTGAGCATGTGTGACTGTGTATCTGCTTTGCACATGGACATCCAGGGTTCAGAAAGTAAAAGTCCTGCCACATATTTGTTCCAGCCAATGCACTGAACCAGCTGATCCTAATTAGCACACCTCTTCAGCCAGATGGATGGGCTAATTAATGAAATCACCTATGTTAGAAGCACAGACAGAAAGAAATATATGGCAGGACTTCTCCTTTGTCAATCCGGTTTGTTCGCCTCTGAGCACTTAAGCATGGAAGTACATACTTATACTGATGGGTGAACTGAATTCAGAGGCTACAATCCAGTAGCCTGGTAAACCAGCCCCTCGTACTTAATTTCATTTTGTACAGAGGGTCTGGCCATGCTGCCATTGACATTGCTGTATTAGGTACCAGCCAATCCTAGCCAATCAGGGAACACAGACTTTGTGTGCTACATTTGAATTGTAGAGTGTAGGTAGGCTAATTGCATACGTGACGACCAGACGTTAGCATTTGGGTAAAGAATAATGTGGAATTGTTTTTTTTTTGTTTCAGTTTTGTGAATGATAACTTACACATAGAGACATAGTCACTTTGTCACTGTTTAAAAAAAGCTGTTGTCTTCTTTTCCTTTGTAAAAGTCAGAACCTTGGCAATCCCTTAGATGGTCAAACTTAATTTCAGCTAAACCCGTGACTCCTCCTTACAGTGTCTCCCCTCTTCCTTTGGTTTTAGACCGGCGGAGCACAGAGTTTAAGTTGTTTAAGTTGTCCTTGGATGTCTGTCTGACCGTCTGCTGCCCGTGGGGAAGATTTACAGCGTGCTGAGCGGAAAGGGGGGAAGGGGTCCACTGTTGCTGCTGCTGCTGCTAAGACTCTGAGGTCTAATACAGGAGTAAAGGCCCGTTCACATCTAGAACGATAACTATAAAGATAACTATAACTTTGTAAAAATCGTTCTCACCTTAGTGAATTGTGCCGTTTACATATCAACTATAACAACAACTTTAGGGTGAACGATATCGTTGGGATAACTTTCAGAGCGATTTTATGAACTATAAAAACACTGTCAGCCAATTAGAATTCATAAGAATTCACAGGACGTCATGTTGTATTAGATGTTTAAATCACAACTAGAATGTTGCCGTTAAAATGTTCTTCAGTGTGGACGCCCATATTGTTGTTGTTACAGTTGTCGATATCGTTATAGTTCTTGGTGTGAACGGACCCTAAGGGTTGTGGATTGTTGGGACGTCTGACTGGTTTTAAAAGAGTTTGGTGGAAGGGTGACCGGGTTTCCACTGCACATCAGAAATTAATTTTTAATTTTACAACAGTTAGGGCAGATTGAACTATTTAGTAATTCAAACTTTAAAAATGAGTCTTCAGTAGTTTTGACAGAAGGTGCAGCTTACTGACCACAGTGTGAGCTTTGTTGGCTTACATTTAGTAGTGCCATAGTTTCTTTGTCTCCTGCCCTTGGCACTTGCTGCCAGTGTTTTGTGGTCGGGTGCAATGCGTCACTAATCTGCTCAGATAAAGTAAGTCCTGGGTGTCCGGCAAACTGCCAGGGCTATCAAGCTGTCAGAGCTTCCGTACATTCAAACACGCAGTCAAGCTTTGAAGACAGGCAGTTCCTCACAATCATAGCTTCCTGCTGTGCACTGTAACTGCGGCTTAGAACCAACTTTAAAAAGTAATGTGCTGCTTGGATCTTTCTTCGTTGGATTTACATGCACTGTTTTTCTATTACCATTTCTCCAAGTATCGTTAAAGGTGTCATTGCATCGTTTTTTTTTTTATTATTTTGCGGTGGTCTCTAATATTAATAAATGCTCTGTGTGCCAGTTTTGGTGAAAAAAATGCTTCAGTGCTCCTGTTACAGGCTGTTCTAGTTTGGAGGAGATGGAGCGTGGAGAATGAGAGGTTCTCGGCTATGCTAGTCACAGGCTACAATCATTCAAACCCATTCGGTCATAGCACACCAAATCGAAGATTTAAACGTTCTAAACAAACACACATACTTACCTATATTTCACTAAGTGAATGTGTCCTGCAAGAACACTCGTCTTGTAATCACAACTCTCGCATGGCTTTTTCTAATTAACAAACGTACGTTACTTTGTTTGCCTTTTTCTTATTCACTCGTTTTTCTGCCTATTTTCTTTCATTGACTAACAGAGGCAATCGGGGTAGAAGACCATTTTCACGTGCAGCATGCACATGCAACTCGTAGTGCCCTATTTCAAAAAGAGCAAGTACTAAACGGTTTCTCGCTGAATGAGACCTTTAAAAGCTCTCGCAAAGCAACGTAAATGTATGCCTACTGAGCATATCCAGACTCTTTGCAGGAAGTGAAAAGAAATGATCGAGTCGTGTCCACCAGGCTACAGGTCTTAGTGCTTGGCATCCTCCCTGCTCCCCGCAGCTCCCTCCTTTGTGTTTTTTTTCTTTCTTGGGACCATTTTCTATTACATGCTTTATTTCCCCATCTTGGTTTTGGGGAGGATGCATTAAGCTGTGCTTCCTCTCTCTGCCAGGGGGGATTTGGAAACGACAATGACTTCCTCCTCACGCTCCCCACACCGCCTCTCAGAACTGGCAGGCAGATGCTCTTGGAAAGGTTAACTGGGAAGGAGTCTGTCAGGAATAAAGACAACTGAGCTAATGGTTGAGGGGGCTTTTTGGCCAAAGGCTATGGAACTGGAACTGGTCTGTGTGTATATTGTGCAGTCATGCATGTCAAGAATATGAGTAACTTCTGTTGCAGCACAAGTAGAGCACATTGTAGAGCCAGCTGAATGGCAATACCAGTGCACTTGTGACTACAGCAAGGATAAAATAATCTTTTGTACTTACTCCCCTAAACATACACACACACATACACACAGGCACACACAAACTCTCTCTCTGTCTCTTCTCCTCCTCTCCCCCCCCCCTCTCCCTCTGTCACACACAAACACACACACAAAAAACTGTGTGTCTCTCTCTCTTTCTCTCTCTGTCTCTCTCTTTCTCTCTGTGTCTCTCGCACACTTTTTTATCGTATATTTCTTATTCTAACTTTATACATCCAATGTACAGCCTCTGTCATCATCTGTGTTTGTGCTGATGAGATCGTGTTGTGTTTCAGAGCAGTTACCCTATTAAAGTGAGCAGCATGTATTTTGGGAGATCAGGCAGCTGAGTGTAAATGAGTGTAGTTTACCACGACTGCTCTTCTGAAGGAGCCACTTACTCAAGAATGTGAGCCACATTAAATGCTGCTTCTGTCCACTCTGCCTCCCCAAAGGGATGTTCACATCAGAAGCGGCCAAAGCGGCCAGAGCGACGGAAGTCATTATTTCTCTATGGAGAGTCAGCGAATTGGGCAAACAAAGCAAATTCACTGGCAGGGAAGCGAATTGGGCGACCAAAGCAAAAAAGAGAAGTTAAAAGTCAGTTAACTTTATGGTAATGAGCTATGACACGGTTCGGCAAAAAAACAACCAGAATACATAGATTTACCAACGTCCGTTAATTATTGAGCTAAATCCAACAAATGATACGTCATGAGCGAACAAAGCGAATTCAACAGCGAAGCTTTTTCAGCGACCTCAGCGACCTGTTCACTTTGATCAGTATAGTTAGACAAGTAATGTCTTATTTTAAGCAGATTTTTATCCTTTTCTCCTAACGGGGTTTTAAGAGAAACAGTCAGAATCCAGTAAGACCTGGCCTTTGTCTCATACTTACTTGACACTTCATTTATACTCCTAAGAAACAGTGTCCAATAAAGCCTGGTAGGAGTCAAATTCAACGTAATCCCAGTAAAAGTCCAATCCAATAAGTTGAAATATCTTTATAGTGTTTTTCTTTTCCTAAGGGGGTTTTGGGAGAAACAGATTAGTCAATAAGACAATACGATTTATTTCTGAAAGACAAAGATAAGACTGTTTTCTTCACATGCTGGAGTTAAAGCTCTATTATGACACTTTTCCGTAACATTTGCTGCTCAAAGCTGTGTTGTGAGTATCTGCAAGAAAGCTCACAGAGCCCCTTTGTGCCCATAGCTCATCATTTACTTATAATCAACAGATGTTATTGACAGATTATGCACATAATCTGTTAATAACAGATGTTATTAACATATTATTAGCAGATATGCACTATTTCAATCAGCACTCTTGAGTTTGCTGTGTGTTTTTCCCAATCTTTTGTTTTTTCCCTTCCTTTTCCTCTTTCTTTTCTTTGTCTTCTGCTTCTTCTCTCTTGCTCAGTCACTGTTTTCTCTCCCTTTTAGCTTGTGGTCTCTTTATTCTTTTTTGTCCTCCTGTTTTGCTCTGCTCTCTCCAAGCTAAAGACCAGATGTTCAACTATTTTCTGTCTGATATCTCGAACTGCAAAAAAAAACAAAAAAAAAAATCCCTCCGCCACTGCCAGTTCATGTCAAGTTCATGCAGCTGGAAGAGATATGTTTGTAATTACAGGATCTCAAGGCAGACTGATGAAGCACGGTTCATGGAGTACAAGCAAGAGACTGAGACTTCACACGCCCGCGCAGACAGCAATAGGTCACAGCTCATCTGAGTACATCATAGCATGGCCATTTTTAGTCGTGTTGGTCATGTTTATTAACATAATGCCATGCTCAGTCTTGCAATGAAAAAAACATATGGTTCAACAGAACTCAGACAGACAGACAGACAGACAGACAGACAGGCTGTTAGATAACTGTGAATGTAGTAGATTAAGACCAGTTTTATGAATGCATTTATTGACTATGATCTAAACTCAGGTGAAGATCCGGGGTTTAGAAACCTCTTAACACAGGTTATTTCACCAATTAGCTGGTCTACCTGTCTAATGATTTGCGCTAATTACTATGAGCTCATACAGTACGTAAGGTCGATATTTAATGATCCTGACTGGTCAACCGCTGAACAAGGTACTGTACTAAATCATGTCTTGGCCTTCAAGCTCGAAAAAGAAGTCTAGTTGCTTACAACTTAGCACATTTGACTACCATGACCTGGATGAATCAGAATCTACACAGACATCTTGGCCTTACCTAATCTCTCCATCCTTAACATGCCACTGTGTGTCTTGACAAATTTGTTTTGGGTAGTCAATTGTCTTTTCTCTGTTGGATCATGTCATTTGCAAAAATTAACTGAATGGCTGGTGCTCTGTGTCCCAATTTCTACCTAGCATTAAAATTAATTTGGGTGATCAGATTGCAGATTTGACAGCATAAAAGCGCAGGTGATGCAACATGCATGGAAGCTGAATTGTGATCCATTTGTCCAGACGACCTCCTGAGGTGGTCAGAGATGCACTGTGACTATGTTCACCACTGGTGTGAATGCAATAGCATGTTTAATCCACATACAACAACCATGTTTGCACTAAATGGGAGTTGCATTTAAAGGAGAACTTCGGTGTAAAATGAAAATTGGCATGCTAAAACATCATACCGAGTTGGTATGTGTACTGAGGAGCAAAATTGATTTAGCCTGTTGCATTCGGAGTTTAACTATTTTTTATCGTTTGTCCCAGAAGGCTAACAATGGAAGTGGTAGGTGCCATAGACTAAGCATGATGACTACGCTATTTTTAAACCATTAAAACAGCTCGAAGAAACTCCACACTCCATCGGTAGTACAACAAAGGCCCTGACATTAAAAACGAGGCACTGAGAATTTTGTAAGTGTACACAACATTTATTAATAAAACAGTTTTGACAAGCAGTACCTTGCTGTAGTTTCTCATCGCCGCCATGATGAAAGTCCAAACAAGTCAATTGTACCACCTCTCCTCCTATTCTTCCTGCTGGTTCGTGTTCCTCAATCGACTGGTGCGGACGTTCATCATGGCGGCGACCAAATCCAATTCCAAATGTAAATGGACCCTAAAACTGAATGAATCATCGTTTGAATTTGTTAGTTAAGAGAAAAACATTTGACAAGATGCATTCAAGTTGGGATGGCACTGTGCCCAGAGTGAGATTTTGCCTTGGTTCTCAAGATTTTTATGACATTGTGAGAACAAATCAAAACTTTTGCAGTTGATATATGCCCTGGCAGTATTGGCAGTAGACTGTTATTGCCGTTTCCAACACTCATGCTGGAAAGCACTGTGAGAATCGAGCAATTTTTCCCTTAATTAGAAAAATAGAAAATTCACTTTTAAGAACCTGCTGATTAGACAGCGCAAGTCATTTGGTTGGATCTGTATGGTAATCATCATCAATCAAGGCTCCAGATGTCTTTTGGATCAACCGAATCAGCCCTGGGTATGCAAACTACTGAAAAAACGCTCCTGGTGGTTTTATGGGTATCATTCAAAAACAGATTCCAGGTGCTCCATCACCAAGTAGGCTACACAGCAGCACAGCCTTGAACAATGAAGGATGATCTGGTCCTCACTTATGAAAACAAAAAGTGTGTCTTCCTCCAGCAGCTGTGTAGCGCAGGAAATTACGCTAATTAGCAGCAGTCTGATTTCTTGTGTAACGGAACATTGTGCTGATCAGTGACACATGTAAGTTATGGCACTACAGGCTGCTCCTTGGCTTATTGTTAGGCAATGGATTAGCGGATGTAGCACTACCGGCTGTTAGGCAATGGATTACCGGAGGTAGCGATACCGGCTGTTAGGCAATGCGTTAGTGGAGGTACTTCAAGACTTCAAGACTTTTATTGCCATTGAACAGTTGCCTGTACAAAGAAATTAAGCAGCAAGTCTACTAAATTGCGAGATAAAAGTTTAAAGGAGTCAAGTACAAAAGATAAAGTACAAAGTGTCATGTACAAAAATGAGCAAGGAGAAGGGGGGGGGGGGGGTATGTACAATGGCATAATACATCATAAAAATAAGTGGTGAAGGGGGCATGGAAGGGAATAGTGAACATTGCACAAGGCCCGTGTCGATATTGCACATTGTGTTGTGGCTATTGCACAGAAAAGTAGTGATACTGGCTTCAGAAAGTAAAAAATAAAACCCTGTTACATTTTTGATCCAGCCATTTTCTATACCAATTTATACCAATATGCACAGAAAACATCAAACCGGTAGATTAGCTGACTAGTGAAATCACCTGTGTTAAGTGCACACATGGCAGGACGTTTATTTTCTAAAGGAGCTATCTCCATCTCTAATAGTTAGGTACAGCTTCAGGGGATCTAAGTCAGTGATGGGCAACCCGGCTTCAGAAGCTGCAGTCCAGAACCACATATTTGCTTCAGACATTCACTAAATCAGCTGATTTTAATTGGCACAAACTTCAGCCACGCAGAAGAGTAAATTAGTAAAAATTTGTATTCATTAGGGAGACACAGATGATTTGGAATATGAGATACTGGATTGTAGCTTTGGAACACAAGTTGGCCATCAGGGATGTAAACACTGATAGGGTTAAACTGTAAACTAGAACTGACTGGATGGGAGTTCGTGCATGCACAAAAACAAAGTAGTTAGTAAAAATCACTTGTATTCACTACCCAAGTAGACCAGGGAGACCCAGATGATTTGGATACTGGAGTTTAGCTTTGGAAATACAAGTTCATAAATATAAATACTGATATGTTGGAATGTAGAGTTGGACTGACTAAATGGGAGTTCGTGCATGCACTAAAAACAAGCCATGGTGGTGGATTTACAAAAAAAAAAAAAAAAACGTAAGAGGCATTTCTAAAACACGTCACATACATCAGCACGTGCATGAGAGCACTACCTCTGGGACTGCATCCAGCTGTGTACACTTGGCGTGGAGGTGTTGAGTGTGTGACATGGTACTTCTGCAGAGCGTGAAAGGGTAGAGAGACCACCCAAGCAACCACCCAAGTAGGGCAAGTGTTTTCAGTACTGAGGAGGGTATGAGGCTAAGGCTGCTTGATTATGGAAAAAATCTGAATCACGATTATTTGGGCCAAAACTGAAATCACAATTATTCAAACGATTATTTTGTTTTCTTCAGTGACATGCTTCATTTATTGAAAATGTATTCAAAAACATTTCGAAAAAACATTCCTGCACCTTCGGATTTTCCCTAATACCTTTCTTCGTAAACATTAGTAAGTCACTTTGATGTCTAATGTACAAATAGTAGAAATGTCTAATGTATACATCTAATGTACAATACAAACAGTAGAAAATAATTATGACAAAAACATTGTTGCCCTCGATTTTATTATGACCGCCGCTAGCGAAGCTAGCGAAAGCTGTCATATTGGAGTTGCTGCAAAATTTTTCCCTTTTTTTTTTTTTTTTTTTTTTTTTTTTAATTTTTTTTTTTTTTTCACCGATTTTTCGTCAACGATTCCCGGGACACTGAAACTCGGGGAGACATGAATGTTTGTAGGCATGTAGCCCAAGAAGTTTGTGAGCGAATAACGCCTTTTGGTCCCCCAGGGCCACCCCCCCGCTGTGCCAGTGTCTGTTAAAGAGGGGGAGACCAGCAAAAGTTTTTGCTGAATAACTCAATGAACGTTTCACCCAACAACATGACATTTTTGTGATATGTCGGTGTTACAGAGACGTATCGACCCAGCCCATAAACCTTCACTTGAAGCATAGCGCCACCTAGTGATAAGGGTAAATGCAAAAATTGGGATTTTGAGTTGCCAATATCTTGGACCGAGAAGGTGGGAACTGCGCAAAATACGTTATGCACAATCACCACAAAGACCTCTAACACCACAGAACATGCCATAAAATTTGGTCCATAGGGGGCGCTGTAATTGTAGAAAATGTCATTTTGCCTATTATCTACACAATGCTTACGTTTACAACAATTTTTTTTTTATCGTGAAATCTATTGACCCTCACGCATTGAAAACACTGGTCGACGCCCACTTCCAACGAAAAAAATTTCCGTGAAATTTTAATATTGCGAAAACAAATCTGAACGAACTCGTCATAGGCCGTTCATGTGAATCTCACCAAATTTGGTATATGTCATCTACAGACAATGCTGACAAAAAGTTATCAAAGGATTTATTTTGAGATAAACCGTTCCGAAGTTACACGTCAATGAACATTTAACACGTAGCTTAAAAATCTTCAAATGGCCGTATCTTGGCTAATAATTGCTCAAATTTAATCAAAGTTGACATTCCATCTCTAAACAGATTTCTTTTCATGTGTACTAAATTTTGTGACATTTCGTCATAGGGGGCGATGTTTATTGGCGAAGCTAGGTGTCAAAAAACAGTTTTTGTTAAATAACTCGCCAACAATTTTGCCCAAGACAACGATTTTGCGTTAGTATGTCGGTGTTACAGAGATGTATCGACCCAGCCAATAAACGCTCACTTGAAGCGTAGCGCCACCTAGTGATATGGGTAAATGCAAAAATTGGGATTTTGAGTTGCCAATATCTTGGACCGAGAAGGTGGGAACTGCGCAAAATATGTCATGCACAATCACCACAAAGACCTCTAACACCACAGAACATGCCATAAAATTTGGTCCATAGGGGGCGCTGTAATTGTAGAAAATGTCATTTTGCCTATTATCTAGACAATGCTTACGTTTACAAAATTTTTTTTTTTATCGTGAAATCTGTTGACCTTCACGCATTGAAAACACTGGTCGACGCCCACTTCCAACGAAAACAATTTCCGTGAAATTTTAATATTGCGAAAACGAATCTGAACGAACTCGTCATAGGCCGTTCATGTGAATCTCACAAAATTTGGTATATGTCATCTACAGACAATGTTGACAAAAAGTTATCAAAGGATTTATCTTGAGATAAACCGTTCCGAAGTTACACGTCAATGAACATTTAACACGTAGCTTAAAAATCTTCAAATGGCCGTATCTTGGCTTTTAATTGCTCAAATTTGGTCAAAGTTGACATGCCATCTCTAAACAGCTTTCTTTTCATGTGTACTAAATTTTGTGACATTTCATCATAGGGGGCGATGTTTATTGGCGAAGCTAGGTGTCAAAAAACAGTTTTTGTTAAATAACTCGTCAACAATTTTGCCCAAGACAACGATTTTGTGTTATTATATCGGTGTTACAGAGATGTATCGACCCAGCCCATAAACTCTCACTTGAAGCATAGCGCCACCTAGTGATATGGGTAAATGTAAAAATTAGGATTTTGAGTTGCCAATATCTTTGACCGAGAAGGTGGGAACTGCACAAAATACGTCATGCACGATCACAACAAAGACCTCTAACACCACAGAACATGCCATAAAATGTAGTCCATAGGGGGCGCTGTAATTGTAGAAAATGTCATTTTGCCTATTATCTAGAGAATGCTTATGTTTACAACAATTTTTTTTTTTTCGTCAAATCTATTGACCCTCATGCATTGAAAACACTGGTCGACGCCCACTTCCAACGAAAACAATTTCCGTGAAATTTTAATATTGCGAAAACGCATCTGAACGAACTCGTCATAGGCCGTTCATGTGAATCTCACCAAATTTGGTATATGTCATCTACAGACAATGCTGACAAAAAGTTATCAAAGGATTTATCTTGAGATAAACCGTTCCGAAGTTACACGTCAATGAACATTTAACACGTAGCTTAAAATTCTTTAAATGGCCGTATCTTGGCTTTTAATTGCTCAAATTTGGTCAAAGTTGACATGCCATCTCTAAACAGCTTTCTATTTATGTGTACTAAATTTTGTGACATTTCGTCATAGGGGGCGATGTTTATTGGCGAAGCTAGGTGTCAAAAAACAGTTTTTGTTAAAAAAACTTGTCAACAATTTTGCCCAAGACAACGATTTTGTGTTAGTTTGTTGGTGTTACAGAGATGTATCGACCCAGCCCATAAACTCTCACTTGAAGCATAGCGCCACCTAGTGATAAGGGTAAATGCAAAAATTTGGATTTTGAGTTGCTAATATCTTGGACCGAGAAGGTGGGAACTGCGCAAAATATGTCATGCACGATCACCACAAAGACCTCTAACACCACAGAACATGCCATAAAATTTGGTCCATAGGGGGCGCTGTAATTGTAGAAAATGTCATTTTGCCTATTATCTAGACAATGCTTACGTTTACAACAATTTTTTTTTTATCATGAAATCTATTGACCTTCACGCATTGAAAACACTGGTCGACGCCCACTTCCAACGAGAACAATTTCCGGGAAATTTTAATATTGCGAAAACGAATCTGAACAAACTCGTCATAGGCCGTTCATGTGAATCTCACCAAATGTGGTATATGTCATCTACAGACAATGCTGACAAAAAGTTATCAAAGGATTTATCTTGAGATAAACCGTTTTGAAGTTACACGTCAATGAACATTTAACACGTAGCTTAAAATTCTTCAAATGGCCGTATCTTGGCTTTTAATTGCTCAAATTTGGTCAAAGTTGACATGCCATATCTAAACATCTTTCTTTTCATGTGTACTAAATTTTGTGACATTTCGTCATACGGGGCGATGTTTATCGCCGAAGCTAGGTGTTGAAAAACAGTTTTTGTTAAATAACTCGTCAACAATTTTGCCCAAGACAACGATTTTGTGTTAGTATGTAGGTGTTACAGAGGCATATTGACCCAGCCCATAAACTCTCACTTGAAGCATAGCGCCACCTAGTGATAAGGGTAAATGCAAAAATTGGGATTTTGAGTTGCCAATATCTTGGACTGAGAAGGTGGGAACTGCACAAAATACATCATGCACGATCACCACAAAGACCTCTAACACCACAGAACATGCCATAAAATTTAGTCCATAGGGGGCGCTGTAATTGTACAAAATCTCATTTTGCCGACTCCTTGCCTTCACAAATCAGTCCTACACACTACACATTCAAAACCCACATCCATGCCCACTTCCAGGAAATCATTTCCACAGAAATTCTCACCTCACAACACTGCTCTACCACACACTCATCACACCAACAGTTCCCACATTTCAATATACTGCGGCGGTCATACCATGTACCGCTATGCGGTGCATCTAGTTTGTTTTGAGATCGTTTGGCCCTGAAATCGTTATCCCGATTAGAATTCGATTAATTGAGCAGCCCTATATGAGGCTGAATTTATTGTTATTATTGTTATTATTATTCAAGTATAAACATATGTTATGAGTGTGAGATAAGCCAATGTCAGACGATCCAGCCAGTGCATTGCCTTAATATTTTTCAAGTTTTGTTAGTATTTCTAATTATTTTTAAGTTGGTTCTAAGCCCTTTTTATAGTGTATTGTGCATTTATATGTATAATTCTACCTTTATTAATTCAGTGTGTAAGTCTACTTTCTTCTCAGAAGCCATCTGTTAACACACTTCTGAATCACTTATTATGGGCTTACGTGATATGTTACAACTGGGGTTTGTTTGGGCTGAGGGAGGGTATAATTATGACCGCCGCTAGCGAAGCTAGCGAAAGCGGTCATATTGGAGTTGCTGCAAAATTTTTCCCTTTTTTTTTTTTTTTCACCGATTTTTCGTCAACGATTCCCGGGACACTGAAACTCGGGGAGACATGAATGTTTGTAGACATGTAGCCCAAGAAGTTTGTGAGCGAATAACGCCTTTTGGTCCCCCAGGGCCACCCCCCCGCTGTGCCAGTGTCCGTTAAAGAGGGGGAGACCGGCAAAAGTTTTTGCTGAATAACTCAATGAACGTTTCACCCAACAACATGAAATTTTTGTGATATGTCGGTGTTACAGAGACGTATCGACCCAGCCCATAAACTCTCACTTGAAGCATAGCGCCACCTAGTGATAAGGGTAAATGCAAAAATTGGGATTTTGAGTTGCCAATATCTTGGACCGAGAAGGTGGGAACTGCGCAAAATACGTTATGCACAATCACCACAAAGACCTCTAACACCACAGAACATGCCATAAAATTTGGTCCATAGGGGGCGCTGTAATTGTAGAAAATGTCATTTTGCCTATTATCTAGACAATGCTTACGTTTACAACAAAACATTTTTTATCGTGAAATCTATTGACCCTCACGCATTGAAAACACTGGTCGACGCCCACTTCCAACGAAAAAAAAATCCGTGAAATTTTAATATTGCGAAAACGAATCTGAACGAACTCGTCATAGGCCGTTCATGTGAATCTCACCAAATTTGGTATATGTCATCTACAGACAATGCTGACAAAAAGTTATCAAAGGATTTATCTTGAGATAAACCGTTCCGAAGTTACACGTCAATGAACATTTAACACGTAGCTTAAAAATCTTCAAATGGCCGTATCTTGGCTAATAATTGCTCAAATTTAATCAAAGTTGACATTCCATCTCTAAACAGATTTCTTTTCATGTGTACTAAATTTTGTGACATTTCGTCATAGGGGGCGATGTTTATTGGCGAAGCTAGGTGTCAAAAAACAGTTTTTGTTAAAAAACTTATCAACAATTTTGCCCAAGACAACGATTTTGTGTTAGTATGTCGGTGTTACAGAGATGTATCGACCCAGCCCATAAACTCTCACTTGAAGCATAGCGCCACCTAGTGATATGGGTAAATGTAAAAATTGGGATTTTGAGTTGCCAATATCTTTGACCGAGAAGGTGGGAACTGCACAAAATATGTCATGCACGATCACCACAAAGACCTCTAACACCACAGAACATGCAATAAAATGTAGTCCATAGGGGGCGCTGTAATTGTACAAAATCTCATTTTGCCGATTCCTTGCCTTCACAAATCAGTCCTACACACTACACATTCAAAACCCACATCCATGCCCACTTACAGGAAACCATTTCCACAGAAATTCTCACCTCACAACACTGCTCTACCACACACTCATCACACCAACAGTTCCCACATTTCAATATACTGCGGCGGTCATACCATGTACCGCTATGCGGTACATCTAGTTAATTTGCATTATTGTACAAATATATGAGGTTTATAGCTAAGGAAAAGCCCTTAGATAGACTGAAGACGGATTAAATTTATGATGCTACTTAGTACAGTCACAGGCACGGAAAATGCCATTACTTTGGTGATTGTTCTTGAAACATTAGTTGATGAAGTTAAATACATGCATCCGAGTTTGAGTGCAACAAATTTTGGTCACACTTTGACTAGCCAAATAAAGTGTAGGGTTTTTTTTCTATGTGTCCTTGCTGACAGCTACTGAGCTGCTGATTTCCATTTTAGTGGATTAGGTGTAATAGGGTACACTACTCAAAACAATTAAGGGAGCAAACCTATTTTGTCAAAATGTTCATATAAATTCAAGTGTACCTGAACTGTTTCTTTAGTTTGGACTAGCAGTGCATCTTAGTGAGCCAGTTGGTGAGTTTGAGCGAAATCATGCGGAACCTTGTGTGCTCAAACCTTGTAGCAGCAAGGCCCTATATAAAGGCAAGGTGCCCACATTTGTTTTAAAGGTTCATTGTCTACCCTAATGCCTAAAATGCATGCAGTAGGCTGAGTTTGTGGGTCCTGGTTGTAACCAATGCTGCAAGGCTGTGTCTGGATCCAGCAGATGTGGCCAGAGCAGTGCAACTGTTGGAAGATGGGAGCACTCAGCAGGTCACTCGTCGCTGTGCTGTGTCACGTAGTGTGATAAGTCGGCTCTGGACACATTACCAGGAGAACGGGGAATATTCCAGATGACCAGGCCAAGGTCGAATGTGTAGTGTACAGTGTACAACAGCTCAAGATATATTCTGCTTGCTCCCTTCATTGCTGTGAGTAGTGTAGTATGCACAGTTTGCTCCTTCTTATCCCCCGCAGCCTTTGAAAGTCAGTGGTTGCATGCAACGTTATGCAGCTTTAACTTTACAGTGCACTGAGTTCTCTGCTCCAGCATGCGTGTGCTGGACTTCATACGATTCATGTCCATCAAGGGGGGAAGAGAACGTTTGGAGATGTTTGGAGTGCACATCAGATTAAATGGCCTATTTTGTCTGTATAGCCTTTTGTTCTGTCCCTTTATTGTGTGCTGAAGAGAAAACAAGACAGTATGACGGAACCCGTAGCCTCGTAACTTAATGGCCTTGTGATAAATAAACCTTTATCTAACTATGCTAAAAATGACTGCACAAATCTGCAACGTCTAGCTGTGCTGAAGAGACATAACTGCACTGTAGTGGATGAGAAGCTCTCACAATCACAATAAAAACACATCAGTAGCATTCTGTTCAGACATGTTTATTAGTACAACAAATCTGAAACAATTGGCTAACTATTGTGGTCTAGTGGTTAAAGAGTTGGTCTTGGGATCGGAGGGTTGCAGGTTCGAATCGTATTCTATTAGAAAGGGTGGGGGGATTTTACAAATACTTTGTTCACCCACAATGTACCGTAAACATCCCCCAATGTATGATTCAGAGATGAAACACCACAACAACTACAGCAACAACCAAAATCTGCATGCGAATGAGAGGCTCTCAGAAACATGTAAAACACATTCTGCCATCAGTGTCATTCTGTTCAGACGTGTTAATTAGCTGTGTGTCAGAGATGAAGAACAGATCTTTGTGGGTGAGCTAATTAGCATCACTACAGTTTATGGAAGATAACACATAGTTTTGAGCTATGCAATTTTTCAACATGTCTTCTTAACTGCATAGGTAAACTATTGGCATTGTACCAAGTGACCAGTTGTTAGACACTCTTACTTTAAGCTGCATGCAGTATAAAGCATATGTTCTGTGTTTTGGTACCCTAAGCCATTGGTGTGCCAAAGGATTATGTCCATTAGATATCTGCCATAATAAAAAAACAAGAGAGAGAGACTGAGTGTGTGTGTGAGTCTGGTCCAGCATTCACCCCTAGGATTTGTTAAGTCGTCTCGACGTTAAGGACTGGTTATCTGAGCGAGGAGCATTTCTAGACGGTCTAGGCCCATGTCATCTGTGTATTCCATCATAACCTGGCCACAAGGCACTGTGGCCCTGTGTCGGGTCTGGAATACACATCTGGTCGCCAGGCTCTCACTGTAGACCTGTCTGCCCATTTCTGCTCGCACAAATCTACCAGGCAGACCTGAAGTAAGATTGATCTCCTATCTCTAGACATTATACAAGAAGTTATTGGCACGAAGCTTCAAGAAGCATACAAGAAGCACCAGTGTTTACAACAACTGTGGGCTATTGGTTAAAAGTCATTTTATCATTTTAACCCTTTGATACGCACCCCCTATCATAACTTTGTTGTTACCAGAATGGCAATGACCAAGTTGTAATGTGTTACTAAAGACTTTCTGTAATGTCATAGTAAAGTCGTAATGTTGTAGTTACACTTTTTTTCAGTCACAGCGAGTCGTAGCACCGGTGATACGGTGACCGGTAAAAGGGTACATGGGAATTTAAACTTTGTGTCTTCTTCTTCCACTTCTTCGTTATCTTGCTCTTTTCTTCTTTTTTTCTTGCTCTCTTCTTCTTCTTCTTCTTCTTCTTCTTCTTCTTCTTGTTAAGTCTTCATTCGTTCCGTCCCCCACAGCAAGAGGCTATTGTTGAGGTAGTTCAATAATGCCGGCCCCAGTGCCTCACTCTAGCTCATAACAGGGGGATTTTGCCCAAATCCAGGGGTGACATCACTCAGCTAGCCCTCCATATTCTATAGTCAACTAGATTTCTTTTGTGTGTGTGTGTGTGTGTGTGTGCGTGCGTGTGCGTGTGCGCGTGTGCGTGCGCGTGCGCTTGTGTGTGTGTGTGTGTGTGTGTGTGTGTGTGTTGGTTCTAAGCAGCAGTGTGTGTGACTGTGGCCTGTTTTAGGGATTCTATGAACTCGTGGGATAAACTGATAAGTATCTGTGTGGAACTGATAAGTTTCTGTGTGGATGATCCTGCAGGCTCACTCTGTGACCTCAGGATCACATGCAAGGCTTGGAAGAGGGAGTCCTTTCTCTCTCTCTCTCTCTCTCTCTCTCTCTCTCTCTCCCTCTCTCTCTCTATCTCTTTCTCTCTCTCTATCTCTCTCTCTTTCTCTCTCTTTCTATCTCTCTCTCTCTCTTTCTCTCTCTATCTCTGTCTCTCTCTCCCTTTCTCTCTCTCTCTCTTCCTCTCTCTCTCTCTTTCTCTTTCTCTCTCTTTCTCCCTCTCTCTCTCTCTCTCCTCGCACGCCACAGTGATGAGATCCAGCTTACTCTAATCATGCCTGAATTTATCCTTCCCGTCGTTCCTAGCTCACCAAGCCCTGTTCACCACAAGCACCCAAACCCTCTCTGCAGCTCACCACATCTGTGAATAAGCTTATTTAGGACCAATCACACACCATCAGCTCGAGGCGACCGCAACAGTTAAAAACACAAGCTTTTTTTTGTTTGTTTGAAGGGCAGATGTCTTCCACTGATGAAGAGGTGACGAAGAGAGGTGGTGTGCACAAGTGCACTCAAGATAAACTTGACAGACCTTCAACACAAACTCACCGTAACAATGTAATGACATCATTGACTACCAAAGACCCAAAAATGGAGTTGAAGACTTTCAGATTTAACTGTGTGTTCACATGAAAAACTACTGAAGCAACAAGAGCAACAGAAGTGTTTCACTTTCTATTGACAAATAGACAAAAGTCATTTGGAATATGTGTTACCAGATTGTAGCTTCTGAATCCAGGTTGTCCATCACTGATCTAATGCATAACTATGAACAAATCTCAAACCTTGTATTGTAGAGGCTATGAATGTGTCAAAGTGTTGCTATCTCTCTCCTCTCCCCAGGCTCCGACCTCAGCATGCGGACTCTGAGTACCCCCAGTCCTGCTCTCATTCTCACTCCGCAAACCATCATTCCTCTCCATGGCAACAACTCCAACAGCTCCGCTGTCTCTGGGGAAACGGTTGCCCTGGTGCACCCTCCTCCGGGCCACCATCAGCTCGTCCCTGTGGACCTCCTCCCCGACAACACCATCCTCCAGGTCTTCTCCCACCTGTCCACCAACCAGCTGTGCCGCTGTGCCCGAGTGTGCCGCCGCTGGTACAACCTGGCCTGGGACCCGCGCCTGTGGAATGCCGTGCGGCTGACGGGCGAGCTGCTCCACGCGGACCGGGCCCTGAGGGTGCTCACGCACAGACTGTGCCAGGACACGCCCAACGTGTGCCTGACGCTGGAGACCGTGGTGGTCAGCGGCTGCCGTCGGCTCACCGACCGCGGCCTCCATGCTGTGGCCGCGTGCTGCCCGGAACTGCGCCGCCTGGAGGTGGCTGGCTGCTACAACGTCTCGGACGAGGCTGTGTTTGAGGTGGTGTCCCGCTGCCCCAACCTGGAGCACCTGGATGTGTCAGGTAATGGCTAAACGCTGGAAAACATATATATTTTTATATATATTTCAGTCATATTGCTGTATAGTGTTGTATAGGGCACACACTGATGTCAAAAACATAAAGTGCGTAGGATTTAGGAAGATTAAATTAATGTAGTATTGTGTAATGAAAAGAAGTATTATGATATATTGCCGTATCAATATTTTTGCACAACCCTACTTTCTACCACCTGTAGAGTGCACGTCACATAGAGGTGGTTTCATGGTGGAGCAGCGAGAGTAAGCAACTGTGTAATCTGATTGCTGGCACCTTGCTCCCACCATACTGTAAGGTCAGGTGGCATGTGTCATATGGAGCCTAAAACCCTCACATCCAGCCCATCTTAGACAACATATAAAAAATCAAAAAAAATCAAACTCATGTTGAGTCAGCTCTGCACCATAGGCGTAGCCACAGGTGGGCTGGGGTGGGCCTGTGCCCACCCACTTGTCAATCAGGCCCACCCAATCAGAAGGCTGCTTTTGTTTGATTGACTGTTTTAAGTAGAAATAGTAACCTATGTGTTTTGGGCTAGGCCCACCTGATTTTTTCTGGACCCACCCATCTTATGATTTCTGGCTACGCCCCTGCTCTGTGCAGTGCTACTTGATCTTGAACATGGCCAGTGTGTTGTGCTAATTAGGATAAACAGCTTCAGTGAATGGTTGGAACAAAACATTTGGCAGGACCTTTTTTTCTTTCAGAAGCTAGGACGTCCATCTCTGACTAGTTTAGTTCAATTTTAGACTTCAAAGTTCTTTTAAGTGGCCTGTTTACCTGTGGTGGATGCTAAAATGAACCTCATACTGTCCAGGCCACAGCCTCCACAAGTGTGTGGTCCAATCAAACTGAAGCGTATCATTAGTGGATCACAAGGTGGCATTTGTCTCTAAATCCTACATGTCGCTGCTGACAGTCATGACATTGTGGCATCAGCATAGAACTCTTTAAAACAAAACAACAAAAAAAACAATGATGATTCATTGCGCTTCTGTTTTCTCTGCCTTTGCAAGCTGGGAAAAGCATTAAGACATTGAGGGGAATCTCTGCCAGTGTGCACTACTCCCAGGTGGCAAAAAGGCGAAGGCCTGGTCGGCTTTGAAAAAAAAAAAAACTGCACTCCCAAACCTTACAGAGATTCAGGCTGGCTGTCTGCTTTTTTCATTAGGGGAGTGACACGCTAAAAAGCCATCCTCATTATTGAAAAATCCCCATTATTCCATGGTCAAGGAAAGTCCAAGTCGTTAAGAAGAGGAAGTCACTTTCATTGAAAGAAAGAGGAAAAAAAGCTTGCAAATATTTGCCTTTGTTACCACGAAAAGAAATGGATCAGAAATAATGAATGACAGTGAACCTGTAGTTAGTATTCTTCTGCCAGTGGTTAATGTGTCTGACTTGAATTCACTTTCTCTGTCTCTGAGGAAATACTAAGAAGTAAGATCATTCCTTCTCCTGTCTCTCCCTCTGTCTCTGTGTGTGTGTCTCTCTCTCGCTCTCTCTCTTTCGGAGAATTAAGACCATACTTATGGCCGCATTAAACTGCCACGGATCACTTCCTTCTCTAAATAAATTATTGTAACCATAATAAGAGCCTTTCCTGCCACATGTCTAGCCTGATAAACCAGCCCCTCATACTTCATTTCATTTTGTACAGAGGGTCTGGAGTCGCTGCCGCTGAAATTCATGTATGAGGACCGAGCAACTCCTAGCCAGTCAGCAAAGGGAGTGTTCGTGAGCTATGATGTTGACTTTGTATGCTACATTTGAATTGTCGTGCGTAGGTAGGCTAATTGCATATGTGATAACCAGATGTTAGCGATTGGGTAAAGGCAGAGCCACTTCTTTTAAACTTCAGCACAGTCCACACCTCCAGGAAGAAACTGTTTCTCAGTGCAGCAACTCCAGGCCCTCTGTACAAAATGAAATGAAGTACGGGGTGCTGGTTTACCAGGCTGCCACATGTCTGCCCAAACCAAAACCTTGGAGATATTGATACAGCAGGAAAAAAAACTAGCAGACATTAATAAATTATTCTCTTAAAAGATTATTCAGACTCAATGTGGCCTCTGGTTGGTGTTTTTTACTTTTAAAAGTGCCTTTGGCAGTTTTTGGTCTTTGTCAGTGTTGAATTCTCTTAAACACTCTGGCTGAGCTGTGTCCATAACTGGTCCCAGCAGGGCTGCATACATAATGTCCCAGTTGCTAATCTCATGTTAGTTGTCAGTTAACATGATCTGGAAGCATGGTACTCCCCTAGTGTTGCCACCTGTCACGAGTTTACCTGATCGTCCCGGTTTTTAATGGTCTGTCCCAGAGGGAAAAAAAAATCTCCCGGGACACTGACGCCCGGGTCGCTGCTTATAAGCAAAACGGTAGATTGGGTTGCCGAAATCTCCCGTTTCTTTGTCAAACATAGGTGGCAACCCTAGTCTCTTCTCTCTGATATGTGATGCTAGGAAGTTTTTTCTGGAAACACAGAGGTACCTGTGAAAACACAGGTTGCACTTTCAGAGATCGTAATTGTACCTCAGAGAAATGTCAAACTTTACTGTACCTTTACTGGCCTCCTCTAAACCAGCACACTGGCCTTTGCTTGCCCTTTTTTAGCAGTAGGTAGGTAGTTAGTTAGTTAACTTTTTCTATCGATGGGTAGGTAGTTAGTTTATTTTTATTGTCCATAATAGAAATTTGTTGTCATAGTCAGTACAAAGCCTCACAAGCAAATATATACGCATATACATATCACAAACAAACATATACTCATGACATCAAACACCAACATGCCCCTAACACAAACATACAGTAAACATATACACATAACGTCACAACTGCCTGGGGGCACAACACACATTCCTGCACATTTAACCATATGTAACAGCCAGCATACATAACAGTCATGATGGTCAAACTCTTTAGCACAGAGCACCAGACACTTTCATTTAGGGCCACTATGGCACACATTACAAAGCTTTTTTATAGTGTGCCCATTTCCATGCTGGTTTGCTAGGAATGATACTACTAACACGTTTTATACTTGTTTGTAGTTCTTGTAATTGTTTATGGTTCTTGTTGCCCTGAAATAGAAAATGAATTTATCTTGAATGTGTTGTTGTCTTCCTCCTTCCATGCTGGTTTGCTAAGCTATGCTGCTACAAACAAGTTTTGTACTTTATATTGACTATATATTGATATTTTTTGTTATCAGAATATGTTTCTTGTTGCCCTGAAATAGCATATGAATGAATGTTGAATGCACTGTTGTCTTTCTCCTTCCAGGCTGCACCAAGGTGACGTGTATCAGCCTGTCCCAAGACTCCCTCGTGACTCCGCCCACATCCCGCCCGTCTCCTCAGCAGTGCCAGCAGATCTCCATCCGTTACCTGGACATGACGGACTGCTTTTCCCTGGAGGACGAGGGGGTGCGCACCATCGCCTCCCACTGCCCGCGCCTCACCCACCTCTACCTGCGGCGCTGCCAGCGCCTGACGGACGAGGCCCTCCGCCAGCTGGCGCTGCACTGCCCGGCCATCCGCGAGCTCAGCCTGAGTGACTGCCGGCTGGTGGGGGACTTCGGGCTGCGGGAGGTGGCACGCCTGGAGGGGCGCCTGCGCTACCTGAGCGTGGCGCACTGCTGCCGCATCACGGACGTCGGGGTGCGCTACGTGGCGCGCTACTGCCCGCGGCTGCGCTACCTCAACGCCCGAGGCTGCGAGGGCCTCACGGACCACGGGCTGGGACACTTGGCTCGCAGCTGCCCCAAGCTGCGCTCCCTGGATGTGGGCAAGTGCCCGCTGGTGTCGGACTCCGGCCTGGAGCAGCTGGCGCGGAGCTGCCCGGGCCTGCGGAGGCTGAGCCTGCGGGCGTGCGAGAGTGTGTCGGGCAGAGGCCTGCGTCTGCTGGCCGCTCACTGCCCGGAGCTGCAGCTGCTTAACGTGCAGGAGTGTGAGGTGCCCGCCGAGGCCCTCAGGCTCGTCAGACGCCACTGCAGACGCTGCATCATTGAACACACCATCCCTGCCTTCTACTGAGTGGTAGAGTGGGTAGGGACACACACACACACCGTCCCTGCCTTCTACTGAGTGGTAGAGTGGGTACAGACACACACCACCATCCCTGCCTTCTACTGAGTGTGGAAGGGAGTAGAGACACACACACCGTCCCTGCCTTCTACTGAGAGTAGTGGATGGAGTAGACACACACACCATCCTTGCCTTCTGCTGAGGGATGGAGGGAGTAAGTGAAGTGAAGTCAATTTATTTATATAGCACGTTTAAAAACAACAGACGTTGGCCAAAAGTGCTTAAGTACAGACACACACACCATCCCTGCCATCTACTGAGAGTGATGGGGGGAGCAGAGGCATACTAGCCTGGTAAACCACCCCTTCATACTTCGTTTCATTTTGTACAAAGGGTCTGGCCTTGCTGCATTGAGAAACGATTTCTTCCTGGAGGTGTGGACTCTGCTGAAGTTTAAAAGACAAACGTAGTGTCATCACTCACAAACACTCCCTCTGTTCGCTGATTGCCTCGGATTCGCTTGGTCCAAATATATGTACGTCAACAGCAGCAAGGCCAGATCCTGTGTACAAATTGAAATGAAGTACGAGGACCTGGTTTACCAGGCTAGAGACACACACACCATCCTACTGAGAGTGGTGGAGGGGGTACACACCATCCCTGCTTTCTACTGAGAGTGGCACAGAGGATAAATCTTTGCAGCCCAGCAAGACCTACCCAGTAGAAAATATTGCTTCGTGGAACTGTCTTGATTTTGTCTTTCAGAAACAAATAAGAACTTAAAATAAGTGAAGTTTTTTTTTTTTTTAACATCTTTTGTCTCTTAAAGGTATTTTAGGAGACATAATTCAGAATTCAGTAACATCTGACCTTTGGCTTATACTTCTTCAATTCAAAAGTGTCCAGTGAAGCTGATTATAAGTCCAGTCTAAGTCCATATAAAAATTGTACTGTGTATTTTCTGTTTGACCAAGACCTCAGAAGTCAGTAAGATCTTATTTATTTATGAGAGACAGAGACTGTTGTAAGATGCAATATTTTCCTCTGGGTGGCAGAGGGGTAGAGGCACAGAGACTCTTATCAGTGACAAATGGAGCTGTTTTCTCCCTGCTTTCTTTATTGACATTGTTGAAGTAAACGTCCTAAATGAACCTAATGTCAAACTCTCTATACGGTGCAACATTTGCATTTAACGCAACACCAAGGAGTATGTCTAGTGTTGTTCTTAGCTCCCCCTACAGGTCGGAAGCATAATTGTCAGTCACCACTGTTGTAAATACTTCATAATGGCCTGGCGTTGTGCATTTGCATTTGTTTGCAATCTAATGGGTAACTGGGACGATATTCAGAGGCACCTTCGCTTTGGATAAAAACACATGTCCAAAGACAAGATAGAGTATGTTGCATCTGTGGGTTACTGTAAAGGATGTCGTAAGGCAAGGAGGATTTGTAGTCTTTTCTTTCGCACATGAACTACAAATTACCTACCCGATTTGACAAGCGATTATAGCGCTATTCTCATTGATAGAGGGCCGCAAAGGGCAGGGCAATAGTGTCGTTCATCCAGTTGATGTACCATCAAAATGATTATGGAAACATTATTATTATTAGGTTGAAAAAACTCCTTAGTGTTGCTTTAAGGTAGTTGCTGTTCTTTCCATGTGTCATACAAAGAATATTCAGCATTGGTATATTTATGAACGGGGGTGCTCTGTTTAAAGCCATTCATTCAGATAATATGTAAGCTGTTACGATACCATATAATTATTTACTGCCTAAACATTATAGGGTGAGCATTTGCACTTTACATGCATCACAGGACTGTTTGGACCAATTACTCCACAAAGGGAAGCTATTCAACACAAGTTTCTGACAGAGAGGGGAAATGTGATGCTGCTATGATTATATGTTTTTATGCTTTAATGGATGCAGTTTAGTATTAAGCTCTAAAATGGAAGCACTTTTTTATTAAAAAAGAAAAAGCTATTTTGTGGGTGTGGGTTTTTTATCAACTGTATTACATCTGAGTTACTGTGTAGAGCATTATTTACAATAGTGTGAATTTTTTTTTTTTTTTTTTTCAAATGAGGGTTACCTCATTGTGTCTGCGAAAACTGGTCAAAACCAAGTCCATTGGAAGGATGTGATTGCTGCCTTACTCTCCACTTAGGAGTCTAAAGGAAAACTCTGCACCTCATCATATCTTCTGTCCAACACTCATACTCAGACAACTCTTGTCTGTGGGAACTGTTTTCCTTGCTGATGGCTTTACATCAGTATGTAAAGTCTCAACCAGTGCCTGCTGGGATGGGCTACCTGACTTCAGAAGCTACAATCCATTACTACATATTTGTTCCAGCTAGTCACTAAACCAGACCATTCTAATTAGCACAACTCTATAACTGGCTATAACAATAAGCCAGTTATAGAAATTACAGTGAAATTACCTGTATTAAGTGCAGATAGCCTAGAACCAGGTGATTTCTAATAATTGCCCTAAACAAATTTTCCACATTATTGATGACAGGTTATCAACATCTCAGTGATACCGATTTTAAGCTAATCTTGTCAGTTCAGATTGTTTTTTTTCCACCATATTATTTATTGTTATGCAAACTTGTGAGTGTGTATCTTTCAAATGTAGTCGTTATAATTCTTATAGCACTCATAAATCACAAAAGAGCACTGGCAAAGAGGGACTACGGCTGTGATTTGAATTTAGTGTGCAGCCGTTTTCATTACACTCCTTGTGAAGTTTCCAAGTCCTGCAGGTGCCTCTAATTCTTGGTTCCCACCAGTTGTTGGATGTCTGAATGCCTTCTTTTATTATTAAACTGTGTGCCATATAGTGTGCGGAGACCCTGGAAGAAAAACTAGTCTAACCACAAATTCCTATCTGGCAAAATGTTGTCGAGCTCTTGGATAAATGTCCTATGGCTACACAAATGGAAAACCTGTGTGAGAATATTTCCATGTAAAGTGGCCCAGACTATAGCATTTGCAGAGAGCGAAATGTGGCTTTATTGGTTTTGGCCCAGTGCGAGTATGGGCTTCAAGTGACACTGAAGGCAGGTGGCCACAGACTGTGCTGGTCTCCATGATGCAGGCCATTCCAATGGAACCAGCTCTCAGCAAAGGAACAGTTTAGTTGTCTACTTCAATATGCGATATGAGTCTCCAGGATGACCTTAGCTGCAGCTGCAAGCACGTACACATAGACAGCCCACACAGTTTAGCACATACAGATCAAGATTTGTATTACAGGTGATTTGAATATAGACATGAATGTTATGTTAAAGTGATCTGCATGTGACTTGTTGACAATTGACAGTGTTGACCTCACATTTAGGTTCTTGCGACGAGTCAAGGTTCATTGCATTTTCATACTTTTTGGAAGTGGAACAAGTTTCTTTCTTAGTATATCACTCCACCACTGATTATCATGACTTTGTTTTCACACGTGGAGATCTTGGCTTGAGAAAGTAAAAACCCTGCCATGTATTTCTTCTGCCTATGCACTTAACACAGACACTTTAGTCTGTGAATTACGTAAGTAAACACACAATTTTAAAGTAATAACTCAGTGTGACACCACCACCATTAACTCGTCTTAGACGGTGAGTTCCACACTGGCCAGACCAATGACTGTAGTCCGGACCATTAACTGAAAATGGATTATACTAGTTGCTTATAGCTCAAACAATTAATACAAAAAAGACTACCTTACCATTTCAAAAATGTCTTATTGACTGTTAGGAACATAGACATCCTATATATGTATAGGATGTCTATGGTTAGGATAGGTTAGGTCACATGGTAGTGAAAGCACTGACTTACAGGCGGGGCTTCAGTGATGTCACTACCTGTGGCTAATTGGTTAAGGGCACACCTGTCCTTCAATCAAGACACACTGGATGAAGGCCTGCTGCTGGAGCAGGGCCTTGGTTTTCTCCCTCTTGGTTTTGCCACTTGTGTGTCGTGGCAATGGCGCAACTGTTTTTTACACCACTCTTTGTTGGACTACCACCTACAGCAAAACGTGAACGTAACCTGTGCTTAAGCTAGTCAAAGCCAGCAGGAGAACAGGAGGACGCTTGTGCTGGTCAGGTGTTGGAGCTACTGCAGGCAGCGGGAGTCACAGGTAAGTGACTTCTGGATTTACTAGAAAAAGTAACAATGTAAAATAAGACCCAGCAGAGTTCCAGGTAGATACATACTCAGAAGTTGTATATTGGTCGAGCAAAGCCATAGATTCACTTCACTTAGGCCTACTGCTCGACTTTTCTTGCATTACCTACCTAGTGCTAATGTGGACAGCCACTGGATAAAGAAACGTGATGCTTAACCCCTAATCACCAACCAATGTATTACTAGCTTCTCCCATTACCTGTTCGCAGTTAATAACTTTCTCCCTTCAGCACTAGCCAAAATACACTAGTAAAATTATTACACAATTAACAACACATTTTTATATATATATATATATATATATATATATATCATTTGTTGTTAATTGTGTAATAATTTTACTTTAATTTCTGACAGTGTCAGACTGGGTTATTACTTGAAAAGGCTGTGTGTCTACGAATTCTGTGTCTAATTCCATCAGCTCTGTGGTAGTTGGCAAACAAGCTATTTTCACCAAATATATATATATATACTGTATGTGTGTATATATATATATATATATATATATATATATATATATATATATATATATATATATATATATATATATATATACACGAGAGACAGATAGATATTGATTGATTGTTTGATTCTTTGGTGAAAATAGCTTGTTTGCCAACTACCACAGAGCTGGTGGAATTAGACACAGAATTCGTAGACACACAGCCTTTTCAAGTAATAACCCAGTCTGACACTCTGACTATTATTAATATAATTCACTGAAAATGGGTTCTAAACAGTTTGCCTATAGCTCAAACAATTGGTAAAAAAAAAGGCTACATCACAATTTCCAAATGATCTTTTACATGATGCGAATTGTGTATTCACTAGTAAAACTATCCATGTGAACTAAGACACAGGAAATTTCCAAGCAGTTTCCTACCCAACCAGATCCATTCAGTTCATTGACCGCAAACAGTGCTAATGTGTACAACCACTGCATCCAGAAAGCAGTGCTTCACCATCTTATTCCATACTCAGAGTACAACAGAGACTTGCATATTTTCAGAATTTCTTAGCATTCCAAATAATAGTTTTTAATGGTGTAAAAACATTATTATCATAGTTGACAATATAAAAATACTGTTGAATGATCGCTACATTACATAACACAACTATGACACCTGAGCATTTAAGATACTGCTAAGAACTCACAGCTTGAAAAAAATACATAGTCAAAATAAAATTTGTGCTTTAAAATGGGACAGAGGTAAAACAAGATAATCTTATTTACAATGTGGATGTGTGACCTTTACAAGTTTGCATCGCCTAGGTATATTAAAACATCTGTCCTAGTAAGATCTTTCATCTGGAAGTGACTGATTTGCAATCACTATGGTTTCATTTCATACGAACCTACTAGGACCAATGCACAATCAAGCGAGAGACGAGTGAGAAAGATGAACCCCATCTTAGATGCTCCTTAAAGTAGAAGTTGGATGTGAATCCATCTGTAGCCCTGTTGTTCAAAGTCACTAAGATGGTCTCCATCAACAATATAATTTTTATGCAGACTGATGGTGCATGTCATTAGTATTAGTCTCCTTGGTGAAGTAGCTTATATGTTGAAACTTGAGAACTTCATTTCCCCAGCTCGTCCAGTCGGACTGTAGGCTGCGAGCAAACATCTCCAGACATTGGCTATTGGGGCTGATATATGGTTTCAGCACAGCTATAAAAAAGGACAAACCATTAGACCATTAGCACGTTGACAAGTTGACAGTGTTGCCCGCTAGTGTAAATCCCACATCCATATCACACTGTCAGATTATGCAGCATTACAGAGAGTACAGGATACACCTACTGTCAAAATGACTCAAAGGTCGCAAACCAGGTGCAAAAGCAACATCTCTTATTCAGAGGACATCACAAAAGGCTGATAACGCATAGTGACACAGTGACAGAGTGGGAAGGTTGTCACATCAGTTCTCTCTTCCAGAATCTCTTTACTTCCCAAATAGGGCTGGGCGATATGGCTGAAATCTGTATCACGATATAAGTGTTTCATATCGGTCGATATCGATAATTATTGAAACATTGTGTGACCTATTTAAAATAAGTAACAGGAGGGAAAAAAATCTAAATTTAAACATTTTTATTTTTAACTTAACCTTCCTCTGACAGGCAATAAGCATTCAGGCAAAATGACTGTCAACACACGTTCAATGTTAGATCACAATTATCAATAAGCTAAAAAGGTGCTTAACAAAGCTGAAGTGTTATAAAGACGTGCAAAGTGTTAAATTATGTAAACATAGCGAAACCTGATACCTGAGAAGAACTATCATATATGTATATAGTTTTACTGCATAATTTGCAGACAACATTTGTCTGACTACGATGAGATTTGTAAACTCCAAAAAAGCTCCCATACTGGTGAGCAGAGCTTTCTGTTCTTAGGGCTCATTCACAACAAACACTCTGCATATTCAGCGCGTGGCCGTTTTCTGTCCGTATTCGTTTAGAATGCATGTTAACAAATTAGACTCTTCACACCGCACGCGTGATCTGAGCGTATTCTGTCCCTATACAAACATATTGTATATTGATACGCGCTGTACACGCTCAAGTTAGTATGAATGAGCCCTTATCCACATTTTCCTCGCTCGTCGCAGTGGCACTCATCTTCCTTTCTTGCAGGGCCGGATCTACGGTGGGGCTGGGTGGGGCAAAGCCCCTCCAGAATTTTCTTTTGCCCCACCAGTTGGTCAACTTTATTTGGCACAGTTTCAACCCGCAGAACAGGTTTTCATACAACACTTCACCCCGGCAGAGAACCATCAAACCCCCATTAGCGGGCTATCGATCTGTGACCTCTTTCAGGGAGATCCACCAATCACTAGGTGTGTTTAGGACAGCGGCAATCAAACAGCGTGCACCCGACAACTCAAATCTGTGAGTCGTTGTCATTCTATTGTCCTGCCGATTAGCATAGCTATCAGCAGACCCTCCTCTGACGCTCACCTAGCTTACTGTTTAAATATGGCTCCAACATAAGGTTTTTAGAGCAATACAACAGGAGGAGGAATCTATGTTCCAGGCACCGCGGACTTCTTTTTTGCTGTTGGTGGACTTTATTATGACCGCCGCTAGCGAAGCTAGCGAAAGCGGTCATATTGGAGTTGCTGCAAAATTTTTCCCTTTTTTTTTTTTTTTTTCCACCGATTTTTCGTCAACGATTCCCGGGACACTGAAACTCGGGGAGACATGAATGTTTGTAGGCATGTAGCCCAAGAAGTTTGTGAGCGAATAACGCCTTTTGGTCCCCCAGGGCCACCCCCCCCCGCTGTGCCAGTGTCTGTTAAAGAGGGGGAGACCGGCAAAAGTTTTTGCTGAATAACTCAATGAACGTTTCACCCAACAACATGAAATTTTTGTGATATGTCGGTGTTACAGAGACGTATCGACCGAGCCCATAAACTCTCACTTGAAGCATAGCGCCACCTAGTGATATGGGTAAATGCAAAAATTGGGATTTGGAGTTGCCAATATCTTGGACCGAGAAGGTGGGAACTGCGCAAAATATGTCATGCACGATCACCACAAAGACCTCTAACACCACAGAACATACCATAAAATTTGGTCCATAGGGGGCGCTGTAATTGTAGAAAAAGTCATTTTGCCTATTATCTAGACAATGCTTACGTTTACAACAATTTTTTTTTTATCGTGAAATCTATTGACCCTCACGCATTGAAAACACTGGTCGACGCCCACTTCCAACGAACACAATTTCCGTGAAATTTTAATATTGCGAAAACGAATTTGAACGAACTCGTCATAGGCCGTTCATGTGAATCTCACCAAATTTGGTATATGTCATCTATAGACAATGCTGACAAAAAGTTATCAAAGGATTTATCTTGAGATAAACCGTTCCGAAGTTACACGTCAATGAACATTTAACACGTAGCTTAAAAATCTTCAAATGGCCGTATCTTGGCTAATAATTGCTCAAATTTGGTCAAAGTTAACATGCCATCTCTAAACAGCTTTCTTTTCATGTGTACTAAATTTTGTGACATTTCATCATAGGGGCCGATGTTTATTGGCGAAGCTAGGTGTCAAAAAACAGTTTTTGTTAAATAACTCTTCAACAATTTTGCCCAAGACAACGATTTTGTGTTAGTATATCGGTGTTACAGAGATGTATCGACCCAGCCCATAAACTCTCACTTGAAGCATAGCGCCACCTAGTGATATGGGTAAATGTAAAAATTAGGATTTTGAGTTGCCAATATCTTTGACCGAGAAGGTGGGAACTGCACAAAATACGTCATGCACGATCACAACAAAGACCTCTAACACCACAGAACATGCCATAAAATGTAGTCCATAGGGGGCGCTGTAATTGTAGAAAATGTCATTTTGCCTATTATCTAGAGAATGCTTATGTTTACAACAATTTTTTTTTTATCGTGAAATCTATTGACCCTCATGCATTGAAAACACTGGTCAACGCCCACTTCCAACGAAAACAATTTCCGTGAAATTTTAATATTGCGAAAACGAATCTGAACGAACTCGTCATAGGCCGTTCATGTGAATCTCACCAAATTTGGTATGTCATCTACAGACAATGCTGACAAAAAGTTATCAAAGGATTTATCTTGAGATAAACCGTTCCGAAGTTACACGTCAATGAACATTTAACACGTAGCTTAAAATTCTTTAAATGGCCGTATCTTGGCTTTTAATTGCTCAAATTTGGTCAAAGTTGACATGCCATCTCTAAACAGCTTTCTTTTTATGTGTACTAAATTTTGTGACATTTCGTCATAGGGGGCGATGTTTATTGGCGAAGCTAGGTGTCAAAAAACAGTTTTTGTTAAAAAACTTGTCAACAATTTTGCCCAAGACAACGATTTTGTGTTAGTTTGTTGGTGTTACAGAGATGTATCGACCCAACCCATAAACTCTCACTTGAAGCATAGCGCCACCTAGTGATAAGGGTAAATGCAAAAATTGGGATTTTGAGTTGCTAATATCTTGGACCGAGAAGGTGGGAACTGCGCAAAATATGTCATGCACGATCACCACAAAGACCTCTAACACCACAGAACATGCCATAAAATTTGGTCCATAGGGGGCGCTGTAATTGTAGAAAATGTAATTTTGCCTATTATCTAGAGAATGCTTACGTTTACAACAATTTTTTTTTATCATGAAATCTATTGACCCTCACGCATTGAAAACACTGGTCGACGCCCACTTCCAACGAGAACAATTTCCGGGAAATTTTAATATTGCGAAAACAAATCTGAACAAACTCGTCATAGGCCGTTCATGTGAATCTCACCAAATTTGGTATATGTCATCTACAGACAATGCTGACAAAAAGTTATCAAAGGATTTATCTTGAGATAAACCGTTTCGAAGTTACACGTCAATGAACATTTAACACGTAGCTTAAAATTCTTCAAATGGCCGTATCTTGGCTTTTAATTGCTCAAATTTGGTCAAAGTTGACATGCCATATCTAAACATCTTTCTTTTCATGTGTACTAAATTTTGTGACATTTCGTCATACGGGGCGATGTTTATCGCCGAAGCTAGGTGTTGAAAAACAGTTTTTGTTAAATAACTCGTCAACAATTTTGCCCAAGACAACGATTTTGTGTTAGTATGTAGGTGTTACAGAGGCATATTGACCCAGCCCATAAACTCTCACTTGAAGCATAGCGCCACCTAGTGATAAGGGTAAATACAAAAATTGGGATTTTGAGTTGCCAATATCTTGGACTGAGAAGGTGGGAACTGCACAAAATACATCATGCACGATCACCACAAAGACCTCTAACACCACAGAACATGCCATAACATTTAGTCCATAGGGGGCGCTGTAATTGTACAAAATCTCATTTTGCCGACTCCTTGCCTTCACAAATCAGTCCTACACACTACACATTCAAAACCCACATCCATGCCCATTTCCAGGAAATCATTTCCACAGAAATTCTCACCTCACAACACTGCTCTACCACACACTCATCACACCAACAGTTCCCACATTTCAATATACTGCGGCGGTCATACCATGTACCGCTATGCGGTACATCTAGTTTTCTTTATTTCTGCCTTGGACGTGTCCGGATCCAAACGTCACTCTATTGTGCCATCTACAAACATGTGCATCCACAAGAGTATAAGTTTTGCTATTATCATATCGTTACTGTGTTATCTCATGTGTATGCTCGTTGTTATTGTTATTGTAGCTTTGTAGCACCTGTGTCTGCACTGAATGTTTGTCTGTTGTTTTATCCAATTTGTTTCATCCAATTCTTTAGATATGATGTACAGTGCATATGTTTATAGTAGTAGTAATTACTCATTCTCCATGTACAGTTTATTTGGGGATCATTTGTTTCTAGTAATGTGTTGTTTAGGTGGTATAGCAGTATGTGTTCATCTAGGACAGATACCGTAGGCCATAGTTCATCTAGGTGTAGGCAGATACAGTGGCGCAGGGCTTAAAGGTACAGTACATTCCTTAGCAATTCATTCAATCATGGTTCACATAAGGTCACATAATTGTTGTAGGCAGTTATTCTCTTATGCATTCTGCCTATGGCAGTTATTTCCCAGCCTTTGCACATATGTTGTATATGCATAGAGTCATTACTGCACTTGCATTACATGCTATGTGTTTCAATAACTTTGTATTACTTGCACATGTATGATTGCTTATGTCTTGTTTTTGACTTTTGTATGTTTCAGTAAACGACGTTTCACTTCTACATGGTCGGTGTGTGTGTATCTTAATCGAAGGACATTTCAGCAAGACCTTGTTTGATCTAGTTTGCCAAAAGATCCAGAAGACTTGCACTGTAATGCATAATTGGTTGACTTGACAATGTTGTAAATATGTTAGATATCTTAGATATTTGTTTCTAATGTTTGCCCCACTACTTCCTCCTGTGCAATAACCACAATGCAATGTGCAATATTCAGTATTCCCATCCATGCCCCCCTCACCACATACCTTTATTATTTATTATGCCCTTGTATATATACCACCCCCCTCCCTGTTCTCTTGCTCTATTTTTGTAATTGACACTTTGTACTTTGCACCTTTGTACTTGTCACTTTGACAATGACTTGACACTGTTCAATGACAATAAAAGTCTTAAAGTCTTTTACAAATCTATACAGAGAGTTGTTCATTTTTGCAAATGTATACAAATAACTTCAGAGGATGTTCCATGGTGACATTGCAGTGCAATAGCAGTATGAACCAAACTAATTAACTGAGGTTTCTTGACCATGCTGTTTCTGAAAAAAAAAAACACGACTACGAGACAAGACATGGCGCAACCAAACCCTATACTGTGACATGATTGGCTATTAGCGTGTCACTCCCCATACGTTGCTAGGCTACAGAGGACGAGTGTATGAGACCAAGCTTGCTTCGCAACAAAGATTTAAAACAGCGCTAAATCAGAGAGGGCTCTGACTAGCAGATAAACTTACGCCGTTTTCTTAAAAAAAAAAAAAAAAAAATTCTATCGAACGCATTTTCTATTGTTATCGAGTAGGTGTCTATCGAGATACATATCGTTATCGTTTTATCGCCCAGCCCTAGTGAATTGTACAAAATCCCCAAAGTTTTGAGGTTGTATGTTTTATCCTCATTTCACCCTAAAAAGAATGGGTTAAATGCATCATTAATACCCCAAAATTAATATGACATTGGTGGCCATGAAAGTGTATGTAAACTTTTGAGCACAACTGTATGCATCCAATGCATGAAGGCTAAGGCTACAGTCTAGCATGAGGGAGCACTGACCCATTACTGACACATTAATTATACGACTGTAACAGCTACTTTGGATGCATTGTTAAGTTTGTGATACCTGAAAGTGAGGGTTTGTGGGAATGTAGAGTTGAAGGAACGCTGACAAGCAGTCGCTGATCCGGAAGAGGCACCGCATGTTCACTCAAGGTACTGCAATCACCAAGAAGGAAAAAAATGCACATAAACACAAATGAAAACACAAATTTAAGTTAAAAGAGCATTTTAATCTTTTTATTTTTTAAACTGTAAGCTATTTAATTCAGTGCTGTCTTTGCACTGGTGCAGGGAAGTGACTGCAGGACTCAGGTCATTCTGCGCAGTCCAGCCCGAGGGTCAAACACGCAACTTAACAGCAACCTCAGACTGGGGGGGAAGACGCGCTACCAAGTAAGCAAAAAAATATGCTATTAGCCAAGTCAGTAGTGTATATTGCTATAACCTTGGGTAGTCAGGATAGAGGTTTACTAAGGTTCTAATGCCAAGCTATGCTAGCTGGCATACGTTACATGATCAACGTTAAATGATACGTGATTTTAATTACTTTTTTTAACTGAGTATATGAATATACATTCTTGAATTCTTGATATATAAACATTGAGAGAGAACGCTTAAAACCTCTTCTTCTGTACCTGGTTGTGACACTTTCATCACAGTTGTGACTTTTTCTTCCCAGCACCAAAACTTCATACGGTTTCTTGTGTGGAGAGTCCAAAGGAAAGACAAACTCCCCAGCCTGGGTCACCTACCATAACAAATACAAAAAAAGTGTATATAACCACAAGAAACACAGAAAACAAAATCAGAATAGACAAACAATGTTTTCCTGACAAAACCATAAAAAATATCTTCATTTAAAATAAAGTAAAATTCTTATACATTTATTAATTCTAATAAAATGGGAAGATCACACAGTAACTGAGTTACACTACATTTTGTGATTAATTCTTATTATTCTTTTTATTGTTGTTATTTTTTCAAAGGATGTGTTAATTTGACTAATTACCTTCACCCAAAGCCACTCTGCAAGTAGTTTGACCCCCCAGTGTGGGTACAGCTCTTCTTTGACAAAACGCAGATGTCTGGGCCGGTTCGTTACCCAGGTAACCACCAAACACTCTGGTGAACTCAGGAGATCGACCGGAAGTTGTTTGAGTTGAGAGGAAGGGAGGAAGTTGTACCTGTCAACAACAGAACATCAGAGTCTCTTTGTGCAAACATGAAAATACAGTTGCTTTTAGTGTTACACATTCTGGAACAGCAAAAGCAAGGCCTAATTTAAAACATTACCCTGTAAGCTTGACATTTAGCATTCAGGAAGTCTGTCTGTCACCACTAGCTGCCAACCATGGAATCATGTGATTGATATTACTCTGGACACACCAGTGATTGGCAGCTGGGTGAGTACTGGGCGGGCCATTTGGGGGTATGGGGGGTTGCGGTGTTCGAGGATCTCTCTTTCTGGCTTGGACCATTCATTGCTAGATTACTGTGCTGACTAGTACTACAGAGATGTTGTATTCTCTGTCAATAAAACCCAATAAGCTGTTGTGAGCTGCCTGTAGCTCACACACTTTAGTCTACACTGTTTTAATCTTGAGGGATAAATGAGTATTGCTACTGACCTGCTGCTCCTCTTCACAGACTTGTTCTCCCAGGGTGGATCCAGGACAATCAGATCAAACGTCTCCCCACCTGAACCAAGCACACCCATTTTAACACATTTTCCATATCCATCTCCTCAATGAATACTGAATGTGAATATGAAATGTTTCACACTGAGTATATCTACAGTAGGCAGTGGTTCTGCCATGTATTCCTTCTGCCTGTGGTCTTAATGCAACACCCAGGAGTATTTCTAGAGATGCTCTTAGGTCCCCCTACAGGCTGAAAGTACAACTGTCAGCCACCACTGTTATAAATACTTTACAACAGCCTGGGGTCATGCTTATAGCATTTGCATAACTGCCAATATTCAGAGCCATATTGGCTTTGGGAAAAAAAACATGTCCACAGACAAGATAAAAAAGTTGCAGGATTCTATACAAGTATCATCTGTGAGCTACTGTAATGGATGTCGCACATGAACTACAGATTTCCTAGTTGCCAAGCTTCCATAGTGTATTTTCATTGATAGAGGACTGCAAAGGGTATGGAGGAAGTGCTGTTCATCCTGTTAACAACTGATGTACCATCAAAACGGTTATGGAAACATTATTTTAGGTTGAAAAAACACCTTAGTGTTGCTTTAACGCAGGTGATTACACTAATCTACCTGGCTAAAGAGTTAGTTAATTAGAATCAGCTGGTTTAGTGAATGGGCTGGAACAAATATGTTGTGGCAGGACTTTTACTTTCTGAACCACGATGTCTGCCTCTCACAGTGGGTGTAGTGGACACTCACAGTTCAGGAGGGGCTGTATGCGTGTAATATCCGAGAGAAGGAATTTGCTGCGTGAAGGAATGAGGTAGCGCTCCCCCATCAGTGTCACCTCACAGCTCTGGTCGAGTGGATTTTCCGTCATTCGGGAAAACAGGTCCAGGGCCTCATCATGCCAGACGGACTGGGGGGCGACAGCATCATCACCACCATCCAGAGCCAATGACTTGGCCATGTCGCACATGTCCGCCAGGTGGCAGTCCTGAGGTGTCTTTGTTATCCCCTCAAAAGCTGCTCCTGTCATGTAGCCGAGAGTCTGCCCAACCTCGACTAAAGATTTGGTACCCTCTTGAACCAACAATCTAACCTAGAACGTAAACAAATACAATGCAAAAAATAACGAAAGTGCACTAAACGAAAATGCACTGTTTATTATAACTAGACAGATAGCCGATAACAGACATATCCAGGAGCACATTACCTGGTCATGGTAGACCTGAGAATCAAGCTCACCCTGGTTCAGGTTTCGTTTGCGCTTTCTTCCTCTCCTCTAAGTGAGGGAAGAAGTATACAAAAGACAGTCATGAGCAGTCTGCACATGTGACACCCTGGGCAAAAGTTCAAGATGAACTAACTTAAGTCAGCAGCTCTACAAGTCTTACCTTTTGAACGTCAACACCACTAGGAGTTTTCAAATTATCCGTCGATGTTTTCGTTTTCTCATTATCTGCCGTGGGTTTAGACGTAATATATGGCCTAATAATGTTAAAATACTCTCTCTTAAAATTGTAACCTGCACTTTGTTGCATGCAACCATGTCTTGCAATGCAACAACCGTAATTGTCATTGATAAAAGAATGGGAATCCAATAACCAGCCGCAAGTATCTGAAACTATCACAGACATTTGAGATGAATGACACAAATAATGGATTTCTCAGCAACGTGTATATAATCCTGTAAACTCAACTTGCAGGTCGAAAAAACACTGGTGACACACTTTCATAGCGTGTTAGCTGTACGCTGTCACCGCGTTTTAAGCATCGACTGTAGTTTGAGGGCGCATAAATGACGTAGCTAGCTAGCCTAGAGGGTGTGTCTGATAGCGTGATAAACATTGGCGCGTGGTGGATCAAAAGACATTAGACTGTAAACCAACTTTTGCCAATACGACATTATTGAGTTATTAGCAGGTTCAAATGCACTCTTAACATATTCTGTTGTAGATACTTTGTGGCAGGTAAAATCTCGACAGTATCTTAACTGCTAATAGTTATTTTGCAGCATAATATAACATGCAGCTAGGTTTGCATGTCTTCGAGGGCCATCGCGGTTGGTGGCTAACTATGAAATGCAGATACAGAACTAAGAATATGTAATTAAGGTTTTTTGTTTTCACAAAACATTGGCTGTCTATGTTGAATCACAATAAGTTTATCCTACCAACTGCACTTTCAGCTTGCAACAAAGGTTATGATTAGCTAGCTAGCAGTTGTCAGCTAGACTACCCAGTATCCGCATAAGCAAAGGAAGAGGGAGAAGAGTCATGGCGGAGAAGCAGTCACAGACTAAAACGGCGGGTTTAAAATCATGCCAGCCAAACAGTTCCTCCGAGGTGGTTGAAGGTCCTCCTCGAAGAATAAGAGTGTTTGATTGCCGTCCCGAGAACAAACAAGTCAGTGATGAAGTCGTGGACGCCTCGGGCAAAAATCTTGAAGAGTTCCTTCAGGATATATCTAAGGTAACACCGCGTTAGCTCGTTAGCAATGCAATAGCTATCCAGTTTACTTAAATACTTCTTCTAGCCATGTAATTGATTAATAACACTACAATATTTTTGATTTGGAGATTATATTTTTGACACCTGTTTTGTTGTCTCAGAGGTGAAACTGTAAACGCCGAACGGAGGGAGAAAAGACGCAACTAGATAACATGAAGTAGATACTATTTAGCTAGTGTAATGGCTAGTCAACGCAATATTCCTGGAGTCGTCAGACCATGAATCCAACTGAAGTAAAAGTATGCTAGCAGAACATTTTCACTACAGCAGACTCGGCGCCAGAAGACAGCACTTGACCGACTAACTTTAGTGATAACAAATAACGCAGCAACGCAGTTAGTTGTCAGTCAGCTTGCAACTGTTTGTGTTTCACAGTGGCTGATGTTATGGCTAAGATAACCTGACGTAATATACGTGCAAAGGAATTGCACTTACAAATGCATTTAATTACAAGAGCTACACTTACGTCCCGAGTTGTTTTGCATTGATGGCGCAAAAATGAGTAATTAGAAGGGATTTACCAAGTAAGATATTTCTAAATGCAGCACATTTCAGGTTAATCAACTTAGGCCAAAGAGGCTTGAAAAACTTTGGCGGGACCTATTATTGATTGACTGAAGTGACACCACATCAATAAGTCGTTGTCATGTTGAACATCTTACGTATCAGCAAGTGGATTTTTAACAACATAGAAAGGCTTTAGAGATGCCAGTGAAGTTGATGAAGACATCTCGGCAAGGACTCAGAAGACCAAACTTTTTAGAGGTGTTGACATGGGATGATTTCACCTGGCTTCACTAGACTGTCTTTCTCTTTTAAGGTCTTTTCTGTTGGTAAAAAGGAAACCTATGTTTTGACTACAACAGACAGACGAGTAATTGATGATGACATTTTTGGTAAGTATCAGGTATAATTTCAAGGCCCTTTCCAGCTTGCTATTTTCCAACTGATGACATCTATTATCAGGGTTGCCATTGGTCATGGAATTTCTGGAAAGTCGTGGAATTTCACTAAGTTTAGTTGCAGACATGGAAAGTCATGGAATTTGGATGGATGGATTTGAATTTGATGGGGTTTTTTTGGTGTTCTCATGCCTTGTTTGGAGCAAGTGACATGCATTTGTTTAGCTTTTTATCACATGCTTTAGTATATTACATTTTGTTATCACTTTATTATGACCGCTGCTTGAGTAACATTCCTTGGGAACGGACATTCATTCCATAGGGGCATAATAATTCTGTTTGTGCTGAACTTCACAGCACACTGCGGTGGTCATACTGTGTACAGCTATGCAGTGCATTTAGTTATGTTTATTTCTATTCATCTTTAATGCCTTTGCCTTTTAGCCTGTACAGTAATGCACAGTATATAATTCCAGATAAACTGGAGGATGGCATCACCCTGCAGCTTCTGCGCACTGCGGATCAGGAGTTGCCTGCGCCAACCCAAGAGCACATTAAGTATGTGCCCCACTATTACACGCTGGTGCAGAGCGGCATGTACGAGTATTATGCCAGCGAGGGCCAGAAGTCACTCCGTAAGCAGACATTAATATATTTCTATTTTACACTGAGTTGGCTCGTTGAATAGAATAGATCTATACTGTAATCGTCACAATTACAACAAAATCTTAAATGCTCAGCAGTCAGTGTATTATTCATTGACTTTATATTATGCTTTCTTCTCTCTGGTCCCTCTCTGGGTTGCCTGCAACATAATAAATCAATAAACAAACAAACAAATGAATAAAAGTCTCCAGACTTCAAGGAAACCCTGTGAATCTGCATTAGTGGTTTACAGAAACAGGCATTTACACACATCCCCCTAATTTCCATGTTGTGTTTTCCAGCCTACGCTTTTGCTGAGCTCGTGGACAACTCTCTCTCAGCCACAGCCAAAAGGGAAGGACACAGGATCATTGATATCAGGCTGGTGAGAGGGGGTTATCTATTATATATACAAATATACTAAACTGAATGTGAGATGTACCCTTTCCCTACACAATTTTTTTATTTCTGCCGTGGTGACACAGGATATTGGACAGAGCATATGGAAATGGCAAATTTGCTGGTCTAAGCATATTTAGAAGGATTTAGATATTGTGACCAGTGCATTTGTAGAAGGGGGAAAAGGTGGAGTGTTGTGCTCCTACCTGTGCACGCAATTCCAAGTTGATGCCGATGCACAAAAAGCATGTCCATGGGATTGTGCTTATGCACGCTTTGATGCATCAACGTTTTTAAAGAAGTAAACATAATTGCTTTGTACATGAAGTCCCAGGTGATTGGGACTAGGGCTGGGCGATATATCGATATTATCGTAATATCGTATCGTAATATTTATATCGATATGTATTTGACACTATATCGCCATATCGATATATTTTCAATGATACAATACCACTTTATCAAAACCACTTATCCTAATGTGTTCACACTGTTCAGACAGCCGGAGCTTTCTCGGATCACTCAGTTTTCATTGTGATCGTAACATTGAACGTGTTTTGACAGTCATTTTGCCTGAATGCTTATTGCCTGTCAGAGGAAGGTTAAGTTAAAAAAATAAAAATGAATAGATTTTTCCCTCCTGTTACTTTTAAATAGGTCACACAATGTTTCAATAATTATCGATATCGACCGATATGAAACACTTATATCGTGATACAGATTTCAGCCATATCGCCCAGCCCTAATTGGGACTATGTAGCACTGTATTGTAGCTTCTGTGTTTTGGATTCTAGCTTCTGAATATAGGCTGCCTAGCAATGTAAATAAGGGATGTCCATCATTAAGCTACTTGTCATGTTCGCTGTCATGTAAAATACTCTAGAATGTTACCTCAAAGTGTTCGCTCGCCTAGTAAAATAAAGGTTTAAAGAAACATGCCATTGTTTTTTGGAAAAAAGGCTAAAATCGTTTTCAAACTCCCTTTGAATTAAATAGTTGAGTTTTACTGATTTTGAATCTATTTAGCCAATCTCTGGATCTGGCAGTGGCACTTTAACTATGAGCTTAGCATCAATCATGAAGTCAGATTAGACCAGTGGCTAAAGTGCTACTGCCAATTCCGGAGATGGACTAAAGATATTAGAAAACGGTACAGCTCAACTGTTTAACTTTAAGGGATTTGGAAAATGAGCCTGTTTCCCAAAAAATGGGGTGTTGCCTTTAATAATGTGTGTCTGTGTTTGGATGTGTGCGTGTGTGTGTGTGTGTGTGTGTGTGTGTGTGTGTGTGTGTGTGTGACTGTGTCAGTTGTTTGATGAGGGCCAGGGGAAGCATGCGGTGGCCGTGATCGATAACGGCTGTGGCATGACGTCCAAGCAGCTGAATAACTGGGCCGTGTACAGGCTGTCTAAGTTCAACCGGGACAGCAGCACTCTTCACAGGTAACGTCAACACATCAGTTCCTGCCCTGAAGTCTAAATGTGTGTGTGTGTGTGTGTGTGTGTGTGTGTGTGTGTATGAGAGATAACCGTGGGAATGTGCACACATCAAAAAACAATATTACAGATGCCAGAGGAAGGCCGCAAAGTAGAAAAAACTGTGTTTGAGACATGCCGTGAATATTGTGTAATTGTATGTGTGCATAGCTAGTGTAAGTGCAGAGCAATGTCTAAAGGTGTGTGTTTGAGATAAAAGTGCATTAATTGTGTGTGTGTGCGCGCGCACATCTAGTGTTACTAAAACAGAGGCAAGGTTTAAAAATGTGATTTTGTCTGTGTAAGTAGTGTGAGGATATGTATGTAATAACTGCAGAGGCATGTGTGAGTATTATTTATGTATGTGCGTTTGATGCAGTGTATTAAGTGTGATTGTGTGTGTGTGTATCCAGTGATCACTTAGGATACGTGCGTCCGTCTCCTGTCCCCCGAAGTCTCAACAGTGACATCTCGTTCTTCGGAGTGGGCGGGAAGCAGGCAGTGTTCTACATTGGCCAGTCTGCACGGGTAAACTGCTTCACTGACTGTGTTTATACTGACATTGGTTACGGTCAGGATACTAAAGTATCCTGGCTTCCTCTTTTCGTTTATACACATCGTATCCCAGCTTCAGTTTCTTCAATAAGCCTAATCTCGGTTACGCGAATTTGGGATATGCTACCCAGAGTACTCGAAAAGAAACCGGGATGCTGTAGCATGTATACACCGTATACACTGAATTCTGACAGTTGGCTACTGTGTGTCCAAGCTCACACTTAGATCCTTGCCTTTATTTAATGATGGCAGTGGTGAAGAACAAATCGGGATACTAGTATTTACCATGTATGTATACAAACTTATGCTTAGTAGACATTACATTTCACACGCTTATTCAAACTTGCTCCTTTAGCAGTAGTTAAACATTCGTGCAGTATAAATTGCTATAGAATTTTAGGTGAAAATTAGCTTCACTGTTGTTAAAGATGGATGAAATGTTATGCTGTAGCAATTTTGTGTTTGCAGATAATCACAAAGCCTGCAGCGTCCCCAGACGTGCATGAGTTTGTCATGTCCAAAGAGGACTTTGAGCGGAAGGAGAAGAACAAGGAGGACATCTACTGCGGCGTCATCAGGAACAGGAAGGTGTGTCCCAGATGCTTGACATGCAGTAAAAGTAAAGTAAAGTAAAATGTATTTAAAAAGCACATTTAAGTGCAGTTTACACCGTCCAAAGTGCTGTACAAAAACTCAGGTACACCTGAGTGTGTGTGAAGTGCATGGGAGCGCCTACAGAAGGGGAGGGCAGTGTGATGGAGTGCCATCACTACAGTTGAGGTTGTGCTTTCACTGCCATTTCGATGAGTCTTTGGCGAGTGCATGTTTGGTACAGGGTGGGATGACGGCTTTCACCCTTTGTTATGCTATATATAATTAAACTACATTCGGAAGAGGGCTAAGCATGTTGTAACACAGCAGAGATCTAAAAAGGTCACAGGGACCTCAGCTTAGCACATTCATTTATTTGACCTCAAAATGTCCATTTGACTTTAAATTACAATATATTGCACAGTAATGTTATAATAGTAATAATGTAAGAATAGGAACATAATCACAAGTCTGATTGTCCCACCCCCACACAGCCTGGCGATCATGCCCATATTGTGGCCGAGGACGAGCTCTTTCTGCAGGCCCTGATCGCCGAAGAGGACGGCAAGGACAGCTTCACAGCTGTGGTCATCACTGGTATCCAGTCAGACCATATCACCTACCTCAAGCAGTACTTCCACCTTTGGACCAGGGAACTAGCGTGAGTTGCACACATTACATTTTTTTTACACTACATTACATGTAGCAGACACTTTTATCCAAAGCGACTTAAAAATGGAGGACATAATAAGCTAACAGACGTGTAGAGGAACACAGAGTAAATCGACCACAGACATACACACAAGGAGATACATGTGCCTTAGGTGAGTATGCTGGAGCAGGGACACTTCAGACGCCCCCACCCCCTGCACACACACACTCATACGAGCACGAGGCTCCTAGGTAAAGAGTAGGTTAGTAAGAGATTAGTTTTGTTAGGAAGGGTAGCAGTCTCGGAAAAGAAGGGTTTTCACAAGCTTTTTAAAGCTTTTTTATCACCCTGTGTGTGATAAACCTTGAAGTAGCGTAAGATACGCAGATACACACGGATACCGATTTATACATACACATAAGCATATGGGTTACACTTTATTTGAAGCTGTCTACATAAGAGTAGGCTCGTTCGAGATTCGAGCCCGTCTGTCTGCGGCTGTCTACATACGTCAACGAGAATTGCTGGTGACAGCAGGGGTGGGCATTAAATGCGGAAAATAAAGTCGAACACAAATCTTAAACGAGACTGAGCTCGCGCCTCCCCGATCTCCGTAGCAGAAGACACACAAGTCATGTGTGGAGAGGGAGGGCGGGGGTTGTAGTCCTCTACAGTCTATGGTTGTAGTGGGGTGCACTGAGATGGGTTCAATTCAAGTCGAGTCTTTCTTATTTTTCAGAGTAACATTGGAACAAAACGAGTTGCCCCAAAGTGCTCCACAACACAAACATGAAAACTAAGACAGCAAACCCATAAAACAAAGACCATAAGTAGGTATATATAACACGGACAAAGAAATAGAAAAGAGATTAATAATTAAATAAATAAAAGGCTGGGCTTGACGGCGTAAGATAAACGCATCAAAACCATCAGGGCAAGGTAAAAATAGAGAGAAGAGATTTATCTTCTTTTCACCAACCACGGCAAAGCAGCGTCACCAAGGAGGCGTTAGCTAGCCACTTGCAGTTGTGTGGGAGCAACTGCAAGGGTCTGTACGATTTGTCTGTAAGCGTCATGCTCCCGCGAGTTTTCGGGTCGTGTCATGGTCGCATTGTTGTGACAACCTCACACATTTCTGACCCATGTCAGACACAATTTCTAACCACAATGCAACATTTGCAGCGTCAGACTGCAAACGGATGCAAACGTCTACCACAAGTAAAATGCGCCTAGTGACATGAGGCTTTTATTAACATGGCATGGCACATATCATGAACACGAATGACACTTGAATGAAGATGAATGACAAACCAACCCGTGTGATTACTGACTAATGTTATCCTCCCACTTGTAGGAGTTGTTGTGCTTTTGTGTTAAACCTTTAACTTTGTGCCCGTTTCCCACAGCCACATCTATCATTACTACGTACATGGTATCCATGGAAATGAACTGTCTCAATCCTCTAAGGATAATCACAAACAGTCTGATGTTGACATTCAGGTAACATCTCCGTACTTTCAGTTCTGTGTACATATTTAAATTTTGTGCTCTGTGGTTTATCATGCAAAGCAGGCATTAGTTGAATGCCTGCATGCTTTCATATCTATGTATAGGAATGTATGTAAATTAAAATATTAAATGTTCTGCTCAGTGATTTCTTGTTATGCCAAGCAGGTGCAAACTGCTTGTATCAAAACAATGGCAACAAACCTCAGATAGTTTTGTTCACTTTTGAATAGCCCCTTTTTCCCTTAAATTAAAGAGCCCACAACCTAAAGAATTGAATGCCTAAACTTCAAGTAAAAAAGTCAACATCTTCAGAAAACAATAACTACAAGGTGGGTCTTTTAGGAAGAAGAACAAGTGCACACAGAGCATTGACTTACAGACAGACAGACAGACAGACAGACAGACAGACAGACAGACAGACAGACAGACAGACAGACAGACAGACAGGCAGGCAGGCAGGCAGGCAGGCAGGCAGGCAGGCAGGCAGGCAGGCAGGCAGGCAGGCAGGCAGGCAGACACACACACACACACACACACACACACATACATACACAGACAGACAAAAGGGTCAGTGCAATACCTGGTCAATCCCCTCTGGGGTACCAGGTAAAAAATACCTACTTTTCAAGAAAGAAAGAAAACAGAGCCTTAAACATTTTTTGGAGAGAAATCCCTGGCAGTAATTTAAGACAACCATCCCATCACTATAAGTTTTTTTGTGTTGCCCCAAAATCCACGATACCTTTAAGGAACATTGATTTGTGCGTTGTTGGACTGTAAATATATGTGTGATGGATCCGGTAGATCTGTCATACTGGGCTTGGTTTTAAGTGAAACGGTTCATTTGCAGGAAGACATGCAGTTAGCTATATAGTAAACTGTGTGCCTTATTGGTGTGGACAGTATCTGATTTATTAACTAAATACAGAATCAGAGCTTGTGTATGTGTGTGTGTTTGAGAGATCGATTCCACTCTTCACACTCCACGTTTTCTGTCTCAGATAACCCTGGTGGAGAAGGCCGGCAAGCAGCCACGTAGTGTGAACCTGCGCGACGTCAGCACGGACATGCAGACGCTCTACATCAACTCCAGCGCTGCCTCCTTTGAGTTCCGCGTGCAGGCCCAGGGGGACGCCACCGTGGAGGGCCTCATCCGATACCACCCCTTCCTCTACGACCGCGAGACCTACCCCCAGGACCCCTACACCAGCATAGGTGACGCGCTGCAGCCGGATTTCACACCTGCGACACCTCTGTGATATTGGGTTTGGTGCTGTTTGTGCTTCACATAAAACACCTGGCACCTTTTTCTTTCCTTCTTCTTTTGTTTTTGTAAATGCATTTTATTGCCGGTAATAATGGCACTCTCTGGAGCCGGATGTGACACCTTTGACACCTCTGTGATATTAGGCTTGGTGCTGTTTGTGTTTGTATTTTACATAATATACAGTACTGTGCAAAGGTTTTAGGCAGGTGCCTTCAAACAAGTATGAATTAACACAAAGGGGTACACACAAAGTCAGGGATTTTATAATATTATAGTCAGGTGTTTGATCAACCAGTTTTACCAAATTGGTTGTATATGTGAGAGCCTACATCCACAGAAGATCTGTGGTTAGTTCTTCAAGATGTTTGGAACGACCTACCAGCTGAGTTCCTTTAAAAACTGTATGCAAGTAGACCTAGAAGAATTAATGGTGTTTTGAAGGCAAAGGGTTCTCACACAAAATATTGATTTGATTTAGGTTTCTCTTTTGTTTATTCACTGCATTGATGATTGATGAAAATAAATGATAATGATATTTTTAAAGGCATTCCTAGTTTACAGCATATTCATACCTACCTATAACGTTTGCACATTACTGTCCCTGACACACAGTGTGTTTTGTAAATGGATTTTATTGTCGGTAATAATGGCAGTCTGAAAAGAAAGGGGTGCACTAGGACATTTAACCAATGAATCACACATTTTTCAGCATGGCATAGAAAAGTACTAAATTGTAAAAGTTGTGTGTGTGTGTGTGTTTTGTAGGGCCAGCTGATGAAGAGGATGACGAGTGTTTGGTGTTGAACCCAGAGGGGCGGGGCAAGAGGCCCATCTTTGAGTGCTTCTGGAACGGCCGGCTGATTCCGTATACCACTGTATCTGAGTAAGCACAAGGGCACAGTGTGCCGTAAGGGATAATGGACGACACAGTGTTCGTATATCAGCAAGTTAATGCACATTCGAGGTGGCAAAGTGGAGTAAAACTGTACTGTTTATTTACAGTTCACCACAAACTTGCCGCATTGATACAATTGTGAACTTTTTGTGTACACTTTAATAGTCTAAATGAATTTCGCTGAAAATGTTACTTTCTTTAAATTTCAATTCTGGCAACATGTTATGATTTTCTCTTTTTTAATTTTGTATACTACTCTATGTTTCATGGTAACATCACTCCTTGACCCAAAGTTGACTACGTAGACTGAAAGGAGTAAAAATATACTGTAAATTCAATCATAGCTGCCATGCCAGTTGCCATTTGTTAGTCCAGCATCGACAGAAAACTTTAAAAGCAGATTTCTGTTTTTTAATATGGCAAACGAGGAAAAAACAGAATGCTTGCTATGTTCATATTTTATATTTGCATTCAGTGTCTGTTCAGTGGGCTTGAATTTTGAAAAGTTGAACTAAGTTACTGGTTTTTGCCACAGGAGGTCACAAATGTCTAGCCTGGTAAATCAGCCCCTCATACTTCATTTCATTTTGTACAGAGGGTTTGGCAGTGCTGTATTGAGAAACGATTTCTTCCTGCAGGTATGAACTTGTTTTAAACAGGTGGCTCTGCCTTTACCCAATCTCTAACGTGTAGTCGTCACGAATGCAATTAGTCTGCCTACACACTACAATTCAAATGTAGCACACAAAGTCAATGCCGTCACTCACGAACGCTCCCACTGTTCACTAATTTTGCTCAGATTGGCTGGTACCTAATACAGCGATGTCAATGGCAGCACGGCCAGACCCTCTGTACAAAATGAAAAGAAGTACGAGGGGCTGGTTTACCAGGCTAACAAATGTGCGGTTGCCTGGCACAGGTTCGAGTGGTGTGCACGGCCAAAGAAAGCGGGAGCAGTGCCCGCGGAGTGCTACAATCGGATCTCAGGTGTTCTGTTTACCAACGACCGCTTCCCCGTCAGCACCAACAAGCTCACCTTCATGGACCTGGAGCTGCAGCTGCGAGACAAGGAAACCATCTTCACACGCGTCATCAACGGCCAGGTAACATGCATGCACAATAAAACATTACTTTTATTATTCATACTCTCTGGGTTTCCCAGTTAATAAGGAGTTAAGAAGGCTCCAAAGAAGAGGTCTGCTAAGAGGGAACGTTTTGTTTTACTTTTAGTTTTTTTATGCTGTTGATGTTTGTTTTGGTTTTACTGTTTACTCTTGTCTCTTTTTCATGTTATTTTCTTGTAACACATAAAATCACTGTCATAAAAAAATCCAAATGTATGTATTAATATGTTAACATTTAATAAAAACATTTGGAGAAAATATTTGGTCTACTTACATTATTATTATTATTATTATTATTATTGTGATTATTATTGTGATTATTATTGTGATTATTATTATTATTGTGATTATTATAGTATTCAAGGGGTGCCTTTTTTATTCAGGATCAGAGAGTTAAAATTCAGAGGGAGTTCACTTCTTGGCTGAAGGAATGTCACGAGCAGTATGACAAACAGGTATGTGTGTATCTGATTAAAGAAACCTATAGCATGATATTAAGACACACTGTAAAAATGTTTCAAAGTTGTTTCAAAGATGTTTCAAAGTTGCTATGTGATGGTATTTGAGTAATAATAATAATCTTGTAAATAGCATTTTAATGTTGAAACATTTTATTATTAATTCAAATCCCTTGGTTGGTTTTGGAACTCTTGTATTAGGATCAAAAGCTTTGTATGTGTCTCTGGCTGAGCTAGGAGGTGTGAACAACTGGCTTCCTTAACCACTCTGAATAACCGTCCATGTCTGGTGGATTAACGTACAGACAATTTGGCACCTACTCTGATCTGATTAGGAAAAGACACTGTATACTAGAGTACTTAAGAAAAGACCATTGCATATTCATTTTGGGGTGGTAACCTTCTGAAACACCCATTGGGTGTCTACAACATTTAAGTCAGAATAACTACTGTTTGAGTTAGTCTTGTCGTGTCTGTCATCGTCCTGTGTGTATATGTGTGTGTGTGTCTGTCTGTGATGTCCTTAATGTTAAGAATAAACCTTGTTCCTGATTCTCAACCACTAGGCTGACTGAGTCTCCAAATTCAACTTAAAAGTAATTTTATTACTTTTATATGCTTTGATACAAAAACAAAATCAAGTTGAAGTGTGACAAACAGCGCAAACTGCATTCAGAGGACATGTCATGGGTTGTGGACCGGAGGTACGAGTGCCCATTATGGTCGCATATTTACAATTTGTGTTTTGTATGTGTGTGCTTTTGTGTGTGTGTGTGTGTGTGTGTGTGCGTGCGTGTCTGTGTGTATTTGTGTGTGTGTGTGAGCAGATCAAATTCATGGGCTTCCAGGGTGTGACCTCGCGCTCTGACGTGAGCACCAAGAGGCTGCAGCACCCCTGGGCACGGTTCAGCTCCATCAGATGGGACGGCAAGACCTACAAAGCCGGCCAGCATGTAAGTCTCCTACGTCCTGCAGTCACTCCTCAATGCTAAACACTCGAGTTTTCTGTTTTTTTGTGTTCTGTTTTACTGTTTTCTGCTCAGGGCTTCTGTTGGCTTGCTCCAAACGACATCTTGCTCATATAGTAACAATAAAGACTTGTACTTGTCATGCTTTTTGTGGCTAAACAGTCTATCCTACCAGCAGTCATAGACCAGAGATGGCAAAATGGCGTGCCAGGTCCAAATGCACTTAAGAATTAAAGTTGCTGTTTGGGTCTGTGTTCTGTTAATGATTCATGTTGCACAACACATTTTTTTCGGCATGAAACACATAAGCTCAAAGAGCAACATCTGCTGCTCACCACGAATGTCACGCCTGTGTGTGCTATTTTATTGCTTTTTGGTCTCAGATTGCTGGGGGATTGGAGGGTTTCTTCACTGGGTAAGAAAGATGGTCTCATAAGGGTGTAAGACGTGTTAAATGGATGATTTTGGGTCTTGATCTAAAATCAGATATTCTGTGGTTCAGAGTTATTGCACTAGTCAGCATTGCTTTTATGAATTTCGGACAATAGCAGGCGGACTGGGACATCTGTTTTTGTTAGCTGTTAGTGTTATTTATTTGACCTAAACACATAATTTTCTCTGATTTATTCGTATGGGGGGGGGGGGTGGACATGCTGTAATTAGGGTCAAATGACTAATGGCCTGTATGGGATTTTTGATGCCACATCTTTAGCAGTTTTATGGTAATGGGTATCTGGCATCATTTAAACACAGAGCCCATTTGCAGACTGGAGCAGTTTCAATTAAATTAATTTCATATTACAGATTTTGACATTGTCATTTTAACATATTTTAGTTCTTTATTTTAAAAAAAAAACTGTTGGTGCGGAATATCAGTTTTTGGTTTTCTTCATTTGTAATTCTGGTAATGTTGACCCCTAGTTTCAACATGGTAGTTTCCTAAAGGCAATGCTGATTGCTAATCATTAGTCATTAGCGTAGCTGTGAACCTTCCTGTTTTTCACAGGTTTCTCCCCAATTTCAAACCCATCCCCCACCCCACTCTTGTTTTGTCTTAGTAATCTCCCATAACGTACGAGGCCCAAACGCCTTTATTAATATTTAAATCAATGTGTATGACCACTGCTGTTGGAATCTGCTGAATTTAGTCACCAAAATGTTGCCAGGTACCGTGTCATTAGGCTCTCTGGTACTGTCATTACATTACACTTAGTTGACACTCTTAGGTACAGGTATAGTCCCTGGAGCAATGTGGGGTTAGATGCCTTGCTCAAGGGCACTTCAGCCATGGATGTGGATGCAGGAGAGCACTAGTTATTTATTCCCCCACCCACATTCTTCCTACGGGATTCGAACCTGCGACCCTCCAATCCCAAGGCCAGCTCCCTAACCATTAGGTGCCCCCCTGTCATCTCAAGCATCAACGTTTAAAAACGGTTGTTTGTCTCTTGTTTGCTTGTGTCCACAGGTGAAGTCTCTGAAGACCCTTCCTTTGTTGTTTGGCACTATAAAGGAGTTCCTGCTCTACGGAGACCACGAGGGGGACGTTTTCGCCACGGGGGGCTACGTGCAGATCGCCCTGGTAAGCAGGCGAAGCATTCACAGGGCTCCCACGTAATTTTCCAGGCCTGGGAAAGTCAGTGAATTTTGTAAATTCACTGAAAGTTTTGGAAAAGTCATGGAATGTTAGTTTCTCCCTAACACAACTACAGCGTTCTGTTAAGTTATCATTAGGCCTTTAGAGTCGCCAATAAATACATTGACAGTATTTTCAATGTTAAACATTTCATATTTAGCCCTAAAAGTATGCTAAATTCTACACACTTGAGGTGCCATGAAGTGGTGACTTCAGGTCATTAAAAGGTCATGGAAAAGTTTGTCAGTGAAAAAGAGTGGGAACCCTGCATTCAGTAACCAGTGACACCATGTGATGAGCATCCTGCCTTCAGTAGCTACAATCCAGTACTACCGACTTGTTCCAGCCATTCACTAAATCTGCTGATTCTCATTACAACAGCTCCTCAGCAGTAGCCTGAGGAGGAGTTGCTGCCATTGAAATTCATGTATGAGGACCAAGGAACTCCTAGCCAGCCAGCGAACAGAGGGAGTGTTCGTGAGCCATGACGTTGACTTTGTGTGCTACATTTGAATTGTAGTGCGTAGATAGGCTAATTGCATATGCGACGACCAGACGTTAGCGATTGGGTAAAGGCAGAGGCACTTGTTTGAAACTTTAGCAGAGTCCACACCTTCAGGAAGAAATTGTTTCTCAATGCAGAAAGGCCAGACCCTCTGTACAAAATGAAATTAAGTACGGGGTGCTGGTTTACCAGGCTACCTCAGCAAGGTAGAGAAGTTCATTTTGTAAAACGATAAAAATGACTTGTATTAACCACACAGGTGGAGGCAAATGATTTGGAACGTGATGCATTATATGGTAGCTTCTAAACACTTACCTCAACACTTACCTCACCTCAGCTTGTATTCCAGTGTTGCTTACATACATATCTTTAATCACCTGTCCATTTGTCTGTGTGTGTGAATCTGCAGCAACCAAAGGAGCTGTATGATGAGGTTCGAACCATCCCTATCCTCAAGATCGACAGGCAGGCCACCACTGCAGCCATCAAGAGAAACATAGAAGATGAATTAGCTAAGTAAGGAATACAGTACATTTAACCAGCTGTTTCTGTGTGCTTTACTAGATGTTGGTGCCCACAGTGTTTGGGTGTCTGTCTGTCTGTCTGTCTGTCTGTCTGTCTGTCTGTCTGTCTGTCTGTCTGTCTGTCTGTCTGTCTGTCTGTCTGTCTGTCTGTCTGTCTGTCCGTGTCTCTATCTCTCTGTCTCTATCTCTATCTCTATCTCTCAATCTATCTCTCTGTCTCTCCCACACACTCACTTTCTCTCTTTCTCTATTTCTCTCTCTCAATCTCTCTTTCTACCTCTTTCTCTCTCTCTCCCCTCACACTCTCTCTTTACCTCTCTCTCAATCTCTCTCTCTCAATCTCTTTCTCCCACGCACTCACACACTGTCTGTCTGTCTGTCTGTCTGTGTCTCTATCTCTCTGTCTCTATCTCTATCTCAATCTCTATCTCTCAATCTATCTCTCTGTCTCTCCCACACACTCACTTTCTCTCTTTCTCTATTTCTCTCTCTCAATCTCTCTTTCTACCTCTTTCTCTCTCTCTCCCCTCACACTCTCTCTTTACCTCTCTCTCAATCTCTCTCTCTCAATCTCTTTCTCCCACGCACTCACACACTGTCTGTTTGTCTGTCTGTCTCTCTCTCTCTCTCTCTCTCTCTCTCTCTCTCTCTCTCTCTCTCTCTCTCTCTCTCTCTCTCTCTCTCTCTCTCTCTCTCTCTCAGGCTGCCTGTCAAATTAAAAGTGACCTGGCCAGAAGGAACCCCGTGGTCAGACTGTGAAACTAGGCCTGTGGGCACTCCCCTGGGTAAGCTCAAATATCTGTGCGTCTTCATCTGTACAGAATTCTTCTGCTTCCTTCCTCTCTGTAAGTAAGTAGTTGCTTTCATAAAGTTGTAACTCAGTCACTAACTCAGTTACCTTCAGTAGAACTAACTGTAAGTAATTGCTTTTTAAAAGTAACCTGCCCCACACTCATTATAACTCGCTTTGGATAAAGTGTATTGAGTGTAATGTATATGTAGATGTATGTATACAGTATGTGTATATAAATGTAATGCTATGTGTTGGCACAGGCCCCATCCAAGTGGAGATCCTGAATAAGAAGGGCGAGGCCATCTCCCGGCTGCCTATGGGTGGTAACGCTGCCGGACGCAAGTTTCTCATGGAGCTCAAAGTCATTTGGCACTGTGAGTGCGTTTGGTTTTCAAGAAACACACCGTTTTTTATGGGAACTATGCTCATGTCAGTGGTATCAGACAGCACCTGAAAATAGTCCTCTTATTAGCCCAGTATTATTTATTTAGCAAATGCAAAGTCCTCAGGCCAGGCAGTAGCCTTTTGATCTGCAGTGTGAAGAGAGACCAGTCCCCTATTTAGTCTTTTTAGAGGGCAAGCTTCAGTCATATGCTCCATGGTCTGCTCCCCTCCACAGGCACACAGTGGGCTTGGCCTGCTCCCCCACCTACGGAGGCTGGCCAGGCAAGGGCCCTGACCAGTCCCGAATCTGTTTAGGGTGACCCACTGTCTCCTTAGCCAAGTGTTTCCCCCTATATGCATTCAGCAGCGGTGTACCCCCCTGCTGCCAAAACAATGAGCACCACTCACTGATGATCACTAATATCGCTGTTGCAACAAAATTCCAGCAGCTTTCGCCACTTCGCATGAAATCACTGCTCCCATGGTATACCGTTATTTTCCGTAAGTTACGTAAGGGACATGTTGTAACTACAGAAGGGTGACGTTTTACATATGAAAAATATCAGAATTAGTCATTTTTGTGCAAGATGATAAATGGTCTCCAATGATTCAGGGCATTATGCTAAGCTATGCTAAAACCCCTACCATCAGGCTGGGCTATTGATTGTATGGAATCAAGAAAGGCAGTACCCAAGCCCCCTAGGAAGGTTGCAAGAGATCATATTTGCCAAAATAGTGGGTTGCGCTTTTAAATGTTGTCTGTGTTTATCGACACACAAAGGATTTGTTGATACTCTGATGTAAGGTACCAGAACTCTGTTGAAGCATACCTGTGATTGGCTATTAAATAATGGTCTCTTGTTAACAAGGGTCTTCTCTTCTCAGCCCCCAAAGGAGATATCCAGACCAATTCCCACATAGGGGTGCACTCAGCCAAATGGGACTACTGGTTCAGGAAGATGGGTAAATCACTGTTTTTCCACACGAGAAAAGGCCAAGTTGTGTACAGTTACAATTACATTTCAATCTGTGTATTGATGAATACAGAACCTTTAAAACAAGTCTTAACGAGGACGAACGGTGTAAAACTCAGTAGACATTTAAACATGGCTCCTGACTCCACATCAAAAATGTCGTCATCCCGGAGACTTAATTACTTACAGAGCGTGACAGTGTCCATTATTCGAAAATCCCATGTTAAAATCAGCATGGAGGCAAGAGCCGTGTTTTTGATCACATTACCCCACAGGTCTATACCCATACCATGTCATGCGGCATCAGTCCCTGAACACTGACCCAAAATACATTATACATAAACATTACATTAACAACATATAAATATTACTACATGGATAGAAGATTTCCGATTTCCAGAATATGCCAACATTAAAGCTGTCAGAAGGGCTTCTGTCACGACATATATTTGTGTTTTTCCCCCAGAGAATCTCAACAAGCTGGGGAAGTACACACTGCATCTGCAGACGATACTTAACGAGAGCAACTCCACTACGTGGGCGGGGAAGCAACTTCCCTTTCACAGCCTCAGCTTCGCCTTAAAAGGTACTTTTACGCTTAAAGGAAATCAACACTAGCCTGAAACGTGAAGAACTGACTGGCATTGTCATTTTTGTTACTATTTTGATTTCAGAGTGAAGTCATTCCATAAAAATTACGACAAATATTAATCTGTCTATTTTTGTCCTAGATACTAGATACTATCAACTATTGTTCAGTGCACATCACTTTTCTGCTCATGCAGTCTTCTCATGCAAACTCGGCAATTGTGTGTTTGAGTTTTTTGCCCTCCTTTTTTATGTAAAACTATATATTCTTTTCTGGAGCTGCTGTACGTGTGAAAGGCAACCTCTAAAAAAGTTGACAACTTTTTTCAAAGAAGTGTTTTTCTTGCCAGAATTTATTTATTTATAATTTATCTAGTGTATCTAAAGTATGGCAAGGATCAGTAAAACTCAGCTGGTGGGTGCTAAAATCTCTGGAGTTTCTGTATGGACACGTCTTTCCTCTGAAAGATTCTGGCTATGAGCCTTAAAGTGTGAATGGTCAACTCTGACCAGATTGTTTTTTATTGTCCCTCTTAGAGGATGATGCTGACACATTTTTGAGAAGTGTTATTCTTCAAATATTTACTAGCAGAACCACAGGAAGCTTGACTAAAATTCTCATTGCGTCCGTCTTGGAGAGAAAAACTGTCTGTATGAGTGTGCCTGTGTGAGATTATGGCTGTACATGTAAACCCAGAAATCTGATCCCTCTCTGTCAGTGTTGTGTTTTGATTTGCTGATTATCTCCTAATACTAATTTCATTTTGATTGTAAAACATTTTTTCCTGTAAGCACATCTTGTTATATGCGTGACACCTGGCTCATCCGACCGTTATTCTTGGTTCCTCCCTCAGAGGGTGATGCTGAGACCTTTTCAGTAGGCGCCATATCTACTCCTCTCCAGGTGGGGGAGCCCTTCTCCCTCTCGCTGGAGCTTAAAGATGAGTTTGGCCACCCAGCACACCCACCGCCTGACCTAAAGCCAAAACTGGAGTGCAGGTGTGTTCCTCTACATCTCTAGCCTACCATGTCTCTATCCGCCTGACTCTCTCTCTCTCTCTCTCTCTCTCTCTCTCTCTCTCTCTCTCTCTCTCTCTCTCTCTCTTTCTCTTTCTCTCTGTCTCTATCTCTCTGTCTCGTGTTCAGACAGGAATACATGGCAGGGTTTTTACTTTCTGAAGCTGGGACTGTCAGACCTGTTAACTATCTTGGATTCAATCACTGCAAAAGGGAGAAAGTTCATCCCATAAAGTGATAGTTTTTTTGGGACAAAAAAGGACAATGTTTATTTTGCTGCTGAATATTTGCATTTCATAATTTAACATTGCATTTCATTCATTTATAATGTGCCTGGTATTTATTGCTAATGCTGAATGTATACTGTATTTAAATGTGTAAGGATAACACTGTGTGAACACTCGTATGTGTGTTTCAGCTCCCTGGAGGTGACCCATGAGGGAACGGCAGTCAGCGGAACCACGTTCACCATAAAAGGCGTCAGAGCCCGAGGCTCCGTAACAAACAAGGTGAGAGAGGGACTTCAGGGGTTTTCAACAACTTCTCAGACACAGCCTTCTGATATTTATATCTTTTCAGACACAGCTTCCTGATATATTTCACATCTTTTCAGACACAGCTTTCTAGTGTATTTCACATCTTCTCAGACACAACTTTCTTACATATTACATACACATTACTAAACGCTTCACGCCGCCTTTAGTTTGACGTCTGTGTGTGTTTTGTCAGGTACACACATTGAAGGTTGTGTTGGAGGGCCTGAGGCATGACTCTCAGTCTGTACAGATCAGCATGCTTCCAGGTGAGGTCTCCCGTGCTCGTCACCACCTATTAAAAATCACTATCCCTGCATTCGAATCCTTAGTTAGGCACTGCGTTCTAGGCAATACTTACCATTCGACTGTTACAGTAGTAGCTTTTATGTAGCAAGCTAGTAGCATGTACAATAGCCAGTAGCATGTACAATTCGGACGTACTACAACACCGCTCTCTTGACATTACACTTTCGCAAATGCTTTTCTCCAAAGCAATTTACAATAGAGAAAGCAAATCAAGCTACAGATATGCAGAGGTTAGTAGTTACCATTCTATGGGGCTATGACATGGACTGGCACTTAAACTTAATGCCAGAATTTTGGAACTACTTTCCATAGTTGAATGGTTTGATGAAATGAATGCATACCCCACCAGCCAATCAGAAAGCAGCATTCTATTTAATTGACCAATAAGTGGAGGTTAGATCTGTTAGGAAGGGAAGCGTTCCCGGAGAAGAAGGGTCCACTTCTGGGTTTTACCATTCACACTCCTCACACGTATTGGTCGACAGGTCTCCCACACAGCCTGCGGGTGCATCCGGATGAGGAGACGATCACTGTGGAGAACAGGACAGTAGTGGGTTTCAAGGTGGAGGTGCTGGATGAGTCTAACAACATCACCACACACTCCAAACTAATCGTGCGCTCCGAGGTAACACTCAGCTATATAACATTCCAAACTGCACACCTTGTAGCCATTAGGGTGTAGAATGCAACTGTGAAACAAATGTGGGCACCTTGCCTTTATATAGGGCCTTGCTGCTACAAGGTTTCAGCACGCACGGTTCCGCATGATTTGGCTCAAACTCGGCAGTTGACTCACTGAAATACACTGCTAGTCAAAACTAAAGAAACAGTTCAGGTAAACTTGAATTTATATGAACATTTTGACAAAATGGGTTTGCTCCCTTAAAGGTCTCATTCCACGAGAAACCGTTTAGTACTTGTTCTTTTTGAAATACGACAGGTCACTCCGAGTTGCATATGCCGTCTGCACATGAAAATGTTCTTCTACACCCATTGGCTCCATTAGTGAATGAAAGAAAATAGGCAGAAAAAAACGAGCAAATAAGGAAAAGGCCAACAAAGTGACGTAAGTTTGTTAAATAGAAAAAGCTATGCATTTGAGCATTTGTGATTATTGGAGGAGTCTGGTTGCAGCACACATTCACTTAGCGAAATATAGGTAAGTATGTGTGTTTGTTTAGAACGTTTAAATATTCTATTTGGTATGATATGACCGAATGGACTTTGGACGATTGTAGCCTGTGACTAGCATAGCTGAGATCCTGTCATTCTCCCTGCTCCATCTCCTCCACCAAATTAGAACAGCCTGTAACAGGAGCACTAAAGCTTTATTTAACTAAAACCGGCTCACAGGTCATTCATTAATGTTAGAGATCACTGAAAAACTAATGAAAAAACGATGCAATGACACCATTAATTGTTTTGAGTAGTGAATATAGCACTTTTTTCACATGCAATGCATTACTTTTTAAAGGTGTACTTCCACGAGAAACCGTTTAGTACTTGCTCTTTTGAAATATGATGGGTCACCCCGAGTTGCATATACATGCTGCATATCAAAATGTTTTTCTATCGCCGTTTTCTATATCAGTCAAAAGAAGACAATAGGCGGAAAAACGACCCAATGCTAAAAGTGCCTCCGGCGTGACGTAGACGTGGAAATACAAACAAGAGAAACTGACCGAATGGGCTTCAATTAAATAATGTTAGCCTGTTTGACTGACTCGCATAAGATTAGCAGGCTAGTTGAATGACTGAACTGCATTTAGCCGGGCACTTGCACTGTTTTGTCATGCAAATATTACCATTCTGAAACGTTCATTGACAAACGGTCAGGAAGCGACTGTGCTTGTGCCATCTCTCCTTTCTCTTCGGATTCAGGATTAAACACATAAGGCTGTATCTCCATAGACATTCTGTGTGCAGTTTTAGCGCTGTCAAGTTGACTTTTCCCCTTTACCACTCTGCTTTCAAGTTGACTGTGGGGCAAAGGAAGCTGCAGGGAGCGTGCCTCTGGTGAAATCGTGTCGTTCTCCCGGCCCCACCCCCTCTACCAAACTAAAACAGCCTGAAACAGAAGCACTAGAACATTTTTTTCATTAAAACCAGCGCACAGGGCAATTATTAATACTAGAGAGCACCGCAAAATTTATGAAAACACGATGGAAGTACACCTTTAAGTAACTGCTTTGTTGTACTGAACATGTAAACGCACTGCAAGCGAACATGCCAGTATGTCAGTACTGAAGCTGTATTATTGTGTTGTGTTTGGCCCTTGTCCAGGAACAGTACTGTGCCCTAAAAATTGGGAGAGTGTGTTAGGGCTGCACAATATATCGAACAAATCGTGATATCGCAATATACAATATCGTGATATACATATCGAAAAACATGGCTTAACTGCAATAAAAATGGGACATTACTGTAAGATGATTCACACTCCACATATGAAGATATTTGGGAAATCAAATGGAGTCCTACTGCCCCTGATATCGACCCCCATAGGCTGCGCACTGGCTACGGCCTAGCGGTAAAGATTAAGCTGAAAGATGTTAAAACTACATTTAAATATTTAAATGTTTAAACTATATTTAAAAATGTAAATGTTTATTTGTTGCAAAACATATTGCCATTGCAACATTCAGCAATGTTCCCGCATAGCGCACATTTTTCCAATATCGTGCAGCCTTAGAGTGTGCGTGTGTGTGTGTGTGTGTGTGTGTGTGTGTGTGTGTGTGTGTGTGATGGCAGGTTGCAGGTGTGCCAGAGGTGCCCATGGAAGCGGTAGACTGCAGTAACACGTCTGTGTGTGTGTGTGTGTGATGGCAGCTTGCAGGTGTCTCAGAGGTACCCATGGAGGCTGTAGACTGCAGTAACACGGGGATGGGTCAGCTCATGAGCAAACCCCTCCAGCTGAAGAACGTCAGGACCGAACAGCTCATCACTGTCAAGTTTGACCTCCCTGTAAGTACTCAGCTCCCTCTTAGGGTGTTGTTTTTATCATGCCTACTTTGTCCCCATTCAAGGCCTGCAATATTATATTATATTATATACAGTACAGGCCAGTACATGACTAGACTATGACATGTTTTAAGTTATTTCACACTTTTTTGTTAAGTACATAATTACCTCCAAGGTAAGTACATAATTACCTCCAAAGCGGGTCATGGAGCGGGTCATGGAGCTGTTCTGGGTCATATGACCCAGAACAGCTCCATGACCCGCTCCATGACCCGCTTTTGGGTCCCGACCCACCAGTTCAGAAACACTGCATTACGGCACTGATAAGCAGGTGGCCTTACACCAAAATGTGTGTGTGTGTGTTTTGCTCAGAACCACCAGATGGTGTCGTGTGTGGAGCGTACGCTGCGCGTGCTGCCCAGCAGCTGCGTGTGTCGTGTGGAGGTGTACCGCCTGGAGGGCCAGTGCGACGCCCCCATGGTGCTCATGAACCTCGAGCGCATCGACTGGACCGCCGGGGACGCGCTGGGCAACCTCTTCTACCGACTCTACGACGAGGGGGAGCGTGAGATCCCCATCACCCCAGAGCTGGCTCAGAAGATTAAGGTGTGTGTCTGTGTGTGTGATTGTCATTGTTGGAGTGATGGAAATTTCTCTCTTTTTCTCTTGTGATGTTTTTTCTTTCTAAAATGGCACGTTCTGCTGTTCAGAGATAAGGTAGTCGGTAAAACAAATGCCTAGCCTGCTAACCAGCCTGCTAACCAGCTCGTCATACTTAATTTAATTTCATTCATTCTAGCAGTGCTGTATTGAGAAATGATTTCTTCCTTGAGGTGTGGACTCTGTTGAAGTGGCTCTGCCTTCACTGAATCGCTAACGTCTGGTTGTCACGTATGCAGCCTGCCTACACACTACAATACAAATGTATCAAGTCAACGTCATCACTCTGTTCGCTGATTGGCTAGGCAAAATTCTTCCTGAAACAGCAATGTCAATGACCCCTGACCCCCGGTACAAAATGGAATGAAGTACGAGGGGCTGGTTTACCACGCTAATAAATGCCTTCCTCCCTGAATGGAATTGAATGGAAAGCCATCAGTGTCCTTGTACAAGAACAGAGATGCAACAAAATTGCCAGAGCTGCTTGTTAAGTGCAGAGCTCCTTTCCCACTTTCTCCATTTCCCTCTCCTCCTTCCCCTCTTCTCTATATGTGTTAAATGAATGAATGAATGAATGAATGAAGGAAGGAAGGAAGGAAGGAAGGAAGGAAGGAAGAAAGATGGTGATTTACATGAACAGGCCTTACTGCCCCTAGTGGTTGTTTTCCATCTGGTTGAAAGCAAGTCACGACACCAAGTCACCATTTTTGAGACTTCCACCACAGATAGCATATGCTTACAGCTTAAGGCTGATGCGCGTTCTACCTGTGTATGTCTGTGTGTGTGTGCGTGTGTGTGTCCACAGGTGAACTGGAGTGCTAACATGAAGAGTGTGGATGTAGCCCAGGGGCGTCTGCCCCCTGTGTGTGTGCCCATTCTGGCCGTGGGGGAGCAGTTCTACCAGGTGGCCTTCAAGGGCCAACCCTCCGTGGAGACCTCCTTCATCATCATGTAAGGGCTCACTCACACCAAAATCTCTCCGTATTCAGCGCGTGGCCGTTTTCTGTCTGTATGCGTTTAGATTGCATGTTAACAAATTAGACTGTTCACACCGCACCCGTGATCTGCGCATATTCTGTCCCTATACAAACATATTGTATACGGATACGCGCTGTACACGCTCAAGTTAGTGTGAATGAGCACTAAGTGTATAATATTGCACTGTTGCACTTCATCATACACTTCATTTCATTTTGTACAGAGGATACAAAATACAAATGTGAGAGAGCGCATGGCAGCTTTAATTCAGTAGTACTTTTATTGAAATCGCTGTAGTGGACATCGCAGTTTTTTTTTTGCCCACTCTGTATATGTGTGTGTGTGTGTGCCATATCGAAAGGTCTGTTGGTGGTAGTGTTGGTTAAAACGGGGCCACCACACTAATGAAAAACCTGATAAGTCGTGGAGTTTTTAAAAGCCCATTTCCTACTGCAATAAAAATCATTACATTTCAGTAAATTCATCATAGTGTTAGTGGCCTGCCCTCTCATATACATGTATATAAAGTGGCACTCACACATCATACTCGCCCATTGCTTTGTCACTAAAGTTTAAAGTTTGTTGCCCTTGTCAGGCAGTGGTTGCCAACGATTGTCTCGCTTGTTTATTTTTCCCCACTGATGGTGTCCAGTGGCGGTCAACTGTATCCTTTATTTGTATTGCTTCATTTAACCATGGATGCAGCCTTATTACTAGTGTGTGTGTCTGTGTTTGTGTGTGTGTTTCTGTGTGTGTTTGTGTGTGTGTGTGCATACACACTTACACAGGCCACGCCCAGATGAACCAGAGTTACTGAAGGTGAACTTAAAGGAGACGTCTGTCAGACTAGGAGAGGTGCTACCAGGAAACATCTGTAAGTATTCTTAAACTTTCGATGGTGGTGATTCGTCCCAAAGATATTTATTTCAACCAATCAAAATGAAGAAGCCTTTCCTTCAGGCTGATGTTTTTGTCTGAACTCATGCCTGATGAAGATCCCACAGGATCGAAACGTTGTTTGATTCAAAGAAATAAAATCCACTTGGAGCATACACAGTGTGCAGACCACTTTTTCGCAGTATCAGCTATTTTTGTCTAGCACCGGGAACATTTTATTTGGATGTGCGCACCTTCACTTTCTGACGTCTTTGTCTGAACTCAACCCATGATCTTTTTTTAACTGTCTTATCATAGTATACGCTAATCGGTGTTGCTTGTCTTTATAGATTTAGAGCTGACGGACCAGTACGGCAATAAGACAGACGCCTTGAGTGCAGAATCTGTTAAAACTATCAGTGTTTCTGCTGAGGGACTGGACACATCATCCTTGGCCATCAAGTGGCAGGTAGTACAATTCCAGTACCCTTTGATTTCGCTTATGTTATGTTCTTTTTAACACTGAAGGGGGAGCTGTGGCCTAGTGGTTAGAAAATTGTTCTGAGGATCGGAGGATGGCAGGTTCGAATCCCGTTCCAGTAGGAAGAATGGGGGTGGGGGAGTAAACAACTAGTTCTCTCCTGTACCCTAATCCAGGGCTGAAGTGCCCTTGATCAATGCATCTAACCCCGCGCTGCTCCAGGGACTGTAACTGAAGCCCTGTACCTACATCACTGTAAGTCGCTTTGGATAAGAGCGTCAGCTAGTGTAATGTAAAAAGACTTTTTACTGATTTTTTTTATTTTATTTTTTTTTTTTTAATTTCACATTGCAGATTGATGGTCATAACTCCCACCCTATCTCACCCTCAGCAAGCCTATCCCATACATTCCACAGACACAAAAAAACAAAACTTACTTGGCCAAACATTACAAAGCAAATACAATATGTATTTGAATACAGCTGCTCTGCTTCTAATGCATTTTAAGTGCTGAACTTATGGCATGTTCAGAGGTGGACAAATCTGCATGAGAAAGTAAAAGTCATGCCATGTATTTTCTCTACCTCTGCTCTTAACGTAGGGGAATTCACTAATTACCTCATCTACCTGGCTGATGAGTAGTGCGGATGAGGATCAGCCTGTTAAATGGATTGGCTGGAACAAATATGTGGCAGGACTTTTACTTTCTGAACCAAGGATGTGCCCCTCTGATCATGTTAAATCAATGAAATATTTTTCCACCAAAAGCAACTCTATCCTTCTGATTAACCCATGCCATAGTATTTAAATAGGAGCTTATGTCATCAAGTCACTGTGTATTTGTGCATGTGTGTTCTGCAGGAGAGCACACAGTCTGTGTGTGTGAGTGGGGTGCGCTTTATAGACTGTGCCCCGGGACAGAGAGAAATGCGTTTTGCATGGCAGCGCTACGAGGAGTTTGTGCGACTCCGAGTCAACCCCGGACTTCCTGCCAAAATCATCATTCAGGACGGCCCAGAGATGGTAAGAAACTTTAAAGGTCTCATTCCACGCGAAAACGTTAAGTACTTGCTCTTTTTGAAATATGACAGCTCACTCCAAGTTGCATATGCATGCTGCACGTGAAAATGTTCTTATACCCCGATTGCCTCCATTAAGAAAATAGGCAGTAAAACAAGCGAATAAGTAAAATGCAAACAAAGTGATGAAAGTTTGTTAAATAAAAAAAGCCATGCCACAGTTGTGATTACTGGAGGAGTCTCGTTGAGGCACACATTCACTTATCGAAATATAGGCAAGTACGTGTGTTTGTTTAGAACGTTTAAATTTTCCTTTTTGGTGTGTTATGACCAAATGGGCTTTGAATGATTGTAGCCTGTGAATAGCATAGCCGATAACCATTCTTCCCGCTCCATCTTCTCCACCAAACTAGAAAAGCATGTAACAGGAGCAGTAAAGCATTTTTTTTTTCACTAAAACCGGCTAACTGGGCATTCATTAACACTAGAGACCACCGCAAAAGTAATGACAAAACGATGCACTGAGATTGTTAAGTCTCCACGCATAGGCTTTGGCATTATTGCAGCACGCTTTTGAATTCAACAGTTCAGTTTGGCCTTGCACGTTGGCTATGCTGCGAACATCATCATTTTCAAGGATAGGATTGCAAGGTTTGCAATTGTGGTAGCCTCACCGATTTAGCTATAATCCTTCAAGAAGTGGTCCGGTTTTTCTTTTCCCCCACTCTGTATATGGGTCATTCCATGCCAAACCACTCAATTTTTTTCCGCCCCCCCTCCGATTTTGATGACATTTGGCATGCTCATGGGCATCCTTGAGAAATGACAACATACCAAATTTCAGCTCATTTGGACCATTTTTCAAGAATGTAGAGAGTTTTGAAAATGTCACCGTTTTTGCATCGATTAGTGACCATGAAACAGAAAAGTGGCTACATTTTGCAAACCCATCACTCGATTTCCATAAATTTGGTATCATTACAAAGGGGAGACATTCCCCTTTCAAATGATATATAACACAATGACCTTTTCAAGGTCATTTGATGTGCGCTTGACCTTTGACCTAATTTTTCAGACAAGGAGTATCGGTCAATGACCCATATGGAAAACTTTTTTTCAGTTAATTTTTTTTTTTTTCATTCCAAAAGTTAGGGGTGCTGAGTTATGGAAAAGATACTAATCGCAATTATTTCAAACAGTATAGAAATCACGATTACTAGACACAACTATTTCTTGACCTTAGAAACGTGGACTTTACCCTATAAAAACGTTTTAACTGAGGATTTTGTTGGACATTTCACCATTTCCCCATGGATTTCCCTTTTATATGGTGTTTATGTATGTGTTATTCAGTACACAACCCAGAATAACAGCCTTATAGTCAAACCCCACAGATTAATTAGTTGAGCCCAACTGTATTTCTGAGGTTATTGAGAGCAGTAATAATTGTGCAATCAGAGAGGGCACACACACACACACACACACACACAGGGACAGGGTCATTGCAATACCTGGTCAATCCCCTCCGGGGGACCAGGTAATTATGCATATGTAATTATACATGCCGTAATTATGCATATCGTGTTTGAAGCCCGTGCAGGTGCTGAATGGTCAAGGTGTGGACACGCCGTTTGTCCTGCAGCTGTGTGACGAGTGGGACAACCCCAGCCCTGACCAGAGGGTGGTCATCGCAGTCGTGGCGCTGTCACCGCAACTTAAGGTGCGTCCTCTGTGCTCTGCTACAGACTTGTGTACAGTTCACTGAACTATTTGTAATGAATTGCTGTGAAGTACAGTACTGTGCAAAAGTTTTAGGCAGGTGCGTTCAAACGGCAATCAATTCATACAAAGGGGTACACACAAAGTCTGGGATTTTGTAGGATTATAGTCAGGTGATCGATCAATTATACTAAATTGGTTGTATATGTGAGGAAGTCTACATCCACCGAAGCTCTGTGGTTAGTTTTTCAAGATGTTTGGAACAACCTACCAGCCTATTTCCTTCAAAAACTGTATGCAAGTATACCTAGAAGAATTGATGCTCTTTTGAAGACAAAGGGCGGTCACACCAAATATTGATTTGATTTAGATTTCTATTTTGTTTATTCACTACATTTTGTTGATTGATGAAAATAAATGCACTGTATGTGTGGGTTAACTAATGTATGTGTGTGTACTCCAGGTTAAGGCAGAAGTGATGTCCCAACCCGTAAACTCGGAAGGAAAAGCCACTTTCACGCTAACACAGATTACAGCACCAAAGTGAGTAAGAGCAGTTCAGAGCGGCCCATAATGGTATTTTGAATGGCAAATAGGTAATAATAACAATAATAATCATGATGATGTACAGTAACGCATCAAAAGTCATCAGAGGTATAAATACAATAATTCGCCACAAAAAGCAGCTAATGATGGTAAAATACTTCACTTATATAATTATGTAAACAAAATAAAACTTTTATTTTACTTTAAAAATGTTTGTGTGATAATTGTGGGATGTCTGTTACCTGGCCAGTCGGAAGTACAGATAAACAATAGCTAAATCTGGTGCAAGGCATCAAAAGTTTTCCCCAACAATATATCCCAACAATATTGTGTAGCCTGTCATTGTTAGAGTTGAAATATGAACAGCGCTGTTCACTAAAATGAGCGATTTTTACAAAGATACAGCTCTGGAAGAAATGAAGAGACCACTGTAAAATTATTAGTTTCCCTCATTTAACTATTTATAGGTATATGCATGGGTAAAGTGAACATGTTTGTTTTATTCTGTAAAGTACTGACAACATTTCTCCCAAATTCCAAGTTCAACTGACACTGGAAAGGGATGGCTGCCATACATGCAGAGATGCTGAGTTTAGGAAAATTTGCAGTGGTCTCTTAAATTTTTCCAGATATGTATATAGTTATCCTTGTAGTTATAGTTGTAGGTGTGAACAAACCTGTAATTGATTATTTAAATTAATATTGGTCTGTTGTCTCCCAGAGGAGAGTACAAGCTGGAGTTCAGAGGAAAGATGAACAGCAGTGGCATATTGGCTCCAACCGTGCTGGTGAACGTCCTGCCAGATCCCTGTAAACCCGTCAAACTAGCGGTGGACTACGACATCGGTGCATTCCTTTTTGCTGGTGGAAATTTCCCAGGTGTGTGTTCCGTGTGAATTTCCTTTTCCATGCATTTTTTTTCTTTGAAGTAGCTATTGGTACAGCAGCTTCGGTGCCCCTAGAACTGTTATTATTGGTACGAAATTCAAATTAACTGAATCTAGGGTTAAAGGAGAACTTCGGTGTAAAATGAAAATTGGCATGTTAAAACATCATACCAAGTTGGTATGTGTACTGAGGAGCAAAATTGATTTAGCCTGTTGCATTCAGAGTTTAACTATTTTTTATAGTTTGACCCAGAAGGCTAACAATGGAAGTGGTAGGTGCCCTTAGATGAAACATGACGACTACGCTATTTTTAAACCATTAAAACAGCTCGAAGAAACTCCACACTCCATCGGTAGTACAACAAAGGCTCTGGCATTCAAAATAAACACAACGTTTATTTAAAAAACTGTTCTTACATGCAGTAGTTTGCAGTTGTTTCTTGTCGCCGCCATAATGAAAGTCCAAACAAGTCGATTCCGGACCTATAACTTTACATGTGTTGGTCCGGAAGAATATGGACCAATAAGGTTTCGGAGAATAGGTTCCGGACCAATATCCTTACATCTCCTGGTATGAAATTCCGGACCCGTAGCCACTGCCTATTTTCTTTGTTTATGCTAGTTATTTCCTATGGGCCTTACACCATTAACTACTGTCATTAATGGTTTGAAATATTACAGCATGTATTCACTAGTTATCCAGACACTAAATGATCAAATTAGCAACTATAGGGGTTTCACTTTGCTAGTAAGTGGAGAGTCACCTCTTGTTTAATTTCTTACATTGCCATTATTAATAGGAGATCATCCTAACCAAAGTGTGTGTATGTGTGTGTGTGTGTGTGTGTGTGTATGTATGTGTATGTGTGTGTGTGTTTCAGTGTTTAAAGTAACAGTATTTTCTGAAGATGGAGGAGCGGTCAGGGGTGTAAACCCGGCGAGCATGTCCATGCTGCTGTGGAAGGGCCCAGCCTCTGGTCAGCAGCCCCCACCTGAGGTAAATAAGAGCTGAAGCACAACTAAAGCGCTGCTGTATTGAGCAAAATGTGCTATATTTCATTTCAAGGTGCAATCACACTAGCCTGGTAAACCAGCCCGTCGCCCCTTTGTACAGAGGGTCTGGCAGTGCTCTATTGAGAAACAATTTATTCCTAGAGGTGTGGAGTCTGCTGAAGTTTAAAACAAGTGGCTCTGCCTTTACCCAGTCGCTAACGTATGGTCGTGACTTATGCTGTTAGCCTGCCTACGCACTACAATTCAAATGTAGCACACAAAGTCAGTGTCATCACTCACTAACACTCCCTCTCTTTGCTGATTGGCTAGGCAAAATTCTACCTAAGACAGCAATGTCAATAAAAGCACTGCCAAACCCTCTGTACAAAATGAAATCAAGTACCAGGGGCTGGTTTACCAGGCTACTGCTGAACCACTGCGATGCTTAGAACCACTTTTGCTCTTTGAAGGCTCTTTAACGTTAGAAAAGTCCTGTCCTGGTACTCAGTAGGTTCACAAAATGTTCAAAAGCCTATTCATCTGGCTAAAACATTAGTCAAAGTCAAAGTGTGTGTTATTGCCGTCACAAAAAACATTTAATAGCAGAAATTGTGTTTCTCTAATGTGCTGTCCAGTGTCATAGTATGTCTAAAGTGACAAAAACACCAATATGTGTCACCATGATGAAGACTGTAGGGCAGTTGTAGAGCTCTGGAAAAAAAAACAGAGACCACTGCAAATTTTCCAAAAATCTGCATTTCTACATGTACTGTATGACAGCCATTCCTTTCCAGTGTCAGTTGAATTTGGAATTTGGGAGAAATGTTTCAGTAGTTTACTGAATAAAACAAAAATGTTCACTTTACTCTCACATATACCTAAAAATAGTTCTCTCTCCCTCCAGATCTGTGTGTGTGTGTACTATGTAGATGCGGATGGGTGAGTGTGTGTGTGTGTTGCCTGTAAAGCGTCGTTGAGTGTCAAGAAGAGCGCTATATAAAAATGATTTATTATTATTACTATTACATTCCCCCAGCTGATTATTTTTTATACGTTGGTGTTTGTTTTTGTATGCCAATGGATGTTCTTGTGTTTGTGTGAAGGCTTTGACCCTGAAGAGCTGTAAGGCTAAAAAGACAGAAAAGCAGGAATGCCTCTATTTCAGGTACGATCTTACTGTCATCTCTGCATAATAACATTATAATAACATTGGTTTACATGCTTGTCTATTATGATAATTTTAAACAATACAGGATGCTGAAAAAAGAAAAAAATCCCAAGGCACTCTACTGCGTAATGACTTTTATTAAGTAAACACGCACCGACGCATTTCGACTCAAACACCTTGATAAAGACTCGATTTTTAAAGATTTTTTTCTTTTTTCCGTATACTATCTGCCCATTTCCCTTGAAGAGCACGTGGACATTGACTTCCTTATTTTATTACTTTTTCACTTGACCCACTGCAGTGCTCTCCCACTCTTTCTTTTTTAAATACAGGATGCTGCCTTGCTGGGGGAAGGCAAGTTTTTAAGAAGCTGTGTTAACATAAAACTGTACTTTCGCTTACTCCAGGGATAAGGTTATACCAGAGCGTGCAGGGAAATACACCATCCAGTTTGTCCTCTCCGTAGACAAGACCAAAGCTATTTGGAGTAAGCAGGTTGGTCTTTGTGTTTGTCTCTGTCTTCCAGTACAGTTCAATAAAAATGTGAGTCTTATTGGCGTGACAAACATTTTTGCATTGCTAGGTGGGTCATAAGGTCCATACATACGGCTTTCAATAGTTTTTTTGTTACGTTTGAGATACTCTAAAACGGTGTTTGATGAAAATGTTTTTTTCCTTTGTATGGAAATTTAAAGCCCACCCTACATACTACAATGTATGTGTTTGTGTATAACCATAACGTCCCATCCCCCCCCCTCTCTCTCTCACACACATACACACAGCACACCATAAGCGTGGTCCCCAGCAAGACCGTGAAGCTGGCCCCTGAGGACCCCCCAGCAACCCCTGTCGTCTCCAACAACAACGTCCTGGCCAACCGCACACTGGTGGAGAGCCTTTATCTCAAGATCATGGTGAGCTTGGATCTCGTGTAAGTGTTTGTGTTTGTGAGTGTGTATGGCCAACCGCACACTGGTGGAGAGCCTGTATCTGAAGATCATGGTGAGCTGGGATCATGTGTAAGTGTTTGTGTTTGTGAGTGTGTATGGCCAACCGCCCACTGGTGGAAAGCCTGCATCTCAAGATCATGGTGAGCTTGGATCTTGCGTAAATGTTTGTGTTTGTGAGTGTGTGCACATGCGTGTGTGTGGCCAGTCGGAACACTGGTGAAGATTACGGTGAGTTGTCATCTTGTATGTGTGTGTGGGTGTCTGTGTGCGTGCATTTGTGTGTGTGCGTATGTGTGTGTGTGTGTGTCTTTCTGTGTGTGTGCATTTGTGTGTATATGCATGCGTCTCTGTGTGTGCGTGCATTTGTGTGTATGCGTGCATTTGTGTGTGTCTTTCTGTGTGTGTGTGTGCATTTGTGTGTGCGTGTGTGTTTCTGTGCATGCATTTGTGTGTATGCCTGTGTGCATGTGTGTGTATGCCTGTGTCTTTCTGTGTGTGTGCATTTGCGTGCTTGCATTTGTGTGTGTGTTTCTGTGTGTGTGTATGTGTATGTCTGTAAGTGCACGTCCGTCCGTCTGCGTGTGTGTGTGAAGTGGAAAATGAGTGTGTGTGTGTGTCCACAGCGTTTGTGTGACGTTATGGGACCCCTTCCCTCTCCGTGCTGTTGCTCCGATGATGCTCTGCAAACACGAGCACATGACTCACCCCCTCACACATACGCATCACTCAGAGGGGGCAGTGGGACGGAAACTATTGCCGATTTCGTGTGTGGTCATCGTTCCACCATCTCACATGCCCACCAGCTTTACGTGCCAGTTATGAATCGTAGGAACATACATGCGAAACGCACACGCCCATGTGAACGGAGCATTTGGTCCGATTTTCTGTCATTTTGTTAAACGAGCTTTATAAGCTCCCTCACCACAGACAGGCCGAACAGTTGTCATGACACACTGCTGTGACTAAAAACACACACACAAATAAACTTTGAACGTTAATAAACTTAGACATGACAAAACAATGCTTATGTGCTATGATGGTTTCTATAAAACCTAGAGTTAAGTGAGTGTATGTGTGTGTGTGTGTGTGTGTGTGTGTATGTGTGTGTATGTGTGTGTGTGTGTACACTTCATGTGTGGTCTGGCAGGACGAGTATAATAACCCAGCAGGTGAGGGCTGCAACGGACAGGTGTTCGTCTCGCTGAAGAGCCCTTCGAGTTGCAGCCAGAAGGATCTGCCTCTGTTTGAAGGCAACGTCTCCCGCGCCTCCTACCCGCTGGAGAACGGGGAGTCGCTTATTAAGGTAATAATGGGGTTTGTGTGTGTACTTGTGTGTTAAGGACTGCTGCCCATTATCATTATGGGATGGACAACCTGGCCTCAGAAGCTACAATCTTGTACCCTCTATTTATTTCAGCCACTCACTACATCAGCTTTTAATTAGTACAGCTCTAAAGCCAGGTGAAGGAAATTATTGAAATTACCTACCTACCTTAACCTAGACCATTTATAGAGTGGATGGCAGTCAGGTATTGAAGGGTGCCTAATTTGCCACAAGAAGCCCAAAGGTGACGAGCACGAAGTCACGTGTTTCATGCACGATGGTCTAACGAAGGGTCCAAGCCTATTACCCTTATTACATTAGTGTTTGTATATTTCTTCCAGTTCCGTTACTTACCCACGTTTTATTTATTTACTTTTTTTTTTTTTTTTTTTTTGAAGGAGCTGGCTCTGGCAGAGAACAGTCCTGGCCGTGACGGAACGGAGTATATTTTGGTTTTCGAGGCGGACATCCTCGAGCTGACCCCGTTTGAGCTGCCCTTCCGATTCTACAACGGTCAGTGATATTCCTCTAGCCCGGTAAACCAGCCCCTCGTACTTCATTTCATTCCGTACAGGGTCTGGCCGTGCTGCCATTGACATTGCTGTATTAGGTATCAGCCAAACCTAGCCAATTAACAAACAGAAGGAGTGTTTGTGAGCGATGACGTCGACTTTGTGTGCTTCATTTGAAGTTGAAGATTGAAGGTTTGTAGTGCGTAGACGGGGCTAATTGCAAATGTGATGACCAGACGTTAGGGATTGGGTAAAGGCAGAGCCACTTGTTTTGAACAACTCTGTTTCAAACAAACTCTGTTTTAGCAGAGTCCACACCACCAGGAAGAAATCGTTTCTCAATGCAGCACTGCCAGACCCTCTGCACAAAATGACATGAAGTACGAGGGGCTGGTTTACCAGGCTAATATTCTTCCACCCTTTTCTCAAAGTCCTTCTTAGCACTATGGAGCACAAGTTAACCCCTCAATTACCAGAGCTAAAGATCCCAACTTCAGAAAGTAAAAATGCTGCCATGTATTCCCTCTACTGGTGCACTTAACACAGGTGATTTTAGTAATTAGTTTATCTACCTGTTTGATGACTCTTGTGCTCAGTAGGATCAGCTGGTTCCAAAAATAGTTGGATCAAATACGTGGCAGGGTCTTCAACTTTCTTGAGCCAGGATCTTCACTTCTGTCTACAGGCAGCATTATGCAAACTGAAAGCATGGTCGTCTGTGTAGATTCTCATTCATCCAGGTTATGGTAGTCAAAGGAGCTACGTTGTAAGCAACTGGACTTCTTTTTGGAGCTTCTTTTGAAGACGTTTCACCTTTAAAAAGGCTTCTTCAGTTCTGGCTCGATGAAAGATGAAATGTCTTCAAGCCCAAAAAGAAGTCCAGTTGCTTACTTAGCTCATTTGAGTAAAAAGCATGGTCATTTTCCCTTTTGTCTGAACCACAAGTAGGCCTCCTTCAAGGGTCCTGCTTCATACAGTCTGATTAGTGAGCTGATGATGTTTAAAGTGTGCTGAGTGTTGTTGTGGTGACTGTAGACGTTGAGAACCAGAGGCAGATGTCCGCCCTCAGCCAGAAGAAGGATCGCCTCTCGCTCTCCATCGACGTCTACAACAGCCTCTTCGACACCAACAAACAGCTGATCACTGAACTAAAGGGTACGTCACATTCTCTACCTTCCTTCCGGTTTGTGAAGATACACTTATGAGAAATAGCCAAGTACTCAAGTAGTTGATGTTTATGACAAATAGCCAAGTAGACAAGTAGTTGATGTTTGCAATAAGGTCCACAACTAAAAGTGTTATATTTGTTAACTAGTATAGATGTTGAAAACTTAAATTAGCAGCTTATCAGTTAACTAAAGGGTACATCACCCCTTCTCACCTCAAACAGATTTCTTTTCAAACAGCATGTCATTATTTTCCCAGGTCGGCTTCAGCTCGCTGAAGGCAAAGAAAAGCAGCTTAAAGCAGAACTCCATAAAAAGGGCCTTGCCAGCTCACTCAGAGATGTAAGTGGACTGACACACACACATACACACACATATACACACACACACACACACACACACACACAGACACACACAGGTAAATAAAAACATACTGTGGTATACAGACAACAACAGACAAGTGATATCAAACACCTAAAAGGCACATATTATGCATAATATACATATAAACAGTAATATACTAGAGAAAGTACACATTATGAGTAAAAGGTTTGGTGTATGGGTGGATGAATCCTGCCCTACCCATGGCTGAAGTGCCCTTAAGCAAGGCATCTAACCCCACACTGCTCTAGGGACTGTAATTGAAACCCTGTACCTAAATAACTGTAAGTCGCCCTGGATAAGAGCGTCAGCTAAGTGTAATGTAAAGTGCAAAAGAGATGGTGCAAATACTGTATAGTGTGCTGGATGAGTATTGAGATATTTTCTCTGTGTAGATGTCAGAGATTGATGCTCAGATCAGTCAGAGGAAGGCTGAGATGGAGCAGATTAAGAGGCAGCCACGTCGCGTCTGCAGCATACCTGACCCCTTCAGGACAAGCCCCGACGTCCTGGGAAAGGTTTGTGTGTGTGTGTGTGGTGTGTGTGTGTGTGTGTGTGTGTGTGTGTGATTGTGTGTGTTTTGTGTCTGTGTCATAGGTGTAGCTGTAGTTGGTCCTAGGCCTGGGCCCACCCTCCTGTTAATCAGGCCCATTATCCAATCAGAAGGCTCGGAATGTTTGATTGAATGTTGTGACTATTTGCACAACATATTCCCATTGCCTCATAATGTGTGGGTCCACTTGATTTTTTTTCCTTGTTGCACCCATTTTATGATTCCTGGCTAAGCCCACGGTATTTGTGGGCGTGGTGGCTCTGGGCAAGTGGAGGGTGTGGGCAAGGGGGCAAGGGGGGAGGAGTGGAGGGTGAGTATGTGAACTTTCTCTGCCATAGGTGTCCATTGGTGATGTATTGGAAAACAGATGTGAGAGAAATGGTAACTGTGAACCTACAATCACATCAGCAAGATTGATGACACACACACACACACGCTCCCTCTCTCTCACACACACACACACACACCCCAGGCCCTGCAGTGGTCACATTTTCCTCTGGTTTCCACCCCCCTGTCTCGTACACTACTACACACAGACACTAATGAAAGGCTGGCTGGTGTTAGTGGAGGTCTGCCCCCAGGTAGGTACGCTTGCACTGGACAGGAGCAGATGTGAACCTCAGCATTGCGGACAGATGGAGTCCCCCCACTCCCAACCCCAAACTAAAAGCATTTTCTCCAAAATGTCTCTAAAGTGCTGAACCTGACACAGAGCCCACAAGAGCTCCTGGGCCCTTAAACAGAATGATTGCTTTACTTTGCTGTGTAGCAAAAATGTCAGTACTTAAAGACGTAAAGTACATTTAAAACCATATTTGGTTTGGTAACATGCAAAATACACTACTCGCGCAGGGATATTTGGCTTTCGGGTGAAATGTATAGAAAATGTAAAAAAAAACAGTACAGTGGTATTATATTATGAAAGTAGGGCATTTAAGTAGAAAGGTGCAATGGTGATTTTCTCATCTCAAACAATTTATTGAAACAAAAGCCAACAAGAGTGGTGGGTATACAACAACAAAAATGTCGATGTCTCGATAACTTGTCAATTGTTAGGTGTCGTCTTGGTCTGATGATGTAAAAATGTGAACAGCATGATGAGAAGGACTGTTTAAATACCAATTGTAATTGAACAAGGAAATGAATTGGTGGATTCATGGATCAAACACCTGTTGTGAATTTCAAGCTCCTTTAAGCTCCTTGTTACAGAACAGCAAGATGTGCAAAAAGTCTTAAAACATTGAACTGTTGGGGCATTTAAAAGAATGCATTCAAAAGGTTTACAGAAGGTCACATCTGTAAAGGTTCTAGTGCATTTTAGGTTCATCCTGAAATTTCACTCGAAAGCTGAATGTCTTTTTTGTGAGTAGTGTATATAAGTAAGCAGTGTCTGAAAGTGTCAGAAGCAGTGTCAGATATCAGTCACTCACAGAACGTCAGTGTTACTGCATGGTGGAGTTCTACAGTTAAACGGCTTTTCCAGCTGAAGTACAGAACCTGGCACAGTCCACAAGAGCTCTGGGGTACTTTATAAAATGACTGTTTTATTTGTAACAAAGACATCCGTACTTATCGTTGTGTTAAATATATACAACTGGGAGAAGTATTTTTAGTATCTAGTCTTAAATACTTTTTAAGACTATACTCTATAAGACTAGATACTAATAAGTAAACACCATCTTACCACATTTACAAATAACTTTGGGCTGTAAAGGTCTGAAATATTTACACTGGTGTATTCTGTGGGTTCTGGTCTGGTCAAAATGTCATGTCCAATTTGAAACATCTTTATGAAACAAAAATAAAATTATGTGGACGCATTCAATACTTGTTCACCTTGCTAGAGAGGACATGCAGAGATGCTATGGGGATCAATACAGTCATTTAGGAGTTCACCTGGTCCTTTAGATAGGAGAAACAATCATTTAAATTTAATTAGACATTTTAGATGAATCCTCTGTACCTGTTCACAGGTAGCCCACCTGGCCAAGGTGGAGGACGACGACGCTGCCAAGGTCATCTCATGGCATCTCCTGGGCGACATGGACTGCGTGGTCACCGTGACGACGGTTGCGGCACGAAAGATCTATGACGACACGCAGGGCCGACAGCAGGTCATGCCTCTGGAGACTGTGTTCTGGAAGAGTAATACCAGGTACACCCGCGCGCACACACACACACACACACACACAAACACTATGAAATGTACACACAGACTGTGTTCTGGAAGAGTAGTACCAGTTACACACACACACACGCTATGAAATGTACACACAGACTGTGTTCTGGAAGAGTAGTACCAGGTACACACACACACACACACACACACACAAACACTATGAAATGTACACACAGACTGTGTTCTGGAAGAGTAGTACCAGGTACACACACACACACACACACACACAAACACTATGAAATGTACACAGATGGTGTTCTGGAAGAGTAGTACCAGTTACACACACACACACACGCTATGAAAGGTACACACAGACTGTGTTCTGGAAGAGTAATACCAGGTACACACACACAAACGCTATGAAATGTACACACAGACTTGTAAATGTACACACTGAAACACTTCTGTTCATCTGTGTAGATTTAGAAGTATTTATCTGTGTAGATTAAGGCCCCATTTCCACCAAACACTCCCTTGTTTTTGTGTTCTGTTTACATTCTTAAGTGTTTATCTGTGTACATTTACACTTCACAAGTGTATACAAACACTTGAAAATATGTCCAGACTAACTGTTCTACACAAATCTACCCCTAATGTACTCGTGTACAATTTTCCATGTTCTCATTTGCATACTTGTGTGGGCCCATTGGCTAAGTTCCAAGTTGGTTGGTTTTTTGTTGTTTTAAAGCAATTAAGATACACAGTAAGTTTCACAAGTTTGGACCCATAGGGATTTTTCTTTTATTATGTTTCAGGTAAGCCATGTGCAACATACAAACAAAAAACATACATTTTCTATGTATATATTACACATACATATTACACACACTAAAGAATTGCACACAATTACACCATCACAAACACATTATTTCTAATAAAAGTAAGTAAAGAAGACGTGTATGGCTCCTGGGTCAGTTACTAGAGAGGAGATTACACAATATGTAATAAAATTTGAACACATTGCGTAATAACCTTTGGGACTATTTTGTAATTTTGTGTTGTTTTTCCCTATGGGTCCCTACTTATGGGACAAGCAGTATTTTTAAGCTGCTGAAAGCGCACGGAACCTCTGTCATCGCAGTCATTCTCAATCCAGCGATGTTGTTGATGTGCATTTTGATTATCTACAGATGTGATTTTGTCACGAGATTGTTATTTTGATTTTTTTCGCTGTTCCCCAGGCCTTTGCCCCACATCAGAAACGGCATGAACATCTTCGTCCCGCTTGGAAATCCTGTTTTCGCTCGAGACTTGCTCATCTACCCGCAGTACGCAGACAAATGCCAGATGGGTGAGTTTGAATGCATGGCTGTGTTCTTGAAAAGCCAAAAAAAATGTATGGTCTTATGATGATTACTAACGTTTAGTTACCACATCATGCCTATTCTCAGAATTTAAGAGTGTTAAACAAACAATCAGACCAAGTTACTACAGTTCACCAATTCAGTACACCAATTACGTCCGCCAGCGGAGGTTATGTAATCATCGACATTGTTTGTTTGTTAGTTAGCAACATAACTCAAAAAGGTATAGATGGATTTTGATGACATTTTCTGGGTAGGTAAAAAAATGGGCTCATTAAAAGTGATTAGAATTTGGTGGGGATCTGAGCTGCCCTGGCAGAGGTCTGCGCTCTCTGAGTGCTTTTCTAGTTGTTATATGTAACATTGCCAGACATGTCAATGAAGTACGAGGGGCAGGTTTACCAGGCTATTGCTCCAGGGTACCTCAGCCATTAATTAGGGTGCAGGAGAGTACACTGGTTGTTCACTTCCCCACCCACATTTTCTCCCTGGAGTCGAACCTATGCCCTCCCGATCCCAAGTCCAACTCCTTAACTGCCTAATTAGGCCACAACTGATTATAACTTGATCAACCATATTCCAGCAATCTGCAGTTGGGCTTTGCCCATGGCAGTGGATGTGGGTAAACACATCTAAAGCTATCTGACCGTGTGTGGAAGTGACCTCACCAACGTTGTAAAAGTTGTGCTGGGCCAGCCTTAGCTATAAATCAAGCCTCATCTGCATGGGTTGTAGTGTGTGTGTGTGTGGTATTGTGTTTGTGAAGTTGTGAGGTCAGTGAGTGCTGGGTGGGTACGTGTTGGACTCTCACTGTCTCTGAGTCATATATCCACCCCCTCTTTCTCTTTCTCTCTCTTTCTCTCCCTCTCTCTTTCTCTCTCTCTTTTCCATGTTTATCCTGCTCTGATCTGTTGTTCTGTAAGCACTTCCAGATGGGGGAGACCCCCAGTGAGCAACTAGGGAGGTTGAGATGGGGGGGTGCTGGTGATCCGGTGGGGGGGCTGCCTTATTAAAGGGGGTCCCAGCTACTGCATCCAAACCTGGCCCCCGTCCAGCCATTTACAGCTCTAACAAGTAGCGTTAAACCAGCTCCACATTCATGTAATGCAAATCCGACACACACATACATCAAATGTACACACACACATACATCAAATGTGTACACACACACACACACGAAATGTACAGAGCTCCCCAGAGAGAGCTTCAGTGAGCCCCCCCCACCCACCCACCCACCCACACTGCTGGTGCTGCAGGACAGTGTCTTATTATTTACACCCCCACAGAGTGATCCACACATACACACTCTCAACTCACATACACACACACACACTCCCTCTCTCGCACACAGAGTGATCCACACATACACACACACGCACACACTCCCTCTCTCGCACACAGAGTGATCCACACATACACACTCTCAACTCACACACACACACGCACACACTCCCTCTCTCGCACACAGAGTGATACACACATACACACTCTCAACTCACATACACACACACACACACTCCCTCTCTCGCACACAGAGTGATACACACATACACACTCTCAACTCACATACACACACACACACACACTCCCTCTCTCGCACACAGAGTGATCCACACATACACACTCTCAACTCACCTACACACACACATACACACACGCACACACTCCCTCTCTCGCACACAGAGTGATCCACACATACACACTCTCAACTCACATACACACACACACACACACACACACACTCTCCCTCTCTCGCACACAGAGTGATCCACACATACACACTCTCAACTCACATACACACACACGCACACACTCCCTCTCTCGCACACAGAGTGATCCACACATACACACTCTCAACTCACATACACACACACACTCCCTCTCTCTCACACAGAGTGATCCACACATACACACTCTCAACTCACATACACACACACGCACACACTCCCTCTCTCGCACACAGAGTGATCCACACATACACACTCTCAACTCACATACACACACACACACACACACTCCCTCTCTCGCACACAGAGTGATACACACATACACACTCAAGTAATACAGCGCCACAGAGTGATCCACACATACACACACACACTCTCTCTGTCTCTTTCTCGCACACACAACACACACACTCCCTCTCTCGCACACAGACTGATACACACATACACACTCTCAACTCACATACACACACACACTCCCTCTCTCGCACACAGAGGGATCCACACATACACACTCTCAACTCACATACACACACACACTCCCTCTCTCGCACACAGAGGGATCCACACACGGACATACACCCACACACTCTTTCTGTCTCTTTCTCGCACACCCAACACACACACAACGAGAAATACACCGCCACAGAGTGATTTACGCACACACACACACACACACACACACACACACAAAATGAGGAATACACCACCACAGACTGATTTTCACACACATAGATGAAATGTACAGGGCTCCCTGCAGAGAGCTTTAGTAGGCCCCTCCTAACGTTGCTGCTGCTGCAGGCCAGTGACTCATTATGGCTTTCAAACACACTACCGGCACCTCCAACTATGACGCTTGTAACTGGCCCTGCATCTGTTACACACTTGCCAAAATGTTACTTAAGTCTTTTATTGTTTCTCCTGTGCGTGTGTGTGTCCTCATGTTCCACTACTGTGTGTGTGTTCTCCTGTTCCATTACTGTGTGTGTGTGTGTGTGTGCGTGTGTGTGTGTGTGTGCGAGCGTGTGTGTGTGTGTGTGTGTTCTCATGTTCCCTTACTGTGATGCCAGTGTTTGGAAGCCTTTTGGGGGACACCATCCTGATTAATGACTTGGACTCAGCCAACCATTATCGCAAGGGGGTGAGTGTGGGGCCTGCTTGGCCCCGTGTGCAGCAGAATGAGTTTCCATGGGTTAAGCACGAGAGGCAGATCTCATGTTGTTGGGTGTCTGGCCCTGTAAGCGGTTGACTTACTGTACTGTCTGGTAGTGTGTGGCCTGATGGTGTGTTTCTGTATACATATCAGTGTATGTGTATCAGCGCTTTTACATTTTTTTACGTTATACTTACGTTATACTAGCAGATGCCTTTATCCAAAGCGACACAACAAACTAACAAAACAAAAGTGTAGAGGAACACAGAGTAAACAAAAGCATGGCAAAGGTGGCAACACACGAGGAGATAGATGTGCCTTAAGTACGTTTCCCGGCGCATGCCATGCAACCCTGCCATGTATTCCTAATAGCTGTGCACTTAACAGGTGATTTCACCAATTAGCTGGTATACCTGTCTAGCCTGGTCATTGCTCACGAACACTCCCTTTGTTCGCTGATTGGCTAGGATCGGCTCGTGCCTAATACAGCAATGTCAATAGCAGCACGGCCAGACCCCCTGTTCAAAATGAAATGAAGTAAGAGGGGCTGGTTTACCAGGTTAATACCTGTCTGCAATGATTTATTTTTTTCCCTGCTGTAAGGTGTGTTGTGTCTTTGACGGACAGGTGGTGCAGAGCAAGATCCAGTGTCCGACTCTGCTGACGCGGCAAGGTGACCGGATCCGGAGCAACGGGAAGTTTGGGGGCCTGCAGAACAAAGCCCCCTCCATAGAGAAGCTGAGGGGCCACGTGTTTGGGGCCCCCATTCCCCGAGAGTACCACCAGGCCAGCAGCCACGTGGGTGAGTGTGTGGACTGTTTGCCGATCGGCAAGTGCACAGGTTTTATCCTGTTTTTACCGTTTTCTGACAAACTTTCTGAGTTTGTCTGAGCAGTTTATTGTAGATGTCTGTATACACTTCATGTCATTGAGTGTGGCTGTGTTTGTTTGTGTGCGTGCGTGCGTGCGTGCACACGAGCATATTTGTGTGCTTGTGCATGTTTGTAGTTTAAATTGCACATTTGGTGTCTGGTGAAACGCAGTTTCAATCCTCTGTGTAATGCTTGTTACATAGTGAATTGACCATAAAGTACACTTTGACTTTGACTTGGCAGCAAAGGGATCAGACGCGATGATGCAGTCAATCGGTGATCAACATCATCTGTGTGTGTCACCTCTCCTAGGACGCGATCTGATAGGCAGCGATGCAGAGGTGTAGCTAACCAACAGGCAACTGTTGGTGGTCGGTATTGGGAATTGAACCTGTGACCCTTTACCCCTACAAGTCCGATGCCTTAATCGCGATCCCATGACTTGGTTTGTGTGTGCAGAGCTGCTGCAGCAGTATCGTGTGGTGCTGGAAAAGTGCCAGATGGTGCGTGCGGACTACGACTCCCACGTGCAGTACCTGCAGAGCCCGGAGATGCAGCAGAAGGAGCAGGAGCTGAAGGAGCAGAAGCGGGAGCTCCAGGACATCGAGAAGAAACTCGGTACTCGGCCTCCTTATGTCTCACACTCAGGGCGCTTTCAGACTTATAGTTCGATTGCTTTGGTCCACACTAGTCAGAAAAATGTTTCAATGTAGCAAACAGACGTGGGTACGGTTTGCTTTCACATATGCATAGTTCTAAACTAACCAAAATAGACTGAGAAGATCATCGCCACCGCAACCGGACTAAAACACGCCACTTTGGATAATAATAATGCACTAAACTCTACTGTTCCGTCCAATTTGGTTTGGTTGCTTTCACACCAGAGGAACCGTACCAAAGTAGGACAGATAAAGCGATCGGAGACCACCCCTTTTTATCGGTCTCGGACCGGTTGATTTGGTGCACACCAAAGTACCGAGATTGCATTCACACCAACGAAAACAAACCGAACTTTTGGTTCGAATTGGACGTTTGGTGCGCACCAAGTGCTGTCAGTATGAAAGCACCCTCAGGGTCGGAATTAACAATGTCCTGTGTCCTGGGCAACTGGGTGTTCCGTGCCCCCCCCCAATATGTAGCCAATTATACTCAAATTAATTATTTTTTTGTCCCGCCACTTAACTGTTTCTGCTTTCCCATCCTGCTCTGCTTACTACACGGCTTGCTTTTACACGCTCCTCTCTGCCGCGCCAACCGCAAGTTCATGAAGTCACGTGACTCTCGCACTCGTTCCCTGTGTTTGCTTATGACAGGTGCCATTTGGGGAGGCCACAAACACTTTTTGTTCGTCGTGATTTAACATAATATTTTCATTGAACAGATTGCCCTAATGGTTAATCCGGCCCTGCTCACACTCACCAGATTCTCTGTTTACAGCTCTGGAAGAAATTAAGAGACTGCTGTAAAATGATCAGTTTCTCTGATTTAACTATTTGTAGGTATATGTGTGAGTAAAGTGAACATTTTTGTTTTATTCTGTAAACTACTGACAACATTTCTCCCAGATTCAACTGGAAAGGAATGGCTGTCAAACATGTAGAGATGCTGATTTTAGGAAAATTTGAAGTGGTCTCAGATTTTTTTTCTGCCTTTCCCATTGTCCAAAAAGTTACTCACTTTCCCCAGATTGTGCAATCCTACCATGTTTTATTTATTTTATTTTTGATTAAATGTATTGGAGATCTGTCGCAATAACCTTACCTCTTCCCCCAAGCGTAATACACACAATGCAACTGAGACTACAGTCTATGTGAAGGTTTGTTATGTTGTGGTTTCAAGAGAATCTGTACTGTACAAACATTTTAGGTTTTTTTTCTGTTTACCCAGCCAGCACTCCTGTCCGTACCCCTCTCAGCTCCGTCGTCAAGCGGCCCCATTCGGAACCAGAACCATGCCGGACGCCATCAAAGAGGGCGCGTATCAAACCCTGCAGACTGCTCGGTAAGAACCACAGACGGTACTAAACTCAAGATGCTTTAATACCTAAGGGCTCATTCACTCCAAAACCTCTCCGTATACAGTGCGTGCCCATTTTCTGTCCGTATTCGTTTAGCATGCATGTTAACAAATTGCACTATTCACACCGCACGTGTGATCTGAGTGTACTCTTTCACACATACAAACATATTGTACACGGTTGTGTGCTGTACACGCTCAAGTCGGTGTGAATGGGCCCTAACTCGTTCTGATACCAGAAACAATTTTACCCAAGAGCGGTTTGTTTGGGCATATATGAACACGACAAACATACTCTGCACTGGAATAAATGAACCAAGCTGAAATCACTATGTGAGGATGGTCTCACGATGCTTGCTATCATCCTGCATTCTGGCCAATCACAACAACTGTTTGCAAATTAATAGTCTTGAGTTTGCTGAAATGTGCTCTGTCCTTGTTTATATGTGAACACTGATGGAAACAAAGGCGTTGGAAACATTGGACCTCCTTAAAACATGTCATTCTCTGCATCGAAACTAAGTGTAGGTTTAAAAGCACCTTAAGACAGTACCAATGCTGTGCTCTTCGTGTGGTGATAAGTCAGTGTGGGGGCTAACTGTATGTTTACAATCCCTTTTCTCTGACAGATTAAGATGAAACCCAGAAGATTGAAGAGCATCAGAAATATCAGTTACTGTTCATTTTTAAAAACTATTTTTCTGTTTCTGTCTAACTCAGATCATTCATAGTTCTTCATTTTAAACTGAAATATGATCGATGTTAAAGTGCTTTCTAAGAAAGACCTCGGCCTTGCTTTACCTTTTGCTGCCTGACTTTGTATGTTTGTTCAAAAAAAGAAAATATTTAATGTAATATTGAACAGAAAACACTGCTCTGTTGTCTGGAGCCTTTGTTTCCTTTGATGATTGAAATAAAGGGATCAGTTGTATGTTTTCACTTGTAGAGTTGGGTCAGAGTTTAATCAAGAACTTGATGAAAATTAAATAGTGGAATCCCCTGTTTTACGTGACTGATGGCCAGTGTTGGGGCCGTTACTCAAAAAAAGTAATCCATTACACATTACTCACTAAAAAATGTACTTTACTGCTAAAAAATGTAATGCATTACTTCACTTCTTTACTGCTTATGGAAAGTAACTCATTACATTACTTTGCGTTACTCATCAACAGCCTTGAGCAAAACACATAATTTCTTATTGCAAGGAGCAAAATGTTAGAAAAATGTTAGACAAGTTGTTTTTTCATGCCATTTAACGAAAACAGGCTACACCACAATAGAGCGCTGCACAGGGTCATATCAGTATTGTACTGCTGGCAGGCTTATGTCGTAAAAAAAAACAAGCCAAAAGTCTAAAACAGGCTAACTTGCTAAAATGATTGGAAGGATGAGGAAGTGGGTGTCAATAGCAGGAAGTAAGATTGTCAGGATGAGGAAGTGGGTGTCAGTAGCAGGAAGTAAGATTGTCAGGATGAGGAAGTAAGTGTCAGGATGAGGAAGTAAGTGTCAGGATGAGGAAGTGGGAGTCAGGATGAGGAAGTGAGAGTCAGTAGCAGGAAGTGAGTGTCAGTAGCAGGAAGTGAGATTGTGAGGAAGTGTTGGTGCCACCTGTGTCATGTATGCGAGCACCTCTAATAATGCAAGGACAAGCAGGAAGCACACAAACATCTCCGGTCGTCTCCACATCTTTGGAGTCCTGAGCTGTCAATCATACTTATGCATTATATACACATTTGCTTCATCATGTCATCAATTCAGGGATTCATTTACTATGAAACTAGAAGCAGCAGCTTTGCCAAGTTAAAGAATGTTGTCATCCTTTTGTTCATGTTTATGCTAGCCTAGATGTAATCAAGTCAAATCTGAGTGGGAATACATGCTAACACACACACATACACAGACACACGCCCTCCATGTACAGTCCGTATACATAGGCTCCCTTTCTGGCTGGCTGGTTGAACTCCTCCTTGAACTTCTTGGTGACGTCAACCGTCAGGTTCATCTTGTCTAGAGGCCACTCATTTTTCACAGCACACAAACATATACACACACACCAACTTTTGTAGTTTTATTATGACCGCCGCTAGCAAAGCTAGCGAAAGCGGTCATTATAGAGTTGCCGCGACTTTTTTCCCTTTTTTTTTTTTTTTCTTTTTTTTCAGTGAATGTCCGTCAACGATTCCCGGGACACTGAAGCTTTTGGTCCCCCAGGGCCACCCCCCCCCCCCCGCTGTGCCAGCGTACGTCAAAGAGGGGGAGACCGGCAAAAGCTTTTGCTGAATAGCTCAGTGAACGTTTCACCCAACAACATAACATTTTTGTAATATGTCGGTGTTACAGAGATGTATCGATGGAGCGCCACCTAGTGATATGGGTAAATGCAAAAATTGGGATTTTGAGTTGCCAATATCTTGGACCGAGAAGGTGGGAACTGCGCAAAATACATCATGCACGATCACCACAAAGACATCTAACACCACAAAACATGCCATAAAATTTGGTCCATAGGGGGCGCTGTAATTGTACAAAATGTCATTTTGCCTATTACCTAGAGAATGCTAACCTTTACAACATTTTTTTTTTTTTATCGTGAAATCTATTGACCCTCACGCATTAAAAACACTGGTTGACGCCCACTTCCAATAAAAACAATTTCCGTGAAATTTTTACATTGCGAAAACGAATCTGAACGAACTCGTCATAGGCCGTTCATGTGAATCTCACCAAATTTGGTATATGTCATCTACAGACAATGCTGACAAAAAGTTATCAAAAGATTTATCTTGAGATAAACCGTTCCGAAGTTACACGTCAATGAACATTTAACACGTAGCTTAAAATTCTTCAATGGCCGTATCTTGGCTTTTAATTGCTCAAATTTGGTCAAAGTTGACATGCCATCTCTACACAGCTGTCTTTTCATGTGTACTAAATTTTGTGACATTTCGTCATAGGGGGCGATGTTTATTGGCGAAGCTAGGTGTCAAAAACAGTTTTTGTTAAATAACTTGTCAACAACTTTGCCCAAGACAATGATTTTGTGTTAGTATGTCGGTGTTACAGAGGCGTATCGACCCAGCCCATAAACACTCACTTGAAGCATAGTGCCACCTAGTGATAAAGGTATATGCAAAAATTGTGATTTTGAGTTGCCAATATCTTGGACCGAGAAGGTGGGAGCTGCGCAAAATACGTCATGCACGATCAGCACAAAGACCTCTAAAACCACAGCACGTGCCATACAATTTGGTCCATAGGGGGCGCTGTACTTGTGCAAAATGTCATTTTGCCTATTATCTACAGAATGCTAACGTTTACAACCAATTTTTTTTTATCGTGAAATCTATTGACCCTCACGCATTGAAAACACTGGTCAACGCCCACTTCCAACGAGAACAATTTCCGTGAAATTTTAACATTGCGAAAACGAATCTGAACGAACTCGTCATAGGCCGTTCATGTGAATCTTACCAAAGTTGGTATATGCCATCTACAGACAATGCTGACAAAAAGTTATCAAAGGATTTATCTTGAGATAAACCGCTTCGAAGTTACACGTCAATGAACATTTAACACGTAGCTTAAATTCTTCAAAAGTCCATATCTTGGCTTTTAATTGCTCAAATGTGGTCAAAGTTGACATGCCATCTCTAAACAGCTTTCTTGTCATGTGTACTAAATTTTGTGACATTTCGTCATAGGGGGCGATGTTTATCGCCGAAGCTAGGTGTCAAAAAACAGTTTTTGTTAAATAACTCGTCAACAATTTTGCCCAAGACGAGTTTCTGTCCAAGAAGATTTTCTGTTAGTACGCTGGTGTTACAGAGGCGTATCGACCCAGCCCATAAACACTCACTTGAAGCATAGCGCCACCTAGTGATAAGGGTAAATGCAAAAATTGGGATTTTGAACTGCCAATATCTTTGACCGAGAAAGTGGGAACTGCACAAAATACGTCATGCACGATCAGCACAAAAACCTTCTATAGGGGGTCCATAGGGGGAGCTGTAATTGTACAAAATCTCATTTTGCCTATTCCTTGCCTTGAAAAAATGACTCCTACACACTACACAAACACACACAATGTCATTCATTCAAAACCCACATCCATGCCCACTTCCAGGAAATCATTTCCACAGAAATTCTCACCTCACAGCACTGCTCTACCACACACTCATCATACCAACAGTTCCCACATTTCAATATACTGCGGCGGTCATACCATGTACTGCTATGCGGTACATCTAGTTGATCTCTCTCTCTCTCTCTCTCTCATATATATATATATATATATATATATCAATGAAACTACAAAAGTTTGTAGTCAATAAAACTACAAAATGTTACTCTGTAGTCAGTCAATTTATTCACTGCAGACACACATACAAATGAATGCACAGAAATTGAGTGAAAGAGACACTTGAGCCAACACACACACACACACACACACACACAAACAAACACACAGTTAAGCACACACACACACACACACACACACACATATGAACAAACACAGATGAACACACACTCATACAGACACAGATACACAGATTATCACACACAGATAAACACACAAAAAAACACGGAAGAGACTGTCATGCCAGCAACACACACAAACACACACACCTTGAGATCGAGCTCAAGCTCCTTGAGAGAGCGTCGTATCTCGTGTATGAGCGTGTTCATGCGCTCACACTCCTGGAAACACACCAGGATGTACGGCGAGCACTCTGCTGTCTTGGACCAGATGTCCGACATGTTGTACTCCTCCGGAAGCTTCTCCAGGATGTCATCCAGGATGGCTTTCACCTGAAGCACAACACTACCGTCCTCACTACTGTCATAACTACTGTTATCACTACTTTCATAACTACTGTTATCACATCATTGTTGTGTATATGGACCATTGACAGCCGCTTGTTTACAGGTGTACTAGCATTGTTTAAAATGACACCGCTATGCGCACGTCGCCTACAATGCTAGCCATAGGATCTGTCCAATCCAGAAACAGATCGGTGCTTGTGTCTGTGTCACCCAAGGGGGTAGGAACATATCCGGAAGTTGAAGCACCCATGGGGAAATCTCAACCCGGAAAGGGCCCAATAGCCTTTAACATTCCATTGACTTCCATTCATTTTAGCATCAGTTTGAAATCAAATAACTTTACATGAGAAGCCACCCGTACCTTGATATTGGCATTGTTGTAAACCAGAGAGGACACAGCAACATATTTGCTTCGATTGGAAATCTGTCATGTTATTGCCTTATAAGAAACCTTTATCTGAAATTATGCTAAAATGATGCCATAAATCATGCGACGGCTAGTGAGTATTTGTCGCACAGGAGAAAATTTACCGTACTGTTTGGATAACAAGCTGTAGCCATAGTCATGCCAGTTTACTTTTCTATTCATGTTGCATTTTGCAGTTGCATGTTACATCAGTATTTCCCAAAAAAATAAGCTTAGAAATTGGAATTTGTTTGTAAATTGAAGTGAGTTGAGAAAGATGGCTAAGCTAAGCTACATGCTATAGCTTGGTATGTACATGCTAACTAGCTAGCTCCCTTGACATGCTGGCTTGCAAGACTGCCTGGAACCAAAGTTAGTTGACGAAGAATCAAGTCCCTACGTACAATATTAGCCTCCCCCTTCAGTAAGTGATTGCAGCTATAACGGTAGGAGAATACTTATTAAGAAAATGATCGTACGTTGTATGATTTCTGATTGAGCATCTACCACTCAATTTATAGTATTTGGGTTCGTTGGCCGTTGTGACCGTACGTCACCCTGCGCTTGCACAGTTGCCTGGTGACCAATTAAAAATCTCAAAATCGTGCGGTAGGAAAATACTTATTAAGAAAATGATCGTACGTTGTATGATTTCTGATTGAGCATCTACCACTCAATTTATAGTATTTGGATTCGTTGGCCGTTGTGACCGTACGTCACCCCGCGCTTGCACAGTTGTCCGGTGACCAATTAAAAATCTCAAAATCGTGCTTCAACAGCTCCCATTGAAAATGAAGCCATCCCACGGTCCATTCGCTTCTACTGTCTATGATGTCACCACATGACCATGTTCACAGAAGCCTACTTCCTGCTTTATAATTACTTTACCCTAAGAATTTTACATGTGTCTGATCCAGTGCACAGCAACCACTTGACATTTTTGTAGCAAAGGTGAGGAGAAGTCCCCCCACCTGGTTTCGAGCCCCGGTCTCTGGGGTACCAAACGTGCGCTTTGCTCACAATGCCAAAGAGTCAGGCTTGTTGGTGTGGCAGTCAGAGCACACCCACAACTCTAGTGATGGTCCCTCAATCACACTGCCTTCCACTTCAGGAGGCATGCCCATGCACACCACACACTCAGGTGTCCCTCACAATGCTTCTCCCATCCAGGGTGCCCCACACACCCTGATGCTTCACCCATCACTGGCCTTGAACCCAGGTCTCCAGGATAACAAACGCACACTCTTTCCACAACACCAAGGACCGCCTCTTTGGTGTTGCAGTCAAAGCACGTTTAGTTCCCCGGTGACCTGGGTTCGAACCCGGGTGGGGGGTCACCCCACCCCACTACTACAATTTTAAAACATCAGACCCAAGACCTTATGTGAAATATAACAATCGCACAAGTGTCTTCAGCCAGCAGGCAGACCAGTGGGTACCCCGCTCTGCTGAGCTCTCAAAGCGTCGCAGCTGTGGGGCTGGTCGCAGCTGTGGGGCTGGTCGCAGCTGTGGGGCTGGTCACAGCTTGGATGGGAGACCTCCTAGTTGCTGCAGGGAGGGTGGGTGGTGCAGCAGGTAGGAGGCGCTCTTCTCTCTAGCTCAAAAATTAAAAAAAAAATACACTACTCCCAGCACTGTGATGGGATCCTGGGCTGGGAGATGTTGCTGCCTTACACTAGGAAATTGCTGAATGATCCCTCTGCTGTGGTACTCATTGGAAACTGAGAGAAAGTTTGCTGGTGGCATAGAAGATATATCAACTTCAGTGCTTTAGATTGACAAGTTGTGGTAATGTATTAGTGATTTGGTTGCCGTTTAAAATGATGTGTTGGTTGTTTCACTTTGCAAACAAGGTTCACTTCATTTTTGTAGTTTGAAAAGTAGTGTGCTAAATGTCCAAAACAAAAAGTGGGGTAATTTTATCGTTAAACACAGAAGTAATTGACTTGTGTTTGTACTTTGCAGACAATCTAACAACAATGACTTCCTCCAGTAACTGTTCTAAGATACCAGGAATCTCTCATTTTCCAACATGTGCCACCTCAGAGGAATCACTAACTGCCCATGTGTAAGGCAGCAACATCTCCCAGCCCAGGATCCCATCACTGTGCTGGGAGTAGTGTATTTTTTTTTTATTTTTGAGCTAGAGAGAAGAGCGCCTCCTACCTGCTGCACCACCCACCCTCCCTGCAGCAACTAGGAGGTCTCCCATCCAAGCTGTGACCAGCCCCAGAGCTGCTTAGCTTTGAGAGCTCAGCAGAGCCGGGTAACCACTGGTCTGCCTGCTGGCTGAAGACACTTGTGGCAATTGTTATATTTGTTTTCATTATTTTTGAGCTAGAGAGAAGGAGCGCGCCCCCTCCCTGCAGCAACTAGGAGGTCTCCCATCCAAGCTGCGACCAGCCCCACAGCTGCTTAGCTTTGAAAGCTCAGCAGAGAGGGGGTAACCACTGGTCTGCCTGCTGGCTAAAGACACCTGTGGCAATTGTTGTTAGAAATATTTCACTTATGAGCCCGTAGTGTTGTTATTTTTTTAAATATATCAGCAGCTGCACACTGGATCAAACAAAGGTAGGGTAGGGTAGGGTAGGGTAGGGTAGGGTAGGGTAAACTACTTAAAGACAGAAAGTGGGCTATTGAAGAGGCTGGGATTTGAACTTTTTACCTTGAGGGTGGGGATCTCCTGTGCTACCACTGCACTATCCCTCCTGCGTTTCATATTGATCCATATCCTTTCTGGTGGTGGCTAACATGAATATGAAAAACACACAGTAGAGAAAACAACCGTAACCCTGTAGCTATGGTGGGACAGGAACCTGCAACCATGTAAACCAGCACCAGTGTCACGGCACCACTTTCAATGAGTTCACCCACTCCATTAGTCTTTATTCTGTTGTTCTACCTGACACGAGCAACAAAGTGCAAAATTAGCCTATCAAATAGGCTGGGATTTGAACCCTCAACCTTCAGGATGGTGAGTCTCCAGTGCTACCACAAGTTTGCTTGTGTTGGGCAACTGTGGCCTAGTGGTTCGAGAGTTGGTCTTGTATTTGGAAGGTTGCTGGTTCAAATCCTGCTTTACTCATTGTTGAGATACCCTTGAGCAAAGTGAAGTTGCCCTGGATAAGAGTGTCAGCTAAATGTAATGGTGTCATAGGACATACTAACTCCAATGTTTTAGATTGACTAGTTGTGGTTTGTTGTCCTTTGCAAATAATCTTTAAAAAGTAACTTTATAACCACTAAACTTGAATGTAGAACATTACTCAGGTCACTTCATTTTTGTAGGTTGAAAAGTAGTGTGAAGAAATTACTGTGGTAATAGTCCAAAAACATCAGGTAGTGTAATTTGATTGATCATTAAACACAGACTGACTGTTTCTACTTTGCCGACAATCTAACAAAAATAACGAACCTCCTCCATTATGTGAAGTGTCTAACTCTTCATAAAAGCTACACTTGTAGTTACCTGACAAATGTTCGAAGACACCAGGAAACTGACTCATTTTCCAACACGTGCCATATCAGAGGAATCACTAACTGCCCATGTGTAAGGCAGCAACATCTCCTACAGCACAGGATCCCATCACTGTGCTGGGAGTAGTGTATTTTTTTTAATTATTTTTGAGCTAGAGAGAAGAGTGCCCCCTACCTGCTGCACACCACCCTCCCTGCATCAACTAGGAGGTCTCTCATCCAAGCTGTGACCAGCCCCATAGCTGCTTAGCTTTGAAAGCTGAGCAGAGAGGAGTAATCACTGGTCTGCCTGTTGGCTGAAGACACCTGTGGCAATTGTTGATTGATAGAAATATTTCACTTATGAGCCCTTAGTGTTGGTATTTTTTTAAATATACATCAGCAGCTGCACTCTGGATCAAACAAACGGTAGGGTAATTAAAGACAGTAGGCTATTGAACAGGCTGGGGTTTGAACTTTTAAACTTGAAGGTGGGGAGCTCTAGTGCTACCACTGCACTATCCCTCCCACCTTCTATACTTCTGCTTTTACCCCACATTCATCCATATCCTCTCAGAAACCAACTATTAGAGATTATGGTCTATATTTAACAAGGACTGCTGTCCTTTCTACCATAATCTGATGAGAGCCATGAACTAATGACCTTCTGGACAACACGTCAGCACTCTCCTGGATCACCTCCCCACACTGAAGCTGAGCATGAGTTCAGTGCCTGAATCCAAGCGTGCACACAAAGGGGGACAGGGCACACTAATTAACTGATTGATGAATTGGTTGACCATTAATCCAGCCAAAAGTAGCCTAAACCTCATGAAGCCTCTCTTAATCACATCATACTATCATGTCTTGCCTTTATTTTCTTTGGTACAAAGTATTTCTACTCTACTAGGGGATGGGTGTTGGGGGCGTGACTCAAAATAAGTAATTCATTACACATTACGCACTAGTTTTAAAAAATTTTATACATTACTTTACTTCTTTACTCCTTACAGAAAGTAACTTTTAATAACTGTAACTCCTTACATTCATACATTACTTTGCGTTACTCAGCAACGTACCAAAACACATAACAAATTCCTATTGCAATGAGCAAGATGTATGACAGGTCGTTCTTTCTTGCCCTTTAAAGAAAACCGACTACACCAGTTAGTGAAAAGCTGAAAAGCACTACATAGGGTCATATCAGTATTGCACTGCTGGCAGGCTTAAGTGGTTAAAAAAATAAAAAATAAAAATAAACAAGCCAAAACTCTAAAACAGGTTAACTTCATAACAGCACTCACTAAAAAACAGAATGAATGAAATATCATGCAGAGAATGAAATATCATGCAGAGCTACAGTATACAGTAAATGCCTTAACAAAGTAGACCATTCAAATAAAACTGCGTTCTCAAAGACCACTTTTTTATTTTGATGAAAAATATTGAACATTCAAGACTGAACTGAAAGCACACTGGACATGCAGGAAGCTCCACAGCACAGGGAGCGCTTCATTGGGTAAATGGGAGTGGTGGATAAATCAGCAAACCCAACCCTGGTAGGGGGGTCCGGGGAACATGCCTCCCTGGAGAAAATCTGGACAAAAACACCCTAAAATGGTGACATTTAATAGGTTCTGAGGGAGTATATGAACAAAATGAGACTGAAAATCATGAGACTAACCTGCAAAGAAGGGCAATAGAAAAGACTGTGAGGGATATGACTGAGGGTGAAGATGGCTTGAATAACTTAGTTTGCAGAGGGTTATGTCATAGAAGGCCCATAGTACTGCTATAGCTGGTAGCCTACTGTGAATAAGCTGCATCGCATATTCGGCCGCTGTCACTGCTGAACGTGTGGTAAGGGTTAACAGAAGGGTAAACATCGGAAAGGGTCATATATTATTTTATTTTTATCCCCCACAAAAATCATACTGTTTTGAAATTGACGGCCCACTTGCAATACCTTCGCGGCCCACAGGTTGGGAACCACTGGTCTAGGTTAAAGGCACTTTAAGTGCTTCCCACTGAAACGATGATCATACTGCATGAGAAGTCTTTCAAATCTTTCATCGACAACCGATTTGTATTAAGCTTCAGCACGAGACCGTCTAGTCTGAATAGCCTCTTGACTGGCGCGCTAGATGGGCTAGCTGTGTTAAGTTTCATATACTTTTCATATGGGGGAAACGGTTAAAGACTTCCATGTCTGTCCATGAACGTTACACTACTACGTTACAGACAAATGTAATGTGAGTACAGTAACATGTTACTTAGTTACTTAGTTACTTAGTAACGCGTTACACCCATCTCTGCTGATGGCTGAAACAGTAGCCTGGTAAACCAGCCCCTCCTACTTCATTTCATTTTGTACAGACGGTCTGGCGTTGCTGCCGTTGGCATTCATGTATTCTGACCAAGCGAATCCGAGCCAATCAGCAAACAGAGGGAGTGTTCGTGAGCGATGACGTTGACTTTGTGTGCTAGATTAGGTAGGCTAACTGCATACGTGACAACCAGATGTTAGCAATTGGGTAAAGACAGAGCCACTTTTTTTTAACTTCAGCAGTGTCAGCACACCTCCAGGAACAAATCGTTTCTCAATACAGCACTGCCAGACCCTCTGCACAAAATGAAATGTCCGAGGGGCTGGTTTACCAGGCTAGCTAAAATTCTCATGTCATTGCATCTATACGTGCTAGAAAAAAACATACATGTAATGCAGACATCCCAACCTCCACAAACTCAGTTCCTGGAGATGCCGCCCCCCCGATGTACAACAGCACACCACGGAGCTCACCATCTACTCTACCCCCCCCCCCCCCCCCCCCCCCAGGCAGAACCTATTGAACTCTCAACTTTCGGGTGTTTACAAGTCCTGTTCTGCTTAATATGCGCAACAAAAGTCAACTGAAAAAGTAAATTTATTTTTACTGTGTCATTTATCCTATCCATTGGTTTAAGAGATAATATAGTGTCATTTGTTGGATGCGTTTGAGTTTAGGCTATAAAAATGCAAAAAATAGACTGCATTTTTCAAGTGTCCTCTTCTGACTAAATAACTTGGTAGTTCAACAGCATAAGTTTTTGTCTTTGTTGCTGTTGTAGGAGTCCACCACCCCCAACATCATCTATAAAGAAATTTGCCTACCAATTGTTTGGTCAACGTGTAACAGGACCACGATAGGAGTCCCGAAACGTGAAGTTTATGTTCAGGTTTTCTTTTTTCAGATACGCTGTATAAATGACATCTAAAAGGGGAAGCAGACCTGGGTCAGTACCCAGAACCACATAGATTAAATTGCTGAACAAATAAAGGCTAAGTGGACTCCAAGATGAAGCGGGGAACAGGGAGTAAAGAACTTGTAAAGCTCCTGTCTTTGGGCGGGGTAACAGAAGCGAGGCACCACGGTGGGGTCTTGAATGTCACTTTGCCAACTCCATCACTCGAGGCGACGCTCTTACCAGTGCAACAGCGTTGTTGCGCAAGAATTCTGTGCACATTTGTCCAACAGAGTAATATAAAAGATGAAGTCGGGTTTTACTGACTTTGTGTTTATTTTCACCGTAATTTATCTGGAGTTAAATATTCCCTTAATTTATGGAACGCCGTCAAGGTATAGTATTTTTCAAGGCACGGCATATTCGGGGTCAGCGCCACCTCAGAGAAACAAGTAAGTGGTTGTCTTTTTTATCTTCAGAAAATAGTCGATATGTTTGGAATGACTGTTATCTTTGGGAGCTTTTGATTTAATTACTCTTTCGTGCAGTTTGAATTAAATTTAAAACTATGTAAATGCTGTTTCAAAACCTGATTATCTTTATTAAAAATAATCGATTCTAAATGCATTTGCAAATATGCATTAAAATATTTGTCTTGATGCGGTTGTTATTTATTTATAGAAACTGGTGCGCGCATGTGGTACACAAAAACGTAACGTGTGCAGTTCTTGGAGAGACGGAGAGCGTTGTGGAACCAGAGTTCGCACCGTGCCCGGTACACCAACCTGACTGTGCGCAACGTGTGATGTAAGTGTCTCGGAGGAGAACGGCGTGAAGAACAGGGTGGAGGTTTGGAGAACACGGCCTAGACATTTATTGGTCAAGAGGGTAGTAGTTGAGCTGGGTCATAGTAGAGGCGTGTAAAAAATCCTTAACCGATGAGAAATGTTTCGCAAGTCATATCTCTAAGGAAAACATAATTTTATTTATGTTGAAGGGTGTGTCAATTTAATGTGTCAAATTAGTTTCATTTGTAAATGTGTGATTAATGAAACAGAAAATGAATGGTTTAACATACAACATATTCTAAATCCAACAGCACATGACAAAATGACCTATCCAGACATTTGTAGTTTCTGGTTTACTCTGGGTTTGAATTAGCCTTGGATGGCTGAAGGCCTGTTCCACCTCTAGATCTTTGTCCAGAAATGTCCAGACTTGGAGCTTTTATGGAGGCCTAGTTCCTAAGACGAGATTTCGAGTCAGATAAAGACCATAAGTGTGACAGAAGAGTCTTCGGTGGTGAGCTGGCAATGACACACTGCTTATTTATGAGTTGTGGAATGCTGAGGTCCTTACTGAGACATTGACATCATCTGTGCATCTACGTAATTATTTATGTTCTTCTTGATTGGGGTCAGGACACGTCATGCACAGCTGTAGCCAGAGGCAGTAGCATTGCTGTCCTGACCCCCAGACCTTGCTTTAAAAGACTGAACTACTTTGCAGGACAACTGTGACCATAGTTCTGGTAACACACACACACACACACACTCACAGAATGAGGTATACACAGTGATTTGCACACACACACACACACACACACACACACACACACACACACACACACACACACACACAGCTTCACATACACACACACACACACTTACAGAAAGAGGTATACACAGTGATTTACACACACACACACACACACACACACACACACACACACACACACACAGCTTTATGCTCACAAACTCACTCACTCACACACACACACACACACACACACACACACACACACACACACACACACAGCTTTATGCTCACAAACTCACTCACTCACACACACACACACACACACACACACACAGCTTTATGCTCACAAACTCACTCACTCACACACACATACAGACACACACACACACTGAAATCAGACACACACAGAGGTGTATACTGTGTAAGGTCATACTGAGTAAAGCTGCAGTCCAGATGTCTGGAACAGACTGGGTGAAATCATAATGAGTTATGTACATCATAATAATGTCACAGGGCTCTTCGAGGCTGATGTTTGTATTTCTGCAAAAACAGAGTTTGTTCACGTTTCCAGCTCCTGAATATTTCCCCCACGTGCCTATGTGGAAATCAGTCTTTCCTTGGCCCCTGTTCCACTGACACTTGACTGCGTGGTAGTGCTGTTTTACTTCACTCTGCATGGCAACTGGTTGCTTCCCATTTTTCCATTATGCAATCTTGTGGTAGACAAAAAAAAAAAAAAAAAAAAAAACAGAGGTGGAGATCCTGGCTTAAAGAGTAATATCTCTAGTCATATATTTGATCCAGCCATGGTTTCTGAACCAGCTGATTTTAGTAAGTACATCAGACAGGTAAATCAGCTAATTAGTGGAATCGCGTATCTTAAAGAGAAACTATGCAACTTTGAGTGCTTTTACTCAACGGAGCTCCCCCTAGTGTCTCCAAGTAAATGGACACTCGTAAAAATGGTCAGTTTTCTCTTATCCTCACCCTGTGCATGTCTTTGGAATTGAACTGATTAGAGTCCCCGATGAATACAAAAGTAATCATGTCCACCGAGGTCAGTAAAGTCAGAATTTCTTCAGAGTTTAACGTGAGCCTGATTCTCATGATATTCGAGACTTTCGTGAGTCTGAGGGTGCTGGGATGGACACCCAGATATTGCAAGTGTGGTATTCTGTCCACAGACAGCAGGGGCAATCTCCATTCACCTGGTATTGACTCATTTAAGCATTTACCAACTTACGAAGATTGATTAACTTGGAAAACGTTGCATAGTGCTGCTTTAACTTAAGTGTGCAGGCAGAAGGAATATACAGCAGGGTTTAAATTCTGAAGCCCAGAAAGAGAGTTTAAGAAATGAATCACTGTGAGTCAGTTTACCATTACCGTTACTTTGATCAAATCCCAAAATTATTGAGTGCAATAAGGTTATCATAGATGAAAAAACATGCATTGTTTTTGTTCATAACTATACTCATCTCAAGACTAATCTGTTTCATTAACACTTCTCCTCTGTGTAACACACCTCCAAATGCGTGTCTGAATTTGACTGTTTGTTCTGTAGTTTCTTTTGCTTGTCTTGACAGCTTTGTGTTGCAGCCATCTTGAGTTTGAAAAAGGTGCAATTTATAAATGAATCATATATATATATTTTGTCATGATCAGGTATCGCACCCACCTGAGACCGATGTATAAGGTTGGGTATAAGCTAGTGACCGAGCTGGAGTGGAGGTGTTGTCCAGGCTACCAGGGCTATGACTGCATGGAGCTGAAGGGTGTGGCGCCTCAGCGTACAGAGCTGCACCCAAACACAGCACACAGTCCTGTGCAGGAGCAGAGCATGCTGGGTAAGGTCTCGCTCCTTTTGAAAAAAAAAAAAAAAAAACTGAAAAAAATGTTCAGCACTAAAGTTTACTATTATTATTACTATACTATACCATATGGCAAGAAGATTTATAAAAAATACTTTTACATTTAAAGCATGCTTGATAAAAAAGAATGTACAGCACTAAAACTTACCATCACTATTACTATACTATTTACCATTGTATAAAATACTTTCACATTTAAAGCATTGTAATGCTGTATAAAATTACAGAATCCATTGTAAAATATCTTAATCAATCCTAGATTCAATCCTAACTAAAATGTAGTGATGGTCAACAGTTTTTCCAGAAGCTACAATCCAGTACCACATATTTGTTCCAGCAGTTCACCAAATCAGCTGATTCTAATTAGCACAAATCTTCAGCCAGGTAGGGAAGTTTATTAGTGAAATCACCTGTATTAAATGCACAGATGCACAGTAGAACCAGATACCTTGGAATATGTGGTACTATTTTGTAGTTTGTGAATCCATGTTGCCCATCACTGCTGAAAGGTTTAGACTTCTTGTGTTAGTATGAGTTTAATTGTCTGTGTAGATTCTTATTTATCCGGGTCATGGTGGTCAAAGGAGCTAAGTTGTAAGCAACTGGACTTCTTTTTGGAGCTTGAAGACGTTTTACAATTCATCCAAAAGGCTTCTTCAGTTATGAACTGAACTTAGCTCCTTTGACTACGAGTTTAGTTCATTATGCCTTTGGCCTTCATGTCATTTCCTCATCCCAGGTCCTGCAGAGTTGGAATCTCTGGCTGGACAGGTGGAGGTTCTTCCTCCATGGAGTGAGCCAAGTCAGCGGGGGCCTGGCCAGTCCAGTCATCCCTGGTTGCAGGGCAGAGGAGGAGGAGGAGGAGGAGGAGGAGGAGGAGGAGGAGTGGGTGTCGGTAGGGGTCCAGGTTCTGGTTCTGGTTCCGAGGACCCCCAGAGGGTTCAGCATCTGGAGGAAGAGGTGCAGCGTCTCTCCCAGAACCTTCTGGAGCTGCAGGCGGCCATGACGGGCATGAACGCCAACCTGCGGCAGGACCTCCAGGAGGACGCCAGCAAGATCTTCCTGAGCATGCTGGGTAGCCTGCAGGGACCCGCGAGCGCCGTAGGGGGCGGCACGGAGAGCATCGTCCTGCCGACCATCACCGCGGACCCCTTCACCGCGTCGCTGATTGAGCAGCTGCAGAATCAGGTCAGCGATCTCTCCAACACCCTCGCTACTAACGACCAGGTCGTCAAAGACCTGCAGGAACAGGTCAAGCAGCAAGAAAAACAGCTAAAGAACCCAGCCTGCTGTGCTGCAGGCCAGGCGGGGGCCCCGAAGTCAGCCCCAACCTCCGACTCAACCGATCAAGGAAGGAAGCTGAAGGACTATGTGGATGGCTTGGTCTCCACCCTTCGCGACGAGCTCCTGGAGGGCATGGAAATCAAGATGGCCGACCTGAAGAACTCGTGCGAGTACAAGGTGATGTCGTTGCGGGAGCAGTGCGAGGAGCAGGAGACCTCCTACCTCAGC
>CM050203.1:8097500-8237500 GCA_027475355.1 Coilia nasus | reverse complement strand
GCTTGTGTGGATATGTGGTGTTGTGGCATGTTGGTGATGTTCTCTCCTTAAAAGGCTGAGTCATGTGCTCGTTCGCTCGTTCGCTCGTTCCACAGCACATCTGGTAGTGGGCGTTTTGAGACTTTCACTGTTAGACTCAGCTGGAAACAGCTGGAGCCATGGCTTGTGTTGCAGCCTACCTCAGTAAATCAGGTTCAATGGCATTCAAATCACATACACACACACACAGAGACACACACTCACACATACATAACGTACATACACAACCACACAAGCATATGTACACATTTACAAGGGTGAGGTACAACGTTAGATTTATGCGCTGAACATGCACATACATGCACGCGTGCACGCGCGCGCACACACACACACACACACACACACACACACACACACACACACACAAGCACAAGCACAAGCGCGCACACACACAACGCGACCGACACACACACACACACACACACACACACACACACACACACACACACACACACACACACACACACAGAAGTTCAGATCACAACATACACTGGACTAAAGAACTGATACAGAGTTGCAGAGTTGGTTAGGAAGTTTATGCTACAGTTGTACCGTATGCGCACACACATGCACACACACACACATGCACACACGCACGCATGCACACACGCACACACACACACACACGCATGCACACACACACACATACGCATGCTTGGGGGGAACTTTGGGAGGAGAAGAGGGGATGATGGAGCACTGTCTGGCGCATCTCTGTGTTAACTGGCCCTCTAATCATCAACGCAGGAAAACAACCACAATCAGTGACGTGTACAGCCCACTGGAAACTATTATGCCATTACGCCATTCCCCCTACTACCTGCCCAAATAACTCTGCCCCGAACACACAAATTATCTTTCTTTTTAGCCTTTTAACTCTTCGCTTTCACTGTTCATTCTTTGGTTATGCCTTAGAGCATTGAGAAAAGCAACCAGGCTGAAACATCTGTTGTTTGTTGCAATGTTGACAAACATCTGTTGGCTATCTGCATATAAATATGTAAATGTAGAATTGTTGCAGACATTATGTGCCAGTGCTACCACCCCCAATTTAGATGGGCACACACAAATTACATTTCTTTTTTACCTTTTTAATCTTTGCTTTCACTGTGCTTTCACCGTTACAAACTACAAGGTGTTCTAAAGGACTGCACTAATATTCTTATTACCAGCTATTTTGCTATATAGAATACAGGAGGAGAAAATGAATGAAAATTGTAAACAATGTACACAAAATGTAAACAATGTTGAAAGTGAGGCCTGTTCATATCAATACAGGCTTGGATCCTTCTTGTTTTGTTTCTGAACACTGATAGCAGCTGCTAGCTTGAAATAGACTGCTTGAACGCTGTTATCACTGCTTAAAAAATTAGGCATCCGTAAGAAAATTTCTGAACACCCTGTATATTATGCTTAATTTTACCCTCTTGCCCAAAAGACTCAGTCGGGCATGCACAAATGACCTTTTTTAACTTTTCACTCTTTCAGTGCTTTCAGTGTTCTTTCAGTGGTAGTACAGACCCCTTCAAGTTTAAACTGGACAAGCTAAACACTCACAAACCCCCCAGTGTCCCAGAGATGAAAGCATGCAAGCAGTGGGGCTTATTTCCCAGGCCATGGTGTACCAATGATTGCAATCATTAGAAGGTTCAGACATCCAAGGAACATATGTGGGGAATTAGGTTAAAACACACACACAAACATACACACACACACACACACACACACACACACACACACACACACACACACACACACACAAACACAAACACACCCACACACATACACACAAACACACACACACACACACAAGCACGCGCGCACACACACACTAATCATTAGGAAATTGGCCAATAGGAAATAAACAAGAGGGAGGTGGTTGCAGCTGCTGGCTGTTTTACAGGGTTAGCTGTAGTTTGGGAGCATTCATGCTCCTTAAGGTCTTTACAAGCGCTTGTCCAGAACTCTCAAGGACACCTGGACTTATCCCTTCCAGATGTGTTTTAGATGGTCGACTCAGTGAATTAAAGATGATTACAGAGTAGTACTTTTTAACAGCTAGTAGCTTAGTATGAGTATATATTTAAAATGTGCCTCCGTATCAAAAATGGACAAACTTATGTTTTTGTGTGTGTGCCAGGGTTGCCGCTAAATGGGGGGGGGGGGTTTAGATCAGGACGATTCAGGGGGCCCAGAGCTTCACAGGTGCCCAAAAAAGACTATGATATGGGTGGAATGGGTGGCCAAAATTATTTTCTTTCAGGGGCCCACACTTTCTAGTGGTGCCCCTCTGTGTGTGTGTGTGTGTGTGTGTGTGTGTGTGTGTGTGTGTGTGTGTGTGTGTGTGGGTGTGTGTGTGTGTGTGTGTGTGTGAATGAGAGAGTGACTTAGTGAGGGTGTGTGTGTGTGTGTGTGTGTGTGTGTGTGTGTGTGTGTGTGTGTGTGGGTGTTACTCTGTATCAGTGTTCGCCCGTGCGTGTGTGTGGTGGCCTCTCTGATCCCACCCATTTACAGGTAGTTTGGAGGTCAGAGTCAGAACTCACTAAAGGCTCAGGCCACATGTGTTAATAACTACACCATTTGTCCCACAGTGGAGAAATGAAGACAGGCTACCTTATTTCCTGCTAGAGCACTTTGATTTTATGTTGCAAGCATGCACATTTAACACTCCCATTATTTCAGGTGTTGAAAATAACTAGGTTAACGGCTGACGAGGTGAACAGTTCCGTGGAAATAATGGCAAGGTGGAGACCAAGTCATTACTTCCATGGAACAAGTCACCTTGAAGGCCATTATCCCTTTTGTATTTCTGATCTGACTTTATATGCATAAACTACCAAAATAAATGGTTGATTTGCTACCTTATAGCATCCATTAACAAAAAGTAGACCATGGAATATAGTCATTTAACCATTATTTTACAATTGTAGGAGAAATTCAAGATTCAGTGAGATATGGCCTTTGTTTCATACTGTATGTCAGAGTTGTTAGTTGTTGTGGCTTAGTGGTTATAGAGAGTTGGCCTTGGGATCGAAGGGTCGCAGGTTTGAAGCCCGGTCTAGTATGAATAATGTGGGTGGGGGAGTAAACAACTAGTGCTCTCCTGCAACCTCATCCATGGCTGAAGTGCCCTTGAGCAAGGCACCTAACCCCACATTGCTCCAGGGACTGTAACTGAAACCTAGTACTAAATAGTGTAATGTAATGCGTAGCTAGCTATACATACTGTGGTAATGTTTGGACTGTGGATAGTGTACTGAGTGTCCCTGTATCCCCAAGGTAACGAGGATTCCAGCGTCTCCGCAGTGACGGGCTCCAGTGTTCCACAGGCCCCTGTGCTGGAGACGGGACAGGCGGGTCCCCCGGGCACCATGCACACCTCACGCCCCCCCCAGGGGTCCAACGGCACCATGACCCCCCTCAGGGGCTATGCTGGAGCACCAGGTGGGCACACAGTTTTGCACGCTTTCATTCGAGTCTGTATAGGTTCGCATTCATTTGTCCAGGTCATAGTAGTCAAAAGTGCCAAATTATCTAACGACTGGACGTCTTCTTGGAAAAGTCCTGTTGCCTTATATCTTAGCGCTTTTATCTGCTTTCCCTTGGGTGTCAGAGTAAGAATGCTGTGCCCAAACATTTGTGCCTAAAACTGTCCACATGCACAGCGCTATGTCAGTGCGACTTCTAATATATGATGTACATGTACAGTATATGTATCACCATAATCGGCCACCACAGCCAGTCCTCCCTCCCATTCTCAACCGCACTTTATGCACTTTATCCCCCCCCCCCTCCCTTCACCTGTTCTACCTCTGCCCTTCATCTGGTAGCCATCCCCCAACTGCACTTTACCCCACCCCCCATCACCTATTCTACCTCTGCCCTTCATTTGGTAGTCATCCCCCTACTGCATTCTATGCACTCGCCCACTCCCCATGCACAGTCTAGAATAACACTAAGCAGTTTCACTGCATGCCCTACTCTACCCAGGATGTCTATGCATATGACAGAAATATCTGTGTATAACACAAACAATAAGTTCTAAAACTGTTAAAACAGACAGTGGGACGACACAACAGCTTTTATGGCTACAGTCAGAGCTATACTTTATTTTATATGCAGCTACAACACTACACATCCACATCCTAGAGTGCAATAGTCAGAGAGAGGGAGAGAGACCTTCCCATCATACTTTCAACATAGCCAGAGACCTCTATCCAACATCTAGGATTCTGCTTACATATCAAATAAATGAAAAACATAATACTTCTGTATGTATATATAGTATGTCTGTCTGTGCTCCTTATAAATGAGTTTATGGTTCTGTTTTTTCCTGTAGGTTACCCCCCTCTGTCTCCAGTGTCCCATACTCCTGACAGTCCTGCAGGTTCATGTACACACTTAAACCACCCTATACAGACGTCTGGACACTGTACAGTGGCAGTCAAAATTATTCAACCCCACATAACAAAACAGGTTTTACTGACAACATATACAAACTTTTAGCAGTTTGCATCAAACGAAGGAAGGTAAATTGAAATAGCTTAACACAATCAAAATTGCAAGTGTTTTTTTTTTGTAAATTCAATGAAAATGGCATTTTTTGGAGACAATTGTATCAAATTTCTTCAACCGCTCCATGTTGAGTGTTTATTGCATTTGAAAATGTGTATACGTTTTCAATAAACCTGTTTTTGTTGTGGGGGTGGATGGAAAGATTTGCAATTGCCACTGTACTTTAGAAATATCCTTCATAATATATTACTTTCTGCCACACATATTTGCAGCTCTCTCATCTTTTCTTGTTTTCCCTGTTTCACACAACCTTTTAGCAGATCAACTCAAACTGAAGACGGTCCAGCTGCCTTTGCTGAGTTTAGGTTGGTATTCACTGATTTTGACACTTCTGATGAGAGTGATTAATAGGTGATTTGGGGCAGGAAATGACCTTACAATAAATTATATTTTGCCGATGTGGGTGTGTGTGTGTGTGTGTGAGAGAGACACAGAGAGTGAGTGTGTTTGTGTGTAAGAGCTTTCGTACATGTGTGGTGTGTGTGCACTTACAGTACATGTATACATGTGTGTGTGCACTTACATATCCTCCTTTCAGGTGAACAGCTCATATTTGATCCGGTGTCCTTCTCCGCTGGCCTGACTCTTCTGCCGTTTCCTGGAACGATGGGCATCATTCGCTTCAACAAGATTCTCATCAATGATGGAGGCCATTACGATCCACACACTGGTACATACACCGCTGCAGCGTCCTCAACCATCTAGTTTTTTCAGAACAAAAAAGAGTGTGTACTTTATGTACTGCTCTGGAAAAAATTGAGACCACTGCAAGGTTTCCTAAAATCAGCATTTCTACATACATGTATGACAGCCATTCCTTTCCAGAGTTGAATTTGGAATTTGGGAGAGGTGTTGTCAGTAGTTTACAGAATAAAACAAAAATGTTCACTTAACTCACAATACCTACAAATTGTTAAATCAGAGAAACTGATAATTTTACAGTGGTCTCTTATTTTTTTACAGAGCTGTATGTATGCATGTACTATGTATGGATGTGTCACATTATATGCACAAGGGAACACCTCAAGTGTTTATCAATTACTTGTTTTAATATAAGAACTCTCTCTCTCTCTCTCTCTCTGTCCATTTCTGTCTGCACCATGTGTGTCACAGGTGTATTCACTGTGCCTGTAGCTGGGCGTTACCTGCTAAGCGCGGTAGTGAAAGCTGAGCAGGCAAAGCGAGCAGAAGTGGTGCTGTCTGTGTCCAATCACAACATCCAGAGGCTGAACGCATCATCATCATCCCCTAAGGACCCGCTCACAGACAGCTGCTCATGTGATGGCTCCGCCTCCCTCAACCTGATTCTGGACCTGAAGCGAGGTGACCGGGTGGGGCTTGTCATGACCTCTGGCAGACTGGCAGTTTCAACATCCAATGAGATTGTCTCCTCGTTCAGTGCGGTGCTACTTTATCCAACGCCGGCAAACTGATGGCTGGTAAATGAGCGGGACCCATCGTGACTGCAGAACTTCAAACCAGCAACAACCAGCAAAAGGATGCCACCAGACACGTGGGGTCCTATGAAAGGATACAGTTTTGGCCCCCTTATTATAGATGAAAAACATCTGAATAGTGTCCTGAAAGGGTAGCCTGGTAAACCAGCCCCTTATACTTCGTTTCATTTTGTACAGAGGGTCTGGCCTTGCTGTCAATCAGCCAATCAGCGAAGAGATGGAGTGTTCATGAGCAATGATGTTGACTTTGTGTGCTACATTTGAATGGTAGTGCATAGGCAGGCTAATTGCATACGTGACGACCAGGCGTTAGCGATTGGGTAAAGGCAGAGCCACTTGTTTTAAACTTAAGCAGTCCACACCTCCAGGAAATAATTTCTTAATACAGCACTGCCAGACCCTCTGTACAAAGTGAAATGAAGTACGAGGCGCTGGTTCACCAGGCTACTGAATGTGCCCCCCGTCAATGCTGGGCTCTTAGAGTCCTCCTAACCTACCCCCTCTGACTGGCAGCATCCCTGTGACCTGTCTATATTATACATCTAAAAGAGGACAATGAAAGAGAAAAAAATCATGTTTGTCACGTCAAATATTTAAACCAGCACAACTTTAAAACACAGAGAAGCATGAGATATCTAATTAAACATTCCTACAAGGGACTGCAAGGACAAGCCAAACAACCCAATCCAAAGTATTATTTCAATTTTTTTTTCTGTCAGGTAAAATAGATTGCCATTGTATTCTGAGAAAATGTTTGTATGTGAATTATTGGTTTGACAAAACCTGTTTAGTATTTTTATTTTTGTGAAGACAAAAGATTGTATATGTATCTGTTTTTTTGTCTGTTCTGACACAAAAAGGTAAACTTTGAAATTATTACTACAGTCACATTTTTTTTTCCACTGAACAAAAAGCAATACAATAACAGCTACAGATGGCAACTATACTAGCTTTATGGTACAAGTGTTAAGAGATGTACAGCATTGTACAGAAAAAAATGCCATTAAAATGGCTCATTTGAAATTGGAGAACAAACCAGGACATATTTTTCTGCACCTGGAAGTCTCTGCACTGTGCACTCTGCACTACCACCACAGAGATCTGGAAAAGCCTTACTTTGTAACACCCTAGGTACAGTTTATAATAAAAGGCATAACTTACTCAATATATAGAAATATAGTCAACACTAATGGAGCATGCTTCAATATTTAAACATTTAAGTGAGATGCAAATGCCCTGATAATGATCATGATCTAGGGCTCACTTGGAAAAGGGGTGACAGCCTTAATGTGACTACCCTAGTAAAATAAAGGAGAAATAAATAAAAATAAATAAATAAGTAAACAGAGTTGGCAATAACTTTCAAGTGTAAGACAAAAAGTGTGCCATATCCAGCAAATACTTTATTGATATTTCCTTTTTATATTATGTAGCTTACATGACACTTTTGCAACACAAAATACCGAAAATTGAAGTATAGCGCTGGCCACAGCTCCAGAAAGTCAGAAAAACCTGCAGCATCCGCAAGTTGCCTCCGCCTCAGTTGTCGCTAAGCCAACCTAGGTGAACAACACAAAAAATCAGCCTCCATCAGGTAGCCTACCCACGTCTTTGACCAACTCCCTCGTCTACTATTCACGCTATTAATTGTGACCTAATGCCCTACCTGAGCGCGCATGAAAGGTCGTAATACCAGGGACATCAAAAAAGAACATCTTGGCTCGTAAATGTTATTTGCTTCCAGTGTCGATACTTCCGAAACGGAAGCTGGTTGGTTCTTCAGTGAGTGCATCTCTTCAGGTGTAGGAGACCTGCTGGCGGGCGCCGCAGAGAGAGGTGATGGCGTCCGGACAAATCGGTCAGCAACACGGCCATGACGTTTGTATGGGTGGACCACTGAGAAGGTCTGTCTGTCCTCGCGGATGAGGTCTTCACATCTGGGATGAATGGCGAATGGGAAGGAGTCTGCGCTCCCACGCGAAGATTGGTTCCAGCTTTGCTCTGACCCGTCGCTCAGGTCAGCTGCCCAGGTAATTTTGTGAGCAGGTGAAGTCCTCTCACTGTCTCTTGAAACCTCGAGGTTTGTTTTCTGCGTCTTTGTTCGGCAGTCCATGTTGCCCAGATTTATAGATGATTACTGATTGTGTAATTACGCCATCAACTATGTTTTTTGCTGTAGACAACAGCTCAGTCGGGCCGCATGACTGAACATCGTTGTTCTGATCCATAGACCCCACAAAGCAATTTTTAGACCCCCTTCATCACCCTATTATTCACTTAGAACAGATAGCTAATAAATCTGAAAAAAAAAACGCACGTTCTTAAATGTTTGTCATAAAAAAACGTCATAGATGAGAAACTTAAAGGTACGCTATGGCGTCATCAAATTGGGGTGTTAGGCTATGCGATTTATTTGTATTAAAACTTAAATGTGAAAACTTTGAAATGTGAAATGAGTTACAGTAGGCCTGCATCCAATGACATGTTCATTTATTTATTTATTTAACTAACAAATGTAGCTACAGAGAATGAAAACATTCAAGTCGAAAATAGGCTTGGCCTTCTAATTAAAACATTTGGAACAATCAGGCAGGTTCTGTTGAGGAGAAAGGCATTCAGAACTTAAGTGGACCTAACTGAACAACAGGAGGGTCTAGGTTGCATAACAGCTTGACCATGTAAGAAATTTAAGTTTCTTTTCATAAAAATAGGCCTATGTCCTGTAATAACATATGCCAACATAGGTCTACCAATAAACCAATAATGGTACAAGTAGTCAAGGCAGATGTCATGGAGTTAATAAACTCTAGAAGAAAAGGCATAATACATGTATCCATCATAAAGATAAAATACATTAATAAATAAACCAATATTTCTTACACTGACTCAAAAAACAAATCATACTTAAGTTGTGCTTTGCCCATACATTCATATGGTTACCACAGGGTTGGTTCATTGTCCTTCGTAATACACTGTAAAAAGTGAAGCAAGAACTAACTTGGAAAAAATGAAGGCAACAGGCTGCATGAATCTTTTTTTGTGCACTATGAGTCATGACACTTGAAAAATAATGCAAGTTAAACCAGTGTACAGGATCCAGGCAGTACATTGCCTTATTTTTTTCCTGAAGTTGTTTCTATGATTCACTTTTTTTTTTCCAGTGCACAAAACACAGAAACCCCACAATATGTGTCTGTGCTCTGAGCATTGCACTTGCAACAAAAAGGTCCAAAGCAACAGTCTCTACACGTCTCCTGGTTTCTGACACACGGCTAGTTCAGCTAAAACTTCCACAGTATTCACCCATTGGGTTTCAGTTTCATGCCACAGTAGCCAAAATAGCAGGAAATAGCAAGGCAAGCACAGGTGTTGCTAAGGAAGTTAGCAAAGCCACTGTACAGTTGCCAGTCAGTCAGACTCAAAACCTTAATAGATGTAATTGTTTACACCTGTGCTTGCCTTGGTACTTCCTGAAAGTTTGGCTGCTCTGACGCGGGTCAATTCTTTGTCTCCTATAAAGGCATACAAACAAAGAAACAGCAGCAGTATTTATAGGACAACACCATGTTCCTGAAAGTGAACTAATGCATACTGATGTGGTTTTTACAGTGTTATACTTTTACATGTGAAAAATGTGGTTGATTGATGGTACTTTTAATTTAAAAGTATTTAAGTAAGCTTATATAGCAAGTTCCCCATAGACAGCACCTGGGTAGTCGGTGAGGTTCAGAACCAGCCCAAGCAGTCAGTCGGGGGGGGGGTGTTCCAGAACAGAGGTTTAGTGACTTAATTGGGTAGGTTCACTCAGAGCAAGTGTTAAATCTCCTAATAGGAGAGTGCTATGGCTTTGTTTTGCAAGAAAAAAAGAAGCCATAAGACCTCTATTAGGAGGTTTACGACTGACTGACCTACTTGGAATACCCCAGGTTAGGGTCTAATGCCATGTTTGGTTAGATCAGCTCTTCCAGACAGACTGGTGCTATTGGCTGTCTCCAGTAACTGAATGAGCTGTAGTCTGGATAGGAGAATGCAGAGCTTTGCTCCTTGCTTAGAAGTGGGAAAACATGATCCACAAGTTCACTGAGTCTGCTGTACCTGCAAGAGGACAAGACATATGACAACATCGTTACAGCCGGGCATTACCCTGAATCAGACAGCTATTTGAGAAACATGGACAAGCTTCTACATTTAGAGGTGGAGACCCTGGCCTCAGAATCCCTAGCCTGGTAAACCAGCCCCTTGTACTTCATTTCATTTTGTATAGAGGGTCTGGCTGTGCTGACACTCACTGCGTGCACATGGACGAGTTGAATGCGATTAGAAAGGGATTGGGATCGTATCGAATTCATGTGCACAGGCTAAAGATCGTATAGGGATTGATTTCACAAATCCGATTGCAACCCCTGGCTTAAGCCGATGTTAATCTGCTTGGGGCCGCCTTGTGCACGGCATCCGATCGGATTCGCGTACTGCGCATGCACTGGAATGCACTGCTTGTAATATCAAATACTGACGGCATAGTTCGTGTCGCATCAAGGAAACCAAAAACGCTGTTTGTTCGTTCATACGGACTTCCAAACAAAGGAGAATGCACAACATGTATGCAAATGCTGCTGTGTCAACCTCCTCGAACGCCATCGTTTGTATGCCGCCAGATAGTTTGTTTATTTTCTTTTCAGCAGCCGTCAACCAGAAGTAGTTCTAACACCACTTGTTGAAAGGAATATATTGCCACCTAGCATAGCGGAAACGGCCAGATCTCTGACCATTATCCGATTACACAAACTCCATGTGCACTTTTTGGGACAGACCACCCGTTGGGGTCCAGTCGGATCCTACTATGTGCACATAGTGATTGCTGTAGTAGGTACCAGCTAATCCTAGCCAATCAGCGAACAGAGGGAGTGTTCATGAGCAATGACGTTGACTTTGTATGCTACATTTGAATTTGAATAGTGCGTAGGCAGGGTAATTGCATACGTGACGACCAAGCGTTAGCGATTGGGTAAAGGCAGAGGCACTTGTTTTAAACTTCAGCAGAGTCCATACTGTACCTCCAGGAAGAAATAATTTCTCAATATAGTACTGCCAGACTCTCTGAAGTACGAGGGGCTAGTTTACCAGGCTACAGAATCCCCACCATGGGATTCTGCACTTAACTTAACTTAGGCAATTTCCCTGTGTGATGATTTGTGCTCATTAGGATCAGCTGGTTCAGAAAACGGTTGGAGCAAATACCTGGTAGGGGTTTTAGCTTCCTCGAGCTGGGATCTCCACCTCTGTCTACAACTTCATTAAATTAGATTAGATTCAACTCTATTGTCATTACACATGTATAAATACAGGTAACAAAGTGTGATTTAGGATTTAATTAGAAGTGCAAGTGTGATGTATACAGTATATACAATATAAACAGTATGGTTTGTAGTGAATTTGTTTTATCCCTTTACAATGACATTATGTGATACTTGGCTTGTGTCCTCTGATTCTGGAAGTGTACTTACGAAGTTTTATTGCTTCTGCTTTGCTCTGGCATGAGCTCTCCTTTTGTGTTGACAGTGAAAATGCGACAGAGAGGCACCTTAATATGTTTGTAAGCGAACACATCCTAAGACAGACAAACACAGAGCAGAGATGTCAGCTGATCCTGGTAGGCATACAGGCTCACACATTGGAATAAGGTGTTCAATGCCAACCATAATGGTTAGTCTTTGTTACCTCTGCCAGCACAGATTATGTAATCATTGGCGTTTGTTTGTTAGTTTGTTTGTTAGTTAGCAACATAACTCAAAAAGCCATGGATGGATTTTGATTAAATTTTAAGGGTAGGTCAAAAATGGGCTAACTTGAAAATTATTAGATTTTGGTGGTGATCTGAGCTGCGCAGACGGAGGTCTGCGCTCTCTGAGTGCTTTTCTAAGTTAAGCGATTTTTTGGGGGGTATGTTTGCCTTTAACTGGATATGACAGTAAATAGGAAGTGACAGGAAATGAGTGGGAAGGAGAGATGAGCAGGAAGGACATTGAGCTAAGGTCAGACTCAAAGCCAGGTCCCCGATATATGGTGTGGACACATTAGCCAACTGTGCCACTGCACCACCATAATAATTCCTCTTAATTTTTAAATAGTAATAAATCTGATCTTAATGCTTTTAAGCATACTAAAAAGAACTAAAATGACAATTCTCTACATCAGTAAGACTAAACTTTAACATCAATTTCCCTCAATGATAATTATAAATGGCTTTAAATTACTGTATGGTTAAACAAGACAGTGTGTCTGTAAATGACAGAGAGAGGCTAAGGACACTCACATTATCTCTGTTTCCAAAGGCTGCGTAAAAAGGCTGTATGTTTGATGGAAAAAGGTTTTTGATGTCCGTCAGGCATTCGATCTTAAACTTCTCTGGTTTTTTCTCAATCACTTCCCTAAAAGAAGAAACACATTGAATATTTAGAGATACTGGCACAGATATTATTATTATTACAACCCTTATTTACCAAGTTAGTCTCGTTGAGATATAAAATCTCTTTTTTCAAGAGAGATCTGGCCAAGATGGCAAACATTTAACAATTACAAGACTAACACAAAGATGCAAAGACATGTGTGTTCAGAGATGGTATTCTGCATTCCTCGGTTGTAACCAGTGGTTATTTGAGTTACTGTTGCCTTTCTATCATCTCAAGCCAATGTGCAAATTCTCCTCTGACCTCTTGCATCAACAAGGCATTTTTGGCCACACAACTGCCACTCACTGGCTATTTTCTCTTTTTCAGATCTTTCTCTGTAAAGCCTAGAGATGGTTGTGCGTGAAAATCCCAGTAGATCAACAGTTTCTGAAATACCCAGACCACCCCATCTGACACCAACAACCACACTACGTTCAACGTCACTTAAATCCCTTTTCTTCCCCATTCTGATCCTTGGTTTGAACTTCAGCAAGTTGTCTTGACCACCTCTACATGCCTAAATGCATTCAGTTGCAGCCATGTGATTGGCTGATTAGCTATTTGTGTTAGCAAGCACATGAACAGGTGTACCTACCAAAGTGGCCGGTGTGTGTACATAGGTGTAGGTATGCACGTTGTGTGTGCACAGGCCTGTGTATAGGTATAGCTGTGGGTATGCTCATAGTGTGTGTGGTGTGTGTGTGTGTTTGTGTGTGTGTGGTGTGTGTGCACAGGCCTGTGGAAGGCTGAGTAGGTATGCACATAGTGTGTGTGGTGTGTGTGTGTGTGCGCGTGTGTGTGTGTGTGTGTGTGTGTGTGTGCGTGCGTGTGTGTGGTGTGTGTGTGTGTGTGTGTGTGTGTGTACAGGCCTGTGGAAGGCTGCGAAGGTATGCACATAGTGTTTGGTGTGTGTGTGGTGTGTGTACAGGCCTGTGGAAGGCTGAGTAGGTATGCACATAGTGTGTGTTGTGTGTGTGTGTGTGTGGTGTGTGTACAGGCCTGTGTGTGTGTGTGTGTGCACAGGCCTGTGAAAGGGTCAGTAGCTATGCACATAGTGTTGTGTGTGTGTGGTGTGTGTGTGGTGTGTGCACAGGTCTGTGGAAGGCTGAGAAGGTATGCACATAGTGTGTGTTGTGTGTGTGTGGTGTGTGTGTGGTGTGTGTGTGTTGTGTGTGTGTGTGTGTGTGTGTGTGGTGTGTGTACAGGCCTGTGTGTGTGTGTGTGTGTGTGGTGTGTGTGTGTGTGTGTGTGGTGTGTGTGTGTGTGGTGTGTGTGTGTGGTGTGTGTGGTGTGTGTGGTGTGTGTGTGTGTGTGTGTGTGTGTGTGGTGTGTGGTGTGTGTGTGTGTGTACAGGCCTGTGGAAGGCTGAGAAGAGGCTGCTGGGGGAGAGCATGAGGGGGCCGCGCGGGAGGATGGTGCCTCCGTCGTTTACCCAGTGCAGGTAGCCCCGCGTCAAGCCCGCCATGCCGATCGCCCGTGCAGAACAGTACAGGAACTTGTAGCCGTTCCTGCAACAGGAAACACACACACACACACATAATACTCTGTGATGACACTCATCTGCTCCACACGGAATTCCAGACCCTCCTTTCAGGTACCCGTTTCAGAGTACCAAGGTTCAAAACAAACAGATGGAAAAAAAAAACACTCATTTGTCTCTGCAGCAAAGAATATCCTTAACAAATAGGCACTGGCGCTTTGCTGCACTGCACTAAAATAATATGCACTTTTCTTTTCTCACCCTTATGCTGTTTTAAATTATCCATTTCTAACCCTGTAAAAGTCTTGTGTTTTCATTTTGTTAGTTGTGTGATGCTGTCTTGTGTATTGTCTTTTGTGCTGTCTAGTTCCCATGGTGTTATGGTGTCTTGGTCTGCAAAAGTATTTGCCCTCTGGCATTACAGTAAACTGACTTAACTTGACACACACACACACACACACACACACACTGCATGGAGTGTGAAAGCCATCAGTCATCTGCTATGGGAGGTTTGTTTAGGACTGAAAAATAGTGGGCACCCCTGGTTTAGGTGATATAGGCACATACTGCATCACAGAGACCTCTACTAGCTCCTTATGTAAGAAAAGTCTCATGTCTATTTGGCCTAGGGTTTTCTTTGCAACCTCATCATACAATATGTATCAGGATACAGAATTATTCATTATTCTAAATCAATATGTATGGCAATAAGTGTCATATTGTTAGCCTGGTAAACCAGCCCCTCATACTTCATTTCATTTTGTACAGAGGGTCTGGCCTTGCTGCCATTGACAATCATGTATTCAGACCAAGCGAATCTGAGCCAATCAGCCAGCAGAGGGGAGTGTGCGTGAGCGATGACATTGACCTTGTTTGCTACATTTGAATTGTAGTGCATAGGTAGGCTAATAGCATACGTGACGACCAGACGTTAGCGATTGGGTAACACCTACAGACGAGGAGCTGCTTTACCAGGCTAACAATATGACACTTATTGCCATACATGTTGATTTTAAATAATGACAATATGACAATATCCAAAACAGAATTCTCTCTAATAGCTGTTTTATTTCTATATAACGGCAAAGACAAAGCCTAAAGAATCGCACAACTTTCAATTAAGGCCCACAAAGATCTAATCAATACTAATGTTCATTTCATTTTAACATTGTTTCAATTCTGAAAGTTATCATTTTGGTTGTCTTGAATGCTTTTAGTTTTGTGATACGCTATTGATACAGCAGCATCTGTACTAGTGCGTATCAATACAGGAGAACATCATGATATATCATAATGCAGCTCTGAAAAAAAATGGCAAAATTAAATAATGGCTACTGCTTCTGATCATTTTACAGTGGCCTTAATTTTTCCCAGAGCAGTATGTATATTTTCAGCACAGCCCAGAAGACTATGTCAGTGGGTGTAGTGTGGAGTTGCTGTGTTGTAGCCATTGTATATCTAGAAGGAGTACAAGCCTTGGTGTATTTGTGAGACTATACATTTGGTGTGTGTATGTGGGCTTGCAGACGTACTGGTGTATGGTGTGGTAGAGCTTTGCAATGCCTTGGTGTGTCCAGTCTTTGCCCAGCTGAGGAAGAATCTGCCCAAACACATCTGACCTACAGGGCACAAGAAAGATAAAAGGTATATCCGTAAAGGGCCGTTCACATCTAGAATGCTAACTATAAAGATAACCATAACTATAACGTTATAAAAATCGTTTTAACTTTAGTGAATGGTGCCGTTCATATGTCAACTATAACGACAATATTAGATATTTGCAACCCCAATAGCACCTAAAGAGGCAGTCGTGGCCTAATGGTTAGGGCCTTGGAACCTCTCAGCGAAAGGTGGCTGGTTTGGAGAACATGTGGGTGGAAGAGGTGATTAAATATTACTCTGCAATGTCCACATCCACCGACTAGAAAAGCACTCAGAGAGCGCACACCTCCGCCAGGGCAGCTCAAATCACCACCAAAATCGAATCACTTTTAAGTTAGCCTATTTTTGACCTCAAAATCCATCCATAACTTTGTTAGTTAGCAACATAACTCAAAAATAAACAAACAAACCAAAACCGATGATTATAAGTTGCCCTATGAGCGAGACACCTAACCCCTCACTGCACCCTGAGCACTGCAGTAGCAGGCTGCCCACCACTCTGGGCTAATGCGTGTTCACCAAGCAGCAACACTCCAGGCCAAACATGGACACTAAAACTGAACGTTCTAAAGTTGCAATACGTAAGGGGTAAGGGCTGACGAGGTGGCCAGTTACGTGGAAATAATGGCGAGGTGGAGGCGAAGAACTCCGCAACGCGAAGCCGGCAAGTCATCCCTTTTATCTCCCGTTTGTATTTCTGATCTAATTTTATATGCACAAACTACCGAAACAAAATGGTTGATTTGCTACTTTATAGCATCCATTAAGAAAAAGTAGAGCATTTAACCATTAATTTGGCTAGGAGAGTTGTCATGGTTACCATTCATAAGGGCATTGATATGGAACAGTGATTCAAAGGTAGCCAGTTATACAAAGTTAATTCCCACCTCATCAGCCAATCAGAAAAGAGAATTCTATTGTGAAGGGAGATAACTCACAATATCCATTGGGGGCTGGTTGCAGGAGCGAACAACTTGCTATATACTCACTCACATGTTAAAAAGTCAATTTTCTCAGCACAATAAACATATCTACAGCCTAAGACAAAAGCGCTGATGTAGCCAGTAACCAATAAAGGCTTTTTAAATTGTAACTTTCAAGAGTGCCTCAAATTTCTTTTGTTTTGTGTATTAATATTTACAGCCTAGTTCAAAAAACGGTTTTGGTGTCTTTTGGTAGTTTCTGGGTCAATGACAACTCAATTTCAAGAAATTTCTAAAATGTACAAATAGCTGTAAATGTTGACAATTTGTTGTACAGTAAGTATATACTGGCCTAATGGATAGTATTGTGCCACAGTTGTTTATTTACTTAGTGATGGTTCCATCGATGTCAGAAATGATGACCTTGTCGTCCCAGTTCCACAGGTAGATGGTCCCCTCACAGCGACATGTGCCCTGGTACTGAGTCGTGATGCTGAACATCACGTCATTCGGACCATCTCTTAACCTCAGGCTGGCCTAGGACACACAAAGAGTTGAGGGGTCAACATCAAATTCAAAGAATTACTTAGCCACTGGCTGGCAGTTTTTCCCAGCATAATTATGGTACTGTACCTTTTTAGATAAACTCTGTGCGTTCACACCAAGAGCTACTGAAGGAATCTGAATAATAATAATAATCTTGTACATAAACTTTTTAGCATTAACACAATTCTTTGTTATTGTTTTCTAAGCTATTGAGTCTGTCAATATCAAAGCTGTGTCTGTGTCTCTGCCTTTGCAAATGAGGCGTGAAAAGCTGTTGATGGAGTATTGCGTAGTGGTTTGCCCCAGCCATTTGGCCATCTCAGGAACCATCAACCAATCAGAATGTAGACTCACTTGAAATTGATAAGCGAGGTCAAATGTTTATGGGCAACATGAGAAAACAAAAAAACAAAAAAACTAGTGATGCTATTTGAGCATCTTCACACCAAAAACTACTGAAGCTGTGAAACTGCTTAAGGTGCAGTAAGAAAGCCAAAGGCATCTGCAGAGAGAAGACAGTGGTCTTACGATCTGGTCAGAGGACAGGCGAAGTGACTTCTTGTAGGAGTGTGTGTTGGTATGGCCCTCTGACTGTACTCGATCGGACGGGCGGTCAGTATTGGTGGCAGGGGACTGGAGCTCTGGCTCCTCTTCACTGGATATGTCCACAACCTTTTTTCTGTCAAACATGAAAGAAAAAAAAATGTTAGCAGGGTTCCCACTCTTTATCACTGACAAAATTTCTAAACTTTCTAAACTCCATGACTTCACAGCACCTTAAGTGTGTAGAATGTAGTATACTTTTAGGGCTAAAGATGAAATGTTTAACATTCAAAATACTGTCAATGCATTTATTGTTGGGAAAAACTAAAATTCCATGACTTTTCCAAAACCTTCAGTGAATTTACAAAATTCCATGACTATTGCGGGCCTGGAAAATTACATTTTCAATTCCCATGACTTTTCCAGGATTTCCATGACTGTGGGAACCCTGTGTTAGCCTCTAGCAGATCTACATTTGTGCATAAACAATAGGAGGATACTGGAAAAAGCATAGAGTTTCACATCTCTGGTAGCAACATTGATGAAATCAGTCATTGGCAACCTGGCTTTAGAATGATACTTTCAGTTTTGGTAGGTATCAATTTATAGACTGAAAAAATATTGTTGATGGATAAGTTCGATCTTATGTTTTAAAGGCATTTAAAAAAATATCCTGGTCTATGCTAGTCTATGGGATTTTTTAGATGGTTAGGGATGCTGCCAGTAAGGGTGCTGATTTTCACACACACTTAAGCCATAATTATGCTTGTCACCACCAGAGGGCACTGTTTTATAGTTTTAAGCAGAGACCTTTTAGGCCTTTACACATACTCACTGTTGGGTGGGATTGTCTTTGGGGAGGGTTGGGTCTTCTGTGTTGGGTGTCTCAGATACCTCGGACATGGACTCTGACTGAACAAGAAATTAAATACATGTTTAGGATTACAGTGTTTCCGCTATGTACAAATGACTGCGGCGGGCCGCCGCACCTTAATTTTTACCGCCGCACCTTCAGGAATTCCCACTACCTTTTTTTTGTATTCCACTACCAATTTTACGTTGCTTGCCCAGTCTTTGCGTTTGGGTCGAAGCGGAGTTCCACCGGCCGATTTAGCAGTTACTTGATTGGTTTCCACGGGTCGCCGTGAGCTCTGATTGGACAACGTTCTGCCTGAAGCAGCATAGCCAAGCCAAACTGAAGTAAAATAAATCGCTACTACAGAGCTGTCACTTATGCCAAATTAGGAAAGGTGTTGAAGATGTTGTGTTACCTTATATTTCCAGTGATTATGTTTCGTTTTGTCACATAAGTAGGCTACTTTATGTAAAACTTTATGTAAAACTGTTAGTAGGCAACGTTTAGGTTATGTTAGACAAGACGTTTCGTTTGGCCTCCCGGTCTTCAGTGGTAGATCACGCGCTCACACACTGAGGGGATAAATCGGATGCCAGCTAGCAGAGCTCGGCGTAGAACATTAGTAAACCTCCGTTACATAGGCATATCCACATCCATATAGCTCTCTTAGATAGATTATAAATGTAAGGACGATTTTTACAGCTCATCACCAGAGCGCTAGTTTTCATTTGAGCTGACTGATAGAGAGAGATCTAACGTCAACGATCTTTCGATTGCCGATGAGCTTGCTTAAGTATTTCGCCCAAAAAAGAAAGGAGAGAGATGAAGAAACTCGATTCGTTCGTGCAAAATTTAAGTCATTCGAGCTAAGGATGGGCATTGCTTAATAATTAATATTAAAGTTGGCTATATTCATATTGATATCCTGTGGAAACTTCAGACCCTCTTCCTCGTGTTTTACTATCAAAGCCATGACGTTTGTATTAACTAGCCCACCTCAGTTTTACTATGAGATGTTCAAGCTCCTTCTTGTCCGAGTCTAACCGAGTCGACAGCTGGAATTGAGATGAACCGCCACCGTCATTTTACAAGGCTCCGGTGCGCGCTGTTCAAATGTTGTTGCAGGTGATTTGTTGGCTATTTATTTACGCTCCATTACAGTGATGACAGTAAATTTGGACATAGAGAATATGTGATGTCCATCCCTAATTCGAGTATGATTAAACACAGCTCTCTCCCCAAACGTCAGTGTTTGCTCATCTGCCAAATGCCATATCAGATCAGAAATGGTCAAAACCACGTTAATTTCAAAATGTGCACGTAAATGTTTTGAAAATATGAATGTTTTATTAGAGTAGCAGTAATCAAGCAGGGGAGCAAAATAGGCTGGAACAAAGAGAATGTGAAGAGAGGGTAGACAGAGAGGAGAGCAGCCAAAAGAAGGGCAAACACAGGGCCACGGACCTCCTGTCAGCGAGTTCCCCCATGAGCAAGCCTTAAAATTGTTTTTTAAAAAACCCAGGAAAATTAAGTGCTCTGAGCAAGCCTGCAAACTTTGCCACTGATTTCCAATAAATGTGTACTTGTAGTAATCATGTGTTGTGAGATTTATGTTTAGGGGGGTGGGGGTAAGAGGTCGCTCTGGCATTAGTGAAGGGGGAGGGGGATTTAGTCTTCCTGGCTGTTTTCTAAAGGTTATGGTTCTTGTCTCAAGACTAGGTTTATTAATTTATTCCCTTACAAAGGGTCACCATTTTAGAGTGTTGTGTCAAAAAAAAAAACCTCTCAGAATGCTCCCGTATCCTCATACTAGGGTCGATACGTCGTACGTCGTATGTCTGAGCGCAGGTCTTGCCACCGCACCTTCAGACATTTTCTAGGGGAAACACTGGATTATGATTCTTGGCAGACAGTTTTTTACAAAGCAACATACAATACTAAAACACCACATTATACACAAAAATACCTAGGACCGTATTCACAAAGTTTCTTAGAGTCCTCTCAGAGAGCTCCTAACTTTCCAAGCCCTAATTTCAAGCAAGTAGTCTGCCCAAGAGGCATTCAGGAAGTGTCTGAGAGCGATTCTGAACAAGGAGGGGACAGAAACTTTTATCCTAGTGAGCAGGTGTGGTTGATCCCGTTGCCAGGTATGACGCAGTCTTCTAAAAGCTTTGATTGGTTGTTACAGACAGGAGAAAAGAAAGAAACAAAACAAAAAGAAATGCATGCCTAGTAATGGATGGAGAGTGAAGGTGTGCAGTATAAAAGTGTGGAAATATTACCTGCTTGAAGCTCTTCCTCCAGAACCACCAGCGACCAGACTTCTTAGGCATCTTTGCCTTTACCCAGGCATCCTCCGTGTCCTAGTACACACACACAGGCACGCACACACACACACAGGCACACACACACACACACACAGGCACCCACAAAGACAAACACCGGCTCCATGAATTTCTTATACTGTTTATATACAGCGAGTACAATTAAACGCATTGACATTTCTTGTCAGCAAGAGCATTTCCAATTGTACTATTGACATAAAATGTTGCCCCATTGACGCTACTGGGCCGATGGTGGCACAGGTGGTAGGGGTGCTGTTCAGCAACTGGAAGATTGCAGGTTCGAGCCCCGCTCTACCTGACCCCAGCATGGCATATCCATCTACACACACCATCCATCTACAGTTGTGCACATTCAGCACAGGTAACTCTGACAGTCTTGACGCAAAGCTGCTTGGTGAAGCTCGTCTTCACAATGCCAAAAAAAATCCTTTAAATGTGGGTTTTGCCATGTGTACAGAGGTTGGTGTGTTATGGAAGCAGCTGTAAACCTCTGTAAGAACCTGTCTTCTTCTAGCAGTAATTATTGAAAATATTTCCAAAACTGTCACAGACAGTCCTACTGCAGCGAAGAGGATGTTCATTTGCTCACGTAGCCTATGTCTAATTAGTTGAACAAGTGACGGAAACGGTTGCTGGTGCGCATTACAATAAGCTGATTTATTATAAAATTGCATTACTGATAATAATAATAATAATAATAATAATAATAATAATAATAATAATCTTTACTTGTATAGCACAATTCATACAAGACGCAGCTCAGAGTGCTTTACAGTTTGGCAAGAACAACACAAGACAACATTTCTTGCATTTCTTGATGTGACCGAGTTGGATGGAAGCCCAACTAGTAGCAGTCCAGGTGTACCTTGGGTAAGCTCTTCTGGAAAGCCTGCAGGCTGAGCACCATGGGAGCTGCTAGGGTCCAGTTGTAATACCTGAGATCGACAGGAGAACAGGTGGAAGCAAACAATGATGCATAGATCAGAATGGGATTCAAATTTTGGCAAAATAGAGCACCGTGTCAAATTATAGGCACTTAATACAGTTTGTTTTTTCATCAGTGGTTCTGTGAAGTTTTCTCATACATTCATACATATATTTTGTATTTCAGTTCAATTTTTATTGATTTTATTTTATTCATTTTTGTCACTCAAAGCACCCTCCTCACACAGCACTGCATAATGCATGCCTATAGTTGTTTCAATGTTCAATGTTTCAATGGTATAACGTTATCATGGAGTGTGGCAGCCAATACTTTGTACGCTGTTGTCAGGCACCTTACCTGTTGCCTATTCTCACCACTAGGTTGGGGTTGTCAATGATGGCTGGGTTCTCAGCAAACTCAGGATAGGTGACTATGTGCTCCATGAACTTCTCTATAAAGTGAAAGAGAGGCACACACACACACACAGACAGACAGAAAGATACAGTGACTTTACAGGGCAAAGTCACAGCTATTGTTTTGATTTATCAGTATGTACATGGTAAAATCAGTGCTAATGTTTGATTTGATGTGTGATTGATCTGTATATTTATTAATGTACGTTTACTGATTTAAATATAAACATTATTAATACATATTACGCATTAATAAACATCAAAGCCATGTAAATATGCAAAGACTGTAGCCACAGAGGCTAATGTACATGTGAAAATATAATGCAACTGTCCACCAAGTGTAATGCACCTTATTTAGTGGACGAAATCCATCTGCAAATTCACAAGATCCATTTCGTGGCTCACAAAATGCATTTCGTGGACAAAAGAAGACTGCAAATTCACAAAATGCATTTCATGGGTGAAAGACGTCTGCAAACTGCAAATTTTGTGACTTACAAAATGGATTTCATGAGTTTGCAGACACCTTTCGTCCACAAAATGCATTTCGTGAATTACAAAATCCTCATTCCGTATACAACATGAATTTCGTGATTCTATAGACAAATGCAGGAATGGGTGATGTCTCACGTGTGTGCCCACGTTACCTTTGTTAATCTGTGCGTCGTCGCCAAGGCCTCCGCAGACAGACAGCGAGACGTGGGGCAGGTCACACGCGGAGTCGGAGAGGCACTCCGTCCCGCTGTCCGCCGCCGCGCTGCCCACTGACTGTGGCGACTGGGAGCCGGAGCGCTGGCCCACCTCGACCCAGTGTTGAGCTGGAGCCTCCCACTCACTGGCAAACCAAAACAGCACACTCAGAAAAACCTGCTGCCGAATACTTAAACAAAACCCATTTTAAGACTGTCAAAGGAGCTAAGTTGTAAGCAACTGGACTTCTTTTTGGAGCTTGAAGACATTTCACCTTTCATCCAAAAGGCTTCTTCAGTTCGGGCCTGATGATGGGAAACCAGGAGCTATATCTCTGGATCACTGGAGGTGGAGCCAATTGCTTACAACTTAGCTCCTTTGACTACAATGACCTGGATGAATGACACCTTTTTAAAACTTGCTGCCCTTATTCTGATGTCCTGTACAGTAGAGAGAGTGAGGGAATGATTGAAAGACATACAGAGTGGGGTTAGAAAATGATCTTGGGTCAGACTTAAACCCGGCTCCATGTGTTTATGGTATGGACGCTTTAGCAAACTGCGTCACTGCTACCCTCAGAAAACACTTTTTTGGCAGTTGGTTACTTGTAAGGATCATGTGTAGTAAACTCAGCTCACATGTAGTAAACTCAAAAAGGGTATGCAGGGATTAAAGCAAAAAAAAGTCATCTGACTGAACTTTTTTCCAATTAAACATCTGATCACGTATCCCCCTATACCCCTTCGAAAACCAATTTAGCCATGGCTCCACCCTCAATCCGGAACATAAATTGGTTAGAAACATTGCCCCATTAAAGGGATACGCCAACCCCAGGCCAAATTCAGTGTCTCCCCCTTCAGTAGGCTGACCTTTTGCTGTAGAGATTTTCCATTTATTACATAGGCACTCAGATTCCATATATGGGGCATTTATATGTTATTCTATATATCATAAGACTTGTTTAGTTTAAAATCTCATGAGTGAGATGACAAGATGAGAGGAGAGACAATGTTAGTAGGTTTTTTTTTATTTTTTTTAGGTTTGTTTGTTTTTTTGGTTGGGCTTTTTTTTGAGCTGACAACGGCTAAAAACTGATGGGCAAAGCGATTTGTCTCATTTGTAACATTTGAAAGATTTGTAAGAACATTCCAGAAATCATCAGAGAAAGAGTGACAGAAAATCTAGGGGCAAATTGGCATTGGAGGTATCCAATTGGCTGATCAAAGGGCGTGAGACAATTTTGATACCCCTCCTCGTTGATCAACTCAAAGCAGGTGCGACAATACACCGGCATTCCCATCATCTTGCCTAGATAAACTAACGAGCACATTAGCTCCTCTGCCCCGTGCCACACCGCCTCTGTTCCTGCTGCGAGCAGCACGCGCAGATCTGCTACGCACTTGTGCCGAGTGGAGAGAATTTTCATGGGTAGGACTCTCACTGCGTCTCCTCACCCTGCTTCTACGTTGTCCCCTAGCTCTCCTAGAAACACTTTGACCTCGTCTAACATACCCAGTGGCATTAGACAAAGTCTCCACCACGTTACTGTCTCCGCGATTAGGGAAAGGCACAGTCGGAAAACAAATTAGCTACATGGCTAGCGCAGTAAAAACACTGGACCCCGACTTCACTTCCAGCCTCGTTCCCCACACTACTAACACGCCTGCTTACTCCCTGATAAACATTCCCACCCCATGAAACACTGTTTCCATCGCAAATGAGTATCTACTTTGGCCAAATGATCCAAAGATTGTGCTTGGTGTAGGGCTAAATAATCACTTTGTCCAGCTGCATCACTGCAAGGCAGGGACGCATCTGAAGCGTCGTCGCTAAACGCATCACCGTCATCTTCTGGAGGCAGATATTCGCCTTCAGAATAAGGGTCTGCGAATAGAAGACCCAACACTTCATTGCAGATAAACTTCTTTGATGCCATTAGACGAAAAACGAAGGCAAACACTCGCTGACGTTGACAATATCGCTCTAATTATATGGCTCGCACGCAAACTAGCTCCGCTTTTGCTCACACTGATTCAACATGCTCTAGCTCGACTATTTTGTATAGAAACATGACGTAATTCTGAGTCAGGGACTCAGACATGTCTACCACCTAGTGGAAGGGGGTTCAAACCAAATTTGACACCCTATTTGACAAAATCGACCGTTTTATTCAGTGCGGCATCTTGTCGACTTAAGTCGACAGTGGCGCCTAGAGGGTTAAACATGACCAAGCGGAAGGGCACGGCTCAAACACAGGGATTAACACTGCTGTTAATTTAACCTGCATGACATAGACTAACATCACATCAGTGTTACAGCTAAATCCATACACCAAACATCCGTCACAAAACCACCCCCTTCTCTGATCAGCACCGAACTCCCATTTGATTTCAGTCAACGTAAAATAAAATAAATTCAGATGACGGAAATCCGTCACAGCAACTATTCAGATGACGGAATTCCGTCATAGTGACGGAAAACTTTAATCCATGGGTATGTGTACCTTTTGGGGAAGTAGCGTGCCCTCACATCTGGCTCCAGAGCTACAATGTCGTCCAGGTAGATGTCTTCTGGACCCTGGTGCTGGCTTCTTTTCCTCACAACTGTGCCAGAGAATACCAAGACAGAAAATCTTAATGATTGAAGTACTGTGTAAAGGACATTAAAACAAATGTATGATTATATATAGACCCTTTCAATGGCAAAAAACTAAAACAATGCCAGAATGTTCAACTTCCTTCTTGAACTACACTTTACATCTTATCGGTAATGTTAAACACGAACAATATACCCTAATGATGCTAATAATCAAACTCTCCTGACATGGCCTATATATAAACACAAAACATAAGTTTGTGTGTCAAGCCAACTTTAAAAGTGTGCAATCTGTCAGATCGTGAATGGTACTGTAAGGTAGTTAATGGTACTGTACCTTTCCTCTTGCTGAGTGGCTCTGTGTTACTGCCGGGTGTCACCTGTGTCAGGCCCTCCGTCATGTCCCCAAGCAGACGGGCTGCGGCTGGAGGCACTGCCGACCCGTAGCTGTGTCCCACCAGCGGATCCGACGGCCGTCTCGACCCACTACGGGCCTTAGAGACGGGAGCCCCCGGCTTTGAGGGGGTCTGAGGCGCGTCTGGCCTCAGTTGAGTCGTGTCTGGTTTCAGGCTGCGAGGTTCAGGCTTGAGGATTGGACGGGCGGGGCTGTACGTGGAGGTGGCTATGGAACTAGAGTTCAGAATGACCCGGAAGTGTGTCGTGTCCGAGGGGGTGATCGTGACCGTTTTAAGGGACTCGGACCTGTCTCTGCGGCTCACCTGCAATGAGATTTCAGCAGAGGCATCAGTAGAATGTTAAGACGTTCAGGGCCTGGTCAGCCTGGCTCAAAGCACCCCCACCCGACACACACACACGACTCTTAATAATTTACTGTATTTTCAACAGACCCATGAAGCTGCGATAGATATTGAAAATGTATTTGCTATTTTAAGGATATAGTTCTGAAGGTTGTTGAGTTAAAAATAGGTTTATATACTCTGATTGACCTAAGGCTATTTTGGGAACATCTACAGTAGAGCTGTGGCTCGGAATGCCCAGGTCTAACCATGGCCCTGCACAAACTGCACAGAAAGGGAGAAATCATTTAAATGTTACTTACTGTGCTGTTTGGCCACAATTCTAGATATAGTGCCTTTACGGCTTTCTTGTTGCCCTTACCCTGGTGGATTCTGGGAATTCGCCCCATGCCCACTGCATGTGCGACTCTGCTCTGAGCATGCTCTCTGGGGGTCTGACCATCAGCTCAGAGTCACTTTTTGGGCTGCTGGCCTCAGGACCGCTGCAGGAGAGGAGAGGAGAGGAGAGGAGAGGAGAGGAGAGGAGAGGAGAGGAGAGGAGAGAGGAGAGGAGAGGAGAGGAGATGAGAGGAGAGACATCAAGCACATGTAACAAAGGTCATCCTGTGCAGCCCAATCCAGGCTTAAACAAGCGCAATCAGAGATGGTCCACAATTGGTTGTACACACCTGCTCTGGACTGGAATGGTCATTGACTGTATACACCTGCTCTGGACTAGAATGGCCATTGATTGCGGCCGGGCAGACACACACACACAGACAGGGTCATTGCAATACCTTGTCAATCCCCTCCTGGGGACCAGGTAACCAGTGACTCCACAGCTACTCTGAACTGGGAGTCAAGAAAACTGGCCAGGTAACTGAAAAGTTTAGTCTGTCAGTCAACTGACTAGCACATCTCTTTGCATTCAGAGACAGGTTTACTAATCTTTTATTCACACAGCTAGGCTAGCTGGCAGCCATTATACACACATGCAAAAGACAAGCAAGCTATTCGTATTGGGTTTATATATGAGATATGTAAACAATTAACCTGCATTTCTGGATAGCAGTTGTTTTAAAACCCTGACAGTTATGACCATATAACATGGACATGCAGTGTACCAGTATAGGTCACCACACAGTCTTTTATCTGTATGTGACACTGAAAGAGTGCTCCTGATTACGAGACGTGATGTCTGTGCATTTTTGCTTTTGTCTCTGCTGTTGCTACTGTGTAAAGGGGCTTTTGTCTCACTTAACCAACACGGTGAGGTGGACTTCATCTGCCTCTTGGTCCCCAGCCCTTTAGAATGCTAATGCAGTGACATAAAGGCCCAATTAATACCCACAAGCCTCGGCAGCATCCCTGCAATTACAGACAATCATTAGCACAATTGCTGTGGCCTAGTTCTGCTCGCATCCAGTGGGCGACCTGCTTGGTTCACATTAGCTCCATCAGAGGGCTCTGTTAGGCAATGCGCACTGCAAGAACAGACAAGCTTTGAAAAAAAGACAAGAATGAAAGGAAGAATGAAACACCTATGTGTTTCCATCCTAGGCTATGATGCGCACACACACATGCACACTCATGATGTGTGCACACTCATCATGTTTTGTGAATTTCCAGTAAATGTATAGTTTTTTTCTCATACTTAAAGATGCATTCTGCTTGGGAGGTAAGAATGCCAGTTTGTTTCACCACTAACCATCTGTAATGACCCTCCACCATTAGAGTACAATATTGGGCAGTGAAACTGTGGACACTGCAGACCACATATCCAGAGCCAGGCCAACCCATAGGGTGGACAAACGGGTCTCTTGCCCCCGGCCCAGGGAAAGCGGGGGCCTGCAACTGGTCCCTCCTTAAATTATGGAATATGGAGGGACCCAGCCAAGCCTGTCACTGATCTCCCTAGACTGACAATGACAGGTCAAGGGCACTAAGGTCAAAGGTCACCTACCAGTCTAAGGGCATCCAGTCCTCTTCTGACAGGGGGTAGCTGTCCTGAGAGACAAGTGCAGGGTGTCTGTGTTCTACACAGGAGCCCTTCAGAGCCGACAGTGAGGGGGGTCTGAGCACACAACAAAATACAGATTACAAAATACAGATTTTTAAACATTCAGACATACTCAAAGGATGACTAGGATGACTACTAATTGGCTTCTACTCATACCATACCATTAGGTTCAAATACATATGTATTTTACCAATACAGTACCATGTACAAGACTGCCTACCGTGTGTGTGTGTGTGTACTTACCGGTTGGCTTGCATGTGGAGGTCGTCCTCAGAGCTCCGATCTTTCTCCATCTCGACGTCACTGTTAGTGTCTGCATTTGCTTCCTCCTTTCGCAGCTCTGCCTTATGCTTCCTCCGTCTCCTTCTTCTCTTCTTCACCCCTCCTGCTACTAGGGGTGGGTATTGGCAAGGACTTTACGATACAATACGATTCTATCACGATACATTGCGATACGGGGTATATTGCAATATATTGCGATATTCTACATAGTTCAGTGAAAATGTAAAAATAGAGCTGAATTATCAGTTGCTATGTACGATCTAGATAATCTTACATCTTATCAAAACTGAATTAAATCAACATAAATCAACATAACTCAGAGTTACTGAACTCAACATAACTCAAAAACATAAAATGCATGGGTTAGGAGTCAGAAAATGATATAGTATATTGTGAAAATTAGTATCACAATATTGATGTTTAAATTGATACAGTGTATTGCGATACGATATATTGCGATACAATATATTACGATATTTTTGCTAACCCCTACCTGCTACACTCCCTGCTCCAGACACCTCCTCCGCCACTCCCCCCTCCGCACAGGAGGAGCCAATAACACGAGGATCACGCGCCCAGAACCCCAGGTCCTCTGTTGGGATCGGGGAGGTGACCAGGTGGGCTGGAATGACCTCCTAAATAGGACAAAAACATCAGCAACAGTAACCATTTCAATAATTATATATATATATATATATATATATATATATATATATATATATATATATAGATAGATAGGCCTTTTCAAAAAATACAAAAATAAATAAGTAAATAAATAAATATAGATACTGAGATAGGACAGTAGATAGATCACAAGAAATGAGAGAGAGAGAGAAGGGGAAGGGTTTAGGTAATGACTTCAGGCCAAAGTCGCACCCTGCTATTCAGTTATATGCAATGGGGGCCTCAGCCAACTGCACCATGGTGCACTCCAGTAACTTTTTTTTTTTTTTTTTTTTTTTTTTTAAAAAAAGGTTTTTGCAATTGCATTTTTTTATCTGTAATATTAAAGACTATTTACATTATAAACAAATGTGCATTAAGTTACTTTGTGACTGCAAAGAAATTACACAGCTTAAATTACTGTTGTGCATTTCCATTTTCGACTCACATTTTTAAAATCGTACATTGTCAATGCAGAATGTTTTGCAGTGAATACTGTATACAGTAAGACATTCATTCATTCATTGTGATAAAAAATGGGGGTCATGGATTACTTGTGGTGCAGACTACTTGGGATTGCAGAAGTTGAGTTGCTGTTGTGCATTTCCAATAGTCTTACATTGTGCTTCTCTGTCTCCTGAACAAAGAAGGCCTCGCCATTGTCACCAAGTTTCATATGCAGGTCCACTGGCTCTCCATTCACCTCTATGTCTACCTGTAACATCCCAGGGCAAGCAGCAGGCATATGAAACAGACATGAAACAGACTCAGATTATGTCTTCTTTTTATTTTGTCTTTTCTTCTCTATCTTTTATTTTTCTTATCCATTTATCCCAATTGTCTTTGGTTGGGACAGTGTGCTGAGACCACAGATTTGGTGATATTGCACTTTAAACAATAAAATCAATTGACTGATTCAGTATCATTGCCCAGCAACATTGCTAAAAAATAGTTGCCCTTTGTATCACCACCACCTTTTCAGTATCTGTTGACATACCACTTTCTCTCGTGAGCGAAGAACGCCGAGCTTGCCGAACCGTACGTGGAAGGGGGAGCACTGGAAGGACCCGTCGGGCTGTCGTACCACGACCACATCTATGCAGCCCGACAGCGTGGCCTGGTTGATGCCCTTGTACAGCTCTTTGACGGTGACCAGCACCTGCCCTGCCAGCTGACCCACGTAGTTCATGGTGTCTGCCTGCCAAAGAACACAAAAAAAAAAAAAAAAAAAAACACAAAACACATGACCTAGGCACTATACAGATGGGCAAAACAACAGTCTAATTGGTTGTTGGCAACTAATAGGGGTGGGGTTAAGATAGCGCTGCAAAGTTTAGGTTGTGTTTTGACCTGTTTCATCAGTCAACTGTACCCTTACTCGATGGTCAGGAGTGTGGGCCTGGCCAATAGCTGTGTTGGCAATACGTAGCATGACATCATACTGGCTCCACCGCAGTGGACATGACAACTTCTTAAACTTCTTAGTTGTTCCCCTTCTCTCAAACATGCTGAGTTTGCTTTTGTACTGTGTGTTCCCCTACATCTACCTATATCTGTGATTCTTCTTAAAAGATCAGCATTTCTACAGTACCAAAACAAAGGGGGATCATGGAAAGGACTGCGTAATAGTTCTACACTCGAGGACGATATTATTAGCCCCCCTCCTGAAATTAGACATCTCTCTTGATTTCTCGGTGAGAATGACAGTTATTAACAAGTTTATGTTATTCTGGAAACAGGTATACTATGGAGATAATGTTCAACAAGTTGAATTTGGAATTTGGTATTGTTATAAGCAGTTTAAACAAAAAAGGCAAAAAATAACAAGGACAAAATTATTAGCCCCCTGATCATTAATAGTCAATGCGGTACCCTTTCTGAATCAAAATTGACAAAAAGCTCTTTGATTAGTTGTTAAATAGATTGGCACATGTCTTCCTAGGGATTTTGGCCCATTTCTCCATTGCAAATTGTTCTATTTTGACACTTGTCACTTGACACTTGTTCTATTGTCCCTATACTAAAGGTGCTGCATATCAGAGTCCGATTAAGGTTTGCCTGTGAACATTTGAAAGTCAAAAATGAGTTTTGGAAGTCTGTGCTTTGGTCTAATGAGATTTAATTGGACCTGATTGGACGCATGAATTCTGTTCTGTTAGGTGAAGAAAGGGATAGGCCTTAAACCTAGGTAAACCACGGTTTTCACAGTTAAACATGGTGATGGTAGCATCATTCTGTGGCAGCCTCAGGCACCGGAAGCCTTGTTTGGTTGTACGGCACCATGAAAAAAGAAGACTGTGATAGAATATGGACGGAGACCATGCAGAAATATGGTCATAGATTAAGCTAAGATCTTTGCTAGGTCTTCCAATAAGATAATAACCCAAAGCGTACATCCAAACTAGTCCAAATGTTCTTCAAGGATACTAAAACCATGATCCTGGAGTGGTTCAGACCTCAATCCTTTAGATATTTGATTTGAGTGTTGAAAATGAATGCCCATGCTCAACATCCATGCAATTTGGACCAGCTAAAACAATTTGCAATGGAGAAATGAGCCAAAATCCCTAGGAGCACATGTGCCAACCTAGTTAACAACTAATCAAAGAGCCTTTTGTCAGATTTGGGTCATAAAGGGCACCGTACTGACGATTAATGATCAGGGGGCTAATAATTTTGTCCTTGTCATTTTTTTGCCTTTTTTGTTTAAACTGCTTATAACAATACCAAATTCCAAATTCAACTTGTTAAACATTATCTCCATAGTATATTTGTTTCCAGAATAACATAAACTTGTTAATAACTGTCATTCTCACCGAGAAATCAAGAGAGATGTCTAATTTCAGGAGGGGGGCTAATAATATCGTCCTCGAGTGTAAGTCTAGCCCCAACATAAGACAAATAGCCAAAAAGCCAAAAGGCATCTGGTGTAAGATCTTAAGCCCCAAGAAAGCATCAGAAAATCCTGCAATTACAGAAAGCTTGCAAAAGTCCAGAAAGTTAACAGTTTTGTGTCCACGTGACCATCCAACCTGATGCTCCTGTGCTGCTAACCAGCCTAACAAGGCTACCTGAAATTAATGTTTAGTTTGAGAAGAACAGCAGCAAGACCCAGTAATAAAATACATTGTCCCTGTGTGTGTATGGCACATGTACAAGTCAGGCACACAGAAACATATCCTAATCCTGGGAACAGCAATGACTGAGAGCAAGTAAACACTGTTTGACATGCTATGTGTGGATTACAATCATCACTGTTTATGCAAGTGTGTGTAGGTGTGTGTAGATGTGTGTGTGTGTAGGTGTGTGTGTGCGCAAACTGCAGTCAGATTTACCGATCGCATAAGCAGAAAAACACTTGTAGCAGGGTTCTCTGTGAAGCAAGTTTCAATGTTGACAGTGCTCCGTCCATGGACGTACGGTAGGCTACTTGCCGACCGTCTACAGTGTTCAGCAAATAGGATTATCACACATAAGCCACTGCTCCTAACCTGTTCGGTCTCACCGCATTAATCTGTTTACACACTGTAAAGAACTCAGTACACAGGGACAGGTAAAGTGGAGTAAATAGTCAGTATTGCATGCTAAATACTCAGCTGTATAAATGCAGTCGTATAAATGGATTTACAGTATATAGTTTATACTGTTTGTAGTATTACAGTCTTTAATACTGTAATAGTAAACAGACTAAATTTATATACAGTTTTCTCACACTCTGTAGAGCACCCAAAGTGCTTATTACAATTTTAATGCCTTACATTCACACACTAATTGCAGAAGGTTGTTATTCAAAGTGCCACCCAGCATACTGCTAGAAATATGGGGTTTAGTGTCAATGCTTAGCACAACCTTTAGAAACAATTAAGGAAACATGCTGTATGGATCTTTCTATGTTGGTTTAACCTAACAATGCCATGTACGTTATGAACCAATGTAAAAAAACAAAAACAAAAAAACAACATAGCCACTTGCCTTAATTGTTTTACAGTATGTTGGTTCAAAGCAGCACATTTTACAATGCAGGAGCTGGAATCAAACCAGTGACCCTCCAACGGATTACTGGCTGACTATTACCTCCTGGGCCACTGTGTAAATACTATACCTGACCACCTCATCTCATGTTACACTGAGGACCCTCCCTACTCTTTTAAAAAATGGTTCACGTCAATGATTCTCCAGCATCAATAAACATCAGTCACATGATCTACATCCTTATTTCCCCATTTCTTCCTCTCCATCTCTCTCACACACATGCAAGCGACAGATAGGCAAAGCTGTGCACAACATATCCGAGCTACTGTAAAAATACTTGGGACACTAGATTCAAATAACTAAAGAACACCCTAAGTCTAAAACCCTTCTTTTATTTTTAAAATCTAATGTTAATAACAATAATAATAATGTTAATAATGATACTAGTTATCTGTTTTTACCATTTGTTAGTACACAAAAAGTGATGCTTTAAACCAACTTAAAAAAAATGTAAGGCAATAATGCCACACTGAGGTTTCCACAAGAGCTTATTCAGACATAAGAAAAGTAATAGAACAGGATGTCTGGTTTTTCTACCACAAACAACAGTCTTAAGCTCCTTAGCACCTAATAACAGCACTTTCTCAGTGTTTTGAATTATATCTAAACCAGGACTTTGCTCTTTCTTGACAGAAGAACAGTTATGTCACTTGACCAACCAACTGACAGTTTCGCTTAAAGATACTCACGGGTCAGCTCAGGTCAAGTCTTGCCTACCTAAGATCACATCTTTAAACTAAATTTGGTGCATCTCTGTAAGTTAGTCTGACAGCAAACACAGATCATAGCACTCATCTCAGTTACACACACACACACACACACACACACACACACACACACACAAACACACACACACACACACACACACACACACAGGTCATCCTGCGCTGTCTGGCCCAGGCTTAAACCCGGAACCACACAGCAACTCTGATTGTTGGGCATGCTGGCCAGTCAACTAAAATCCCAGACTGCCTGTCAACTGATTAAGGCCTCACTCACACCGACTTGAGTTTGTACAGTACATAACCGTGTACAATATGTGTGTATGTGTGACGGAATACGTTCAGATCACGCGTGCGGTAGAGATGGTCTAATCTGTTAATGTGCATTCTAAATGAATACGGACAGAAAACGGGCACTTGCTGTCTACGCGCTGTATACGGAGAGTGTTTGGTGTGAATAAGCCCTAATACTGTATGTCTCTTAAAACATCTGAAAGGAGGTTTACTAACATTATACAGACATATCTAGGCTACTGTGCATCCCTTAAACTCACAAACACAAACAGAAATGGCAACAAGCACATGCACACTTTGACAAACCAGTGACCTTAAAGCAACTCTGAATTGGGAGTTAAATATGCTAGCTAGCTAAGTGAATGGGAGGTCTACTAACATTCTGCACACACAGCTAGGCTATCAGGCATACATTACACACACACACACACACACACACACACACACACACACACACACACACACACACACAAACAAAGCTGTGACCTGCTCACCAGTGTCCATGCGGGCTTTGCGGAACTACAGTTGTCCTGAGGGAATCCACCCCCCTCCATGTCAACCCCCCCCCCCCCCAGTCCCCTCCACCCCTCTAATCCCCGCTTGTCTGATCTTTTCGACTTTCACTTGTTTCCTGGGTCTCAACCTCTCTCATCCCCACTTTCCAATTTGTCTATCCATCCGTGTTTTTCCCCTATGCATATCCTGTGGTGGTCCCCACACTGTGTTCCTGCCCCCCCCCCCACCCCTTTCTCTCCACCTCCATTACTCTCCTCCTCCCCTCTGTCCTGAACCCCCCACTCCGGTCATGCCACGGTCCGCCACTCTCCTGCCCTAAGTACATAACAGCCCCCCCCACACCCCTTACTCCCCCACCCCCCCTTACCACCCACCCCCTGTCACCTCAGTGGAAAAAGCCTCAAGAAGGGGCTTAAACCTCTTATATAATCAACCCACCAACCTACCTCGTCTCAGACTGACTCTCCCTTTCTTTCTCTCGCTGTCTCTCTCTCTCTCTCTCTCTCTCTCTCTCTCTCTCTCTCGCTGTCTCTCTCTCTCTCTCTCTCTCTCTATTTCAAGACTTCTTTTGCCACGACAACTACTTAGACATCTGTATTGCTTAAGCCACTGTTACACAGGTGGAACACACAGCTACAGGGCATAACCATGAACACCAATACAAGTAGTAAGGGAAAATCTGTGCATGAAGTTATGAATAGAATTCTCTGTCTCTCTCTTTGACACACACACACACACACACACACACACACACACACACACACACACACACACACACACACACACACACACACACACACACACACACCATTTCTTAACACTTTCTCCAATGACATGCTTTTAGTGTGTATTTTTCTTTGCAAGCTAATTTTTCTCCATGAGGTGTCTATGTCTACCAGCGATCTTATACTGTATCTCTATTGTGTAAGACACTCACACATCAGCTATGTTGTACTGAGCGTCTTTGAAGGAGAGGACTGGCTGGCAGAAGAGCAGACAGGGTGCAGCGAGGCAAGCACTGCCCTAGACGGAGTGTATCCGGAGAGGCTATTTCCAGGAGTCAGACTCACTTATCTCTTCCACTGTTATAAACTGACATCACTGTAAGCCTGGGGGTTATTCAATGACAATGGTTTATTCACTAACAAAGATAATTATCTCAGGGAAAATAGTAAACCTTTTAATAGAAGAATCTTCTGGTTTCATTCTCTTATCAAAACAAAGTCATATTATATTAGAGTTATCACTTGCTCTTAGTTGACATACCATGGTACTAAACCTGCTTTCTGAAATACTTCCTTTATCATATAGTTATCATACACTTTTGTGGTCAGTAACCTCGGGTTTGAACTGGAATCTTCTAGAGATTCTAGTGTATAAAGGAAGATTACTGCACACCACATGAGTAGCTTACCAGGGCAGGTGCTTATAAAAGTTACAGCCCAGTTCTGTGTGCTTTAGCAGCTCCTTCTGTGGAATAGAAAAAAAACCCAGCCGGCTGAGGTGCTGTCACGTACATCCAGATAAAGTATGTGTCGGACCACATGTTGCTTTCACACTGGCAGTATACTAAAGCCATATATTCTTTTCTCTTTGTTTACTATCTTTTTCTCTTCCACTGATACTGTTTGAGCAAGCTTCCATCACTACAGTGACATCAGTAAGTCAATAAAAAAGATGTGGCACCTCTGCTTAGTCACTTAGCTATTCGTATCTTAGAAAGCCCTCATGATCTACATGATGAAGTCTGTAATGTTAACGTACAAAACAGTCTGAAGGGGAATAGTTCCTCCAAGAAGTACACTTAAAAGGAAAAGGAGCATGGAGGTAAGATCCTATCATATCCCACTTCCCAGTATTGTGAGAATATTGTGGAAACCTTAAAAGGGGATTACCATGGCAAGCAAGTCTGCAGATAGCCACTGCCGCGGGTCTCCGACTGTGTCATGATCATGCGTTCGTAAACCGACCAGTAGTATCCTTCGAGAGCATCCCATGACCAGATTCATGCAAAAGCCTCGAGCAAAGCCTGAGTCACGCGTCACGGCGATTACACCGATGAGCGCAGGTGCACCGTGGAGCCAACCATGCCTAAGAGGCAGTCTGGTGACACAGGTTTTAGTTTAAATGATCCCTTCTCCAAAAGTGCCCAAAAAAAGCCACACAGCCTGTCCGTATGCCAACAGAATGCCATGTCACTGCGCGTGGACAGCCCCTTAAAAATGTGAAGTTCAAACTTGTTTTTCTACAACACTGTATGTTACCACTATGTTTATTATGCATTTAAGTTGCATTTCTGGACGTGTTCACACAATTGCAACAACAGGTCTGTCGATATGCTTCAGTCTACACTAAAATGAGTTAAAATAACGAGAGTCTACACTGAAATGAGTGAAAATAACGGGATGGATGCTGTCAACAATGTAAAGCGGGCTTACCTCAGACTGACAGACTGCTCATTCACTGAATTTGGACTTTAGTCGAAACTTCCTTTTTCATTCTTCCGAGAACTGCCCATTACGCCACGGATAGATTGACAACATCTTCCTCCGAAGACAAAATATACAAGCTCTTGGCACCTGCCTGTGTATCCTCGCTGATGCCCGTCAGCCTCCCTGCACTGTGTAGGAGCTCCGAGCTACACGCGACTTCCCTTAAATAAGTTCACGTGACCAGGAGAGTTCCGTTGTGAACTTAACAAATTAAAACAAGGTGTAGTTTATGAAATATCACCCTAAAACAAACTGCTAGTCAGATGTGTATTTAAATTATCAAGATGAAGAGTTAGCCTATAAAAAGCCAGGTCCACCTCGCCTATATTTATAGATCTCTACGTCATGCTTTACTTTTTCAATGATTCTATTTTTGTATTATTCTTATTTTTAAATTCTGTCTGGTGTAGGCTAAGTATTTTATTGCATTCATTTAACACAAGTAGTACCCAGTGTGACGAATGAAACTTTAACGGGGGTGGACTTGCAACATTCAGCTGACAAAAGCAAATATCTTGACAGACTTCTGATGTAATTCAGAAATGACGGTAAACTGATGCAGATCAGGGCTGGGAAGTGCAAATAATGCAATACTGCACATGGCCTAGTTTCTGTGGAGTAGTGCCCTAGATGCTGACGCATTGCAGATTTTTCTATTGTCTTCAGTGTTTTTCATAGGATACTTTTCTTGTAACACGTGCCATTTACAGTACAGGACTTTTTTGCATGCGTGTTTTTTTAGGTTTAGGTTTTAGGCTGTGGTATTTTAGACCAAATAGTAAATGCTCACTGACATAGTAGCCTACTTGAAAACTACATAGCATTTTTCATTGCCCACCTTTGCATTATTTGTAGTAGGCTACATAGGCCTACATATTTGTTTATTGTTTTTAAATTTAATTTCATTATTAACATTTGTGTTATTTTAATCTATATTTTCTTTCTGCACAGTTATGGAGTTAACCAGTCTACATTTCACTGCAAGTTATAACTGTATGATAAGTGTATTTTGAAGCCTTGGAGGGGTTTTTCAGCACACACGAGAGCTGGAGTGAGCAACCTTTTTCACTTTTTCAAGATCCTTGGTTCATTTGTTTTGTTCAAAGCATCTAACAAAATTAAAGGTTTTATATGTGAGAACTTAGGGTTAATAGTAGCCCTAGGGTCATTAAATGACCCTGGTGTGTCACCTTAGATTGAAGAAATATGTTAAATGCCAGAATATTTACATTTACATTTACATTTACTTAATATTTTCGCAGGCTGCAAATTCTGTTTATGTTTTGAATTTTTGTTTGCCTCTTGCCTCTAGAGGAGAAACAGTGCTTACAGTATTATATAATGTCTGTTGAGGATCACTTCCTGGTTTCAAAAAATAGTTTGTTTTAGGTGCTCTTCGGATGTAATATTTTAAACATCAAATCAGGAGTTAATGCTCAACACTATTTTGAATTTGATAACTGTAATCAGTTTTAGCCACAATCCTACATATATTACCTTAAAACATAAATGCAAACATAAAAGAATGCTATATCCACCTGTATCACTGAAAGTAACTTTAAACAAAGGCCCAAGGTAATGTTAGGTAGGAGGAAATACACAATTCAGAACGTTAACCCATCTGCTTGCAGTTTATTTCAACCAAGTCTCATATTCCAAAAGAACATAGGAGAGTTCAGTTGGATGAATTCTTACATGTGCTTTTTCACTGCAACTGAGTATGATATACAACACGATTGATATAATAGTCACCTCATGTACTAAAACTTATCTAAACTTGTGTACAAAATTCTGCATTGGCTACTGAAGTGACAACATTTTTTTTTTGCAGCAGCCACTCATGAGGCAACATTCCCTACTTGCTCTTCACCAATCTAGTATGATAACATTCAATTATCAGCCATGTTGTCTTTCCTTATTTGCTACGTTTTTGTTTCCACGTGTTTCTCTTCCAGAAGTGTCTTTGGCTGCCCCTGTTGAAGGCACGTCTAGTCCTCTGGGGGAAGAGGTGTGGTGCAGGGTGTCGTGCTGGGGGTTCCCTCTCTGCTTCCACCAGGGGATTTCAAACCCACAGAGTCTGCAGGAAGAGACACATTTTTTAATTGCAGTAAACTTCTATCGGCATAGAACCAGTTGTAGGCAACTAAGCTTTAGAAGCTATGCAATCCAGTACCACATACTCCTTCTATTCACAAAATCAGACGATTCTAATTAGCACAACTCTTCAGCCAGGTACAGGAGTTAATTAGTGAAATCACCTGTATTAAATGCACAGGTAGAACCAGGTGATTTGGAATATGTGGTACTAGATTGTAGCTTCTGAATCAAGGTTGCCAAACACTGGAGATAGCTGGAGAAAGTCAATCTACATAGAACTCTTGAACTCATGCATACAATAGAGTCAATCCTTCGTTACAAAACATTTCATGTTTGTGGCCATGTGTTTTGGTGCTTTTATTTTCCCTAAAGGCCCACCTTTTCTCTTTATCACCTTCTTCTTCTCCACCACCTTCTTCTTGGGCCCGTCGCCAGGCGTGGGTGTACCAGAGGGGGTGGGGGGCGCCGAGCTATCGGGGACCTCTGGTGTTGGAGTTGGGGTCGGGGGGGTTGGGGTGGCTGGAGCTGGCGTAGGTGTTTGTGGGGTTGGAGTTTGGGCCTTTGGGGTCTGGGGGGTGGGTGTTTTGGGCGTAGGAGTCTTGGAGGGCTTTGGGGTGGCTGCCTTGGGCGGTGGCTGACCAACGATCACGTTGCCGTCAGTGTCGGTGAGATAAGACGAGCCGCCGATGTCACCAAGACTCTCTGTCACTTTCAGCTGACGAGGAAGAATAGATAGGAAAGATTTACATACACTCACTCACTCACTCACTCACTCACTCACTCACTCACTCACTCACTCACTCACTCACTCACTCACTCACACACACACACACACACACACACACACACACACTACTCACCTGGAAGTCAACCTCAGTCAAAGGTACAGTCACAAAGATGGATAGTAATGTACACTCCAAAAGCACAAAAGTGATAGTGCAAGCAGTAGAATCTAAGATCTTTGGTGCAAGCCATAGGCATATACAGTATGGGTCAGTCCATGCCAACTCAACCAGGCCCTCCCAGTTCAAAAAATGGATTTTCCTGTTTTAAAATTAACTGTATGTAAACATCAAATAGATTGAGTAAGACATTCTTAATTTTTCAGTATGTATTATTAGCCTGGGCGTGCCCATACTGCCTGTGTGACGCTGCATTTGCATTTCGCGAGCAAGTCAGTCTGGCCAAGCCGCCTGTCTACACCATTTCTGATTGTGCCCTGAAATGGGAACCAATGAAAATCGAGCATTTCAAAAAGGCAATGACCAGAAATCTATCTCAGTCACTGTCAACATGGCGAATGTGGAGCAACGGCAAGATTTCAATGCAGCTGTAGCTGCTGTTTTGGAGGAATTTAAAGGGAAGTTCTCTCTGAAAATAGAGCAAAGGGCAGCCCTTGAAGCATTTTTTGCAGGAAAGGACGTTTTCGCAATGCTACTGACTGGCTTTGGTAAAAGTTTAATTTATCAGTTAGCCCCACTGGTAGCCAAGTCGATGGGGCTTTGCGAGAACCCTGTTGTTGTGGTCATTTCGCCTTTGATGGCACCGATTCGTTTTTCAAATATCAATATTGAATGACCAACATTATTCTCGTGTTCACCTCACAAGTCCGACAAAAATCATTTAATGCCATTTCTATATGACTACAGGCTACTACTACTTTTTGTTTGGATCAAGCAGTTTCCTTCGCTGCGTATACGTCAGAGGACAGAGGGGTGTGATTGGTTGAAGCATCGTCCAGTTTACAACACAGCTTGGCCAGACCAATGCTCACAGAGCATTGACAAGTCGTGATAGCCAGGCTAATGTATTATATGAATGCTCATTCTTTTACACCAAAAATTTTCAAATATATCAATCATTTCAAGTGGTATTTTGAGGTCTGGAGCCATGTTCACCATCTCCTGAGAAACTCAATTTTTATGTGACACTATCCTAACTTTTATCACTGGTACAACCGTAACAGAACAACAAACGGTGAACGTGGCATTGAAATACTCCTAATACTTCCTAAGTTATAGATTTTTTAAATGTATGACATCTTCGCACGTTTAAAAAATGGTATTTTTGTAATTATATTTTTTAAAACATAAGATGAACTCATTCTTTCATCGCAATACTTGTTGTGCCTTTTCCGTAAAAGCAAATTCAGTGTCTGCACCAAATTTCAAGCCAATATGAATAAAAATGACAAACTGGTGAGACTCAGAACTCAAGACCAACTTAGGCAAAAAAACATAAAAAATAAGCAACAGAATGAAATTTTTAAAATTCATAACTCAAAATGTATTTGAAGTATGTCTCTAAAATTTTGCATGTCTTCTTCAATCTATTTGAAATTTACATACAAAACCTTTCAGAAAAATCCATCTCATGAACTGGCAAAAGTTCCAAAAACCGGTTGAGGTGGTACGGAATGACCCATATGTCAGTACACTACACATAAATAAATGTACCCTCTTTTATGCAAAGGTGTTAATGCTGGCTTCAGAAAGGAGAAATCCTGTGATGTATTCCCTCTGCCTGTGCACTAAACACAGGTTATTTGACTAATTAGCCTTAGATCTATCCATCTTATGACTTGTGTGTTCATTTGGATCAACTGGTTCATAAAAAGGTTGGATAAAATTTGTGGCAGGGTTTTTACTTTCTGAAGTCAGACTTACGCATGGCATTGCCTCTTACTTTTCTATACGTTTTGTTTTCTTTTTTCCCCTCTGAGGACTGGTCAGATGACGGGCATCTCAGTCCGCACCGCGTGAACTCTTTGTTCTTGCTAGTACAACCACAATCCACATTCCCCAGACCGTGAGCCTATAACTTTACGGTCAGTGCTTGCTTTCAGTGGAACAGTGGGCACACACACACACACACACACACATGGCCTAGCAATGTATACTCATCCCATAGACGGCTAATCACATTCTCCTACATGCAGCATAGACACACACACACACACACAAACATTCGGCAGATGTATGCTACAGACTGACACACACATACACACACACACAAACATTCGGCAGATGTATGCTACAGACTGACACACACATACACACACACACAAACATTCGGCAGATGTATGCTACAGACTGACACACACACACACATATACACACAAACATTCGGCAGATGTATGCTACAGACTGACACACACATACACACGGAGACTGTTGAGGAAACTTTCCTCTACCATAAGCTATGTCAGGACCAGGAATAAAACTGGACTTTGAGGAACAGCCCAGAGGAAAATATTACTTCTTTCAACAGTCTTGCAGAAATATATAATATCTTATTGACTTCTGATTGGAAAAACCCTTGCAATAAAAGAACAGTATGAGACCATTTTAAGATCTTCACTGGATACTGTTTCTTAGGAGTTTAATTAACAAATCCGAGACAAAGGCAATATCTCACTGAATTTGTCATTGTTTCTCCTAAGTCCCTCTTAGGGGAAAAAGACCAGCATAAAAAATCTTATTTTTTTTCCTAAAAGTCAAAATCAAGACAAGGGTAAGAAGCAGTATTTTTCCTCTGGTAGGCTACTGGTATGAATAACTATACACTGCATATGCCTAAACGTACATATTATGCACAATTTTTATGGTGATATTTATATTCATATAAATATACTATATTATAACTCTTACAAAGTACTTACAAAGCAGGACTTCCATCTTTCAGTGGGGCCACTCATGTGTATGTATTAAGTGAAATGCATAAGATGATCTAATGTTTAGATCTCACTTATGAATCCAGCATGTACAGTTAACTTAATGACAGTGGTGAATGATACGGATTTCTTGGTGGTTCACTTCCAATGATGTGAATGTCCAGTTTCAATGGCTGTTTTGCTTGAAGTCACTGAGTAAGAAAGTAGTAAATGTGTGCACATTCCTCCTAAGGCCAGGTGCAAGACAAAAAAAAATGTGCTTAACAAAAGAGAAGAGTGTTCGCACACCGATATGAATCCCAAAAGGGTTTATTAAACCCCAGTGGCAATGTTTCGTCCCACTGGGATCTTTATTAGCAAAATATGCCCCCATAAAGCAAGTTCTTACCCATGAAGAACCTTGCAACTGTGATTGAAAAAAAAAAACCTTTTGGGAGCTATAAAAGTGAGCGAACACTTCTCTGTCATATTTATGACTTCAATGCAATGAAACTATTCTTCAGAACATGGTCTGGAAAATGGATTCCTATCTCAGGAACTGTTCAGGTACTGTAGAGGTGAGCAAACGGCATCATGGGTAGGGTCACACGAAGGACCAAGGTGAAGGGAAGAAGGTGTGAGGCGGTAAAAGTAGAGGAAGAGAAGTACTGGTAGGCGGTGGTCGAGACGAGAGACGTGGAAGGAGATAGTTGCACACACACATACAAACACACACACACACACACAGAGAAAGAGAAGAAGAAGAGGAGGAGGAAGAAGGTAGCATAGACCAAACACTGAGACATATTGAGGTGACACAGAAAAACAACAGGTGAGGGAATACGTGCTCCATTTATTAGAAAGAGGTGACACACACATTGATGTCGTAGTCTTTATTGTGACACAGCAAGGGTATGTCATAGAGTTCTATATAGTGATATAAGCACATTATGCCAGTTACCACTACGCAAAGTGACTTAAATATATGCAGTGATTTAGAGAGTGATGTCATAGTCTATTTGTAGTGAGGGAGAAAGTGATGTTACTATTTTTATGCAGAGTGTGTGTGTGTGTGAGGCGGGTGGGGAGTGATTTGATAATTACTGTGCAGTGACAGTGAATGACGTGGGACACACATTAAAACACACAACGCATTTATATTTCACTGAACAAAACATGTAAATGACTGACTTAAAACAAGGACATAAAAGGTATCTCCAGTCAAACGTGTGGAGTTTGTCATTCCTCTTGAAAACATAATGGTTTCATTTCCTCAAACACTTGCTCATGCACATCACAGGAACCTCACAGTAACTTCATAAAAGCATCAGCAGTCCATCAAAACAAGACACACAATCAAAAACATCTCAGAGACTCTAGGCCTGAAGTTTAGCTTCAGCACCATTCCATTCTATTCCATTCCAACCCATTTAGCCCAGTTGTTACATGCAAAGGCACTCGTTACCAGGGCAGGAAAAGGGCAATTCTAAGGGCCTTACACTGAAACTTGGCCCTCTGAGAACAGTATTAATACAGCTCTGCAAAAAATTAGGAGACCACTGCACATTTTCCTAAAATCAGCATCTCTACACGTACTGTATGACAGCCATTCCTTTCCAGTGTCAGTTGAATTTGGGATTTTGGAGAAATGCTGTCAGTAGTTTACAGAATAAATCAAAAATGTTCACTTTACTCATACATATACCTATAAATAGTTAAATAAGAGAAACTGATCATTTTACAGCGGTCTCTTCATTTTTTCCAGAGCTGTATATTTATTTTATTTTAAAGTATATTTTTGGCCTTCTATGCCTTTACTTGGTGGGACACTAAATGCCTGGGAGAGATAGGGTAGGGTTGAGCAATGACCTGGGTCCTCATGGGCACTTGCCTGTGTATGGTACAAATGCTGTAACCACTGCACCAATGCACCCACTATTGTTATTATTAGTGATAATAAGGGAGTTATATTCGGTCATTTGTTTATTCTGGACAGTATCAAGTTACTTAAAATCTCATGGAAATATAGCCTTGACTGACTTTAAATAGATACTGCAGGCTAATTCTGTAACTCTATCAGACCTACTTCAAATAACAGTATTCAGTATTGAGTTGTCAGTATTCAGCTGTGTTTGTTGGTAGGGGTTGACTGTTTGGACCTACACTTTAAAACCCCAAACCATTTTTAGCACCTGTCACTTCCCTTTTACTATATTGCACTCGCACTAATATTGCACTCATAAATAATCCTTAAAAGAGGGTAAACACGTTAGTGCCAGAGGCTAATACTACTACCCTAATGGCACTAACAAGCAGCCTACTAATGTATTTATTTATTTCAAATCTCCATAATCGTCTCTGTGGCCTTTATACATATTTACTTGTTATTAATCTGGATCCTGTAAAATCAGTGTTTTTTTTTTTTTTGTTTGTTTACTTTTTGGAAGGAGGGGGAACTTCGTCTGGCAAGAAGACACTTACGGTGAATTCACCGCTCTCTGTCCCGTACTTGTTCTTGACCAGGATGCTGTACTTGCCGGAGTCGGCCGTGTTAACCTGGGTGATCGTGAAGCTGGCGAACTTGCCCGACTCGAACTTGAGGAGGTAGTGGTCGTCGGACACCATCTCGCGGTCGTTCTTCAGCCAGGTGACCTCCGGCAAGGGGTCGCCCGAGATGTTGCAGGTCAGGTTGAGGGCCTGCGTGCAGAAGGAGAGAGGAGACACGTAGAGAGGGCGGGTGGAGAAAAACAGACATCAAGACCAATCTTACAAAATTGCTCCTTTACTAAACACACACATGCACGTACACACACACACACACACACTGACCTTGCCCTCCTGAATGGTCACCACATCTGGTAGACCACCAGCAACGCGAGCACGGTCTACAGGGACACACACACAAAGAGTGTTGTATTATTGTGTTGATCAATACTGTATTGCTCATATTCAACAGTGTTTGAAAATCTTGAGGCTGAAATTTGAGCACTCACTTCTCTCTGCAATGGCTGCCGCTCTATACATCAAAGGGGCAGAGAGAGAGAGAGGAGAGAGGGAGAGAGGAGAGAGAGAGAGAGAGAGAGAGAGAGAGAAAGAGAGAGAGAGAGAGAGAGAAACAGAGCGAGAGAGAGAACAGAACAGAGAGATAAAAAACATGAGCGAGAGAGAGAAAAAGAGACAGACAATTCATCAACTTGACATTGTAGCAAAATGCATGATTTTGAAGGCAAAATGGCAAACTTTTTACATAACACCAAATAGTTAAAGTAGCAATGTTTGTGACCATCTGATCTTACTTAAGTCTCTGGAACTCAGCAAAGGCATCGTCGAATGCTGCAAAGACAATGAACAGCACAGGTTATTACATTTGTCCTACAGTAAATCAAGCCAGGCTAAATCTAACTGTGCACTGACACGAAGCACTACTAAATCAGTACAATCACCGGAAATGGCATTTATTAATGGCATTTTAGTTCTTTCGGCACTGGAATGCACTTTGGAATGAAATGTCGTTTGTCTTTTTGTGACTGTTTTGTGATTGTTTTATGTTTTTATGAAACTATTTGTTTGTGCTGCTGTCTTGGCCAGGTCTCTCTTAAAAAGAAATTCTACATCTTAATGAGACTAACCTGGATAAAGGTTATTATTATTATTATTATTATTAGTAATGCCCTTTCTATTGACAAAAGTGACAAGCTACAAAGTGTAGGCGACTAGAGGGACTAGAAAACAACTTTATGCAAATTAGCTAAGAGGCATTTCAGCTAAAAACGACTAACAACCAAATGGAACGTCGACTGTTTTAAATCAATAAACAAGACGGAATGTTTGAATGTCCCACGTCATAACTAGTATGGGCAAAATGAACGAAGATACACATTAAAAAATACACATTACACTGATGCTTTTCGGGGTCTTTAGCAGCTTTTTACGGCTTTAGTAGCCTTTGGTGTTAGTGTGCAGTTAAATCCGTGTGCCACCGTCACTCACCTTGTCCGGCCAACTCTACGGTCCTCTGCAGGCCTCCCTTCCCGTCGAAAAACTCGATGGCGTACTTGCCCTTGTCCTTCTCCGTAGGCTCAGAGATCTGCAGCCACAGCTGCTCTCCCACCACACCACTCTTGATGCGGTCACTGAAGGCAATGGCTGAATCCCTAGAGGGAGAGAGGGAGAGAGAGACAGAGAGAGGGAGAGGGACAAAGAGAAAGGGAAAGAAAGATAGGAAGAGAAGGAGAGACAGACAGAAAGACAGAGAAAGGGAGAGAGAGAGCCAGATAGAGAGAGAGAGGTTGAGATTTACACTGTATTATTATGGGTTAGCTGTTTGTGTATGTCAGGTGGGAGGCGTTTGGTGATGCTTTGTGTCAGGTTGGCTAACAACCTGGCACAAAGCATCACCAAACATTTCAACATTCTAACAACACCTCTAGCATGCATACACACTTTCGCTCTCTTTCTCTCTCATATACATCATTCACTCGCAGGCTGTCCAAGTTGGGGACACAAACAGGATTCATCTCTGGACAGACACATTTTTTGCATTAATTGGGAGGTCCCTTTATATGACTCCCAGCAAAATTCTGACATGCTAGTCTTTTTGTCAGGGTGTCGTAGAACGTCGCAGACAAAAACCTGCAGGTCATTAAGTATGTCACATTGTGAGAATCGCTCTCGTTCAATGTCATGACCAACTTTTCGAAATTGGGTATGATGCTGAAAATGTGTCATGACCAATTCGGGCCAAAATCGCGTAATGTTAGCAGGCCATTACACACACTTACTTGTACTTCCAGGTGACGTGCAGTTCATCGTTGTAGTAGTTGACAAAGGTGTACAGTCTGATGCCCTCCTCAGTGCTCTGGATCTTCAGAGGGGTGGAGGAGTTTGCTGCAAACACACACACACACACACACACACACACACACACACACACACACACACACAAATACACACACACAATATCAGATCCCTGAATTGATGCTTTAAAGCTCGTAAATGAATATAATAAACTCAACATTTATATGGAAACGGGACATATTTGTTTAAGAAATTGTATCTTACCAATCACACTAAAGACTTGGTTCATCAGGTCTTTGAATCCTAAGGACAATAAAGAACAGGACACACAGTTATACACACTGAGAGCACGTGTGAGTGTACATGTAGAACTGGTTATTTTGTTTGGTGTGCGTGTGTGAGGTGTGTAAAATGAAGTGGGTGAAGTCCGCAACATGAGCAATTTGCTCCCAAAATTTCAGTTTTATTTGTTCAGTTGTTTATTTGTAAAAAAAAAAAAACAATGTTACAGTTATCGTTATCATGTAGCTCTTGGTGTGAATGAACCTTTATGGTCCGTTCACACCAAGAACTATACAACACAGCTATAACTACAACGATATAACGATATCCACATTGAAAAAAAAACATTTATATGGCAATTGGCAGGATTTAATTAACTAACAAAAAGTGTCATTATGTACATCCTAAAGAATTCTGATTGACAGTGTAGTAGTTCAAGAAATCGATCCAAATGTGATCTCAATGACATCGTTCAGCATGTTGTTTTCACGATAGCTGATATGTGAACAGCGGAATTCACTAAAGTAAGAACGATTTTTACAAAGACATAGTTGTAGTTACCGTTCTTGCTGTGAACAGACCTTTAAATCTATGTGTATATGTGTAGACCCATTAGCCTGGCTATCGCGACTTGTCAATGCTCTGCGAGCACTGGTCTGACCAAGTTGTGTTGTAAACCCATTTCTCAGAGGGCGGGCTTAACCCGCCTCTTTCAAATGCCTCTGTTTGCTACTGGACGATGCTTCAACCAATCACACCCCTCTGGTCTCTGACGTATACGCAGCAAAGGAAATTGCTTGATCCAAACAAAAAGTAGTAGTAGCCTGTAGTCATATAGAAATGATTTTTGTCGGACTTGTGAGGTGAACATGAGAGTGGCTGGTGTTGGTCATTCAATATTGATATTCGAAAAATGAATCAGTGCAATCAAAGGCGAAATGACAACAACAACAGGGTTCTCGCAAAGCCCTATCGACTTGGCTACCAGCGGGGCTAACTGATAAATCAAACTTTTACTGAACGTCCTTTCCCGCGACATATGCTTCAAGGGCTGCCCTTTGCTCTATTCTCAGAGAGAACTTCCCTTTGAATTCGTCCAAAACAGCAGCTACAGCTGCATTGAAATTTTGCCGTTGCTCCATGTTCGCCATGTTGACAGTGACTGAGATAGATTTCTGGTCACTAAACTATCACGTCATAGCCTTTTTGAAACGCTCGATTTTCATTGGTGCCCATTTCAGGGCACAATCAGAAATGGTGTAGACAGGCAGCTTGGCCAGACTGACTTGCTCGCGAAATGCAAATGCAGCATCACAGGCAGTATGGGCACGCCCAGGCTATAGACCCATTACCTTGGTCTGTAAGGTTGAGTTTGGAAGTGTCCTTCCCCCGATCATCTTTCACGATAGTCTCGTACACTCCTGCGTCCTTCCTCGAGATCTGCCGTAAACGCAGACAACAGGCTCAGAAAACAGGCATAAAAGCAGCAACTGGAAAGAAAAATGAACACCAGAGAGATGCACTATTCTAAAAACGAGGATGAAATGTAAGACACAGTTCGGCCATTCCCAGAAAAGCTGGGCTTTTCTCCCCTGCGAAGGGTGCTGCAGGATATGGATCGGATCTGAGGCAGAGAGCAAAAAAGCAAAAACGACACAATAGAAGTGTCCTTATGTTGATGCACACTTCACAGACACAAAGCAAAAACAACAGAAGCGTCCTTATGTTGATGCACACTTCACAGACACAAAGCAAAAACAACAGGAGCGTCCTTATGTTGATGCACACAAGTATCCGGATGGGAACATATACTTCACAAAAAAAGCAAAACTGACAGAAGCATTCTGATGGCAACACATACTTTCACAGAAATAAAGCAATAACGGCAAAAGCATCCTTGATGGCAACGCATACTTCACAGAAATGAAGGGATGTCGGATGATTCAGACAAACAATAAAAAATGGACAGTCTGACGGTACATGATTGCAATGACTACTGAACAGGACAAACTGGACTGTCACATGGATAGATAGATGGAAAGACAGATAGACAGGTAGAGTGAAAGATGTAATCGTGTTTTATCAGGCAAAGTCACGTCAAGGCCACATGAAACAAACTCATTAGAGATTAGAGGTCCAGACTTTGAGTTTCTTCCAGACAGAGTCATCGCCCGCTGCAGCACCAGTTCGCTGTAATCAGACACATGAAGATATCGGCACGTGCATATGTTAAAAAAACGTTTAATCTAAAACACACTAGCATGCATGCTTTTGCTGTCTCAGTGGACAGTGCTATTCGTCTCAATCAAGATTGTGAATCTTTGAACATCCTTATGTCAGAACAACGGCAGCAACTCATAGCCATTAAAGGACAAGTTCAGTCCACAGTCCTGCTGTTCAAGGTCACAGAGTGTTGTTGGTAAAAAAAAGAATGACAAAAGTCTGATGCAACATATACCAAATAATGAACTGGTACCTGACAATAACTGAGGGGATGAATAGACACTAAATTTCAGTTTAATTCCCATATGCCCCATTCAGTTAGTATCGATTACCAGTCTGTTTTTCACTCTATGATGTATCAATGTTTTTTCATTAGTTTTCTCACCAACAGCATTTTGTGACCTGGAAGAAGAGGGATATGGATTGATTCACTGATGGACTGATTGACTGAACTTCTCATTTAAGTTATCTATCTAGAACTCAGAAATTTTAGTTTGAAAGGGTTTTTTTGGTTAAATATCAAATATATCAGTTGTCATTTACTCACTCAACAATGTATCTGAATAAAATAATGTTATTAAAAACGTACAATCTATTTCTCGCTGTGACCAAAAAGTCATTACATTGTTAAGGAAAAATCCAAAGGATTTTGTCCAGTTGCTAATCAATATTAGCCATGTTAGCTGGGTGAAAGTTATGCTTCATATGACAAGTTTTTAACCCTTCAGTTGTGTTGAGGTCAAATTTGACCGATTTTACACCCATTTTTACCATTTTCAATCATAAATACAGATTATTTTATTTCTTTTTTTTTTCAAAAGACACCTTAAAACCCACACTGTACATCGGTGTACACAAAGTCTGATTCAACCAACTGATTTTTGGGGGGTTATAGTCAATTCTATAGCATTTACAATCAAGGATGATGAGACAGACCAAATGTGGCTATTTTGGGCTAATTTCTGCTCATTACTTTATGTGGGCTAATGTATGCTAAATTGGGAAAGGAAAGGTTTGTAAATAGGTGTCAGCAAAGACTGGGTGATAGGAAATGAGCACAACCGAAGGGTTAAGACTGTCTTTAACACACAATTCACACAGCAAAATAGACCTCCTCCGTCCCAAATCTTCATGATGGCCTAACAAGTCTTTTATATCATGGACAAGAAGGAACACATTTATTTTTTACAGAACATGATGTACATCTGTTTCAACAACTGACCAAAGATTTAACACAATAACAAACCTTAGAAATAAGACTAACAGACCATTGGCTTTCAAGAGTAAGGATTAAAAAACACCGCACACAGATCACTTTTAAACTTTTTTTTTTTGTTTATTTGGAGCAAACAACTAGTTTCGCTAAGTGCTTTATCAGGTTTGCTCTGTACCATTTCCATTCCCACAGGTGAATAAATCAGATGACATTTCAGGGATTTTAACAATGTTGGACTATTTAGAAATTATCTTTGTTTAGAAATAATTTCAGTGTGGGAATTTTGTATATATTCACATCCTCTTAATGTGATGCACACATCTTGATTTATTCACCTGTGGGTATGGGGGATATCACCGAGCGAATCTGATGACGTGAGGACCGAAACGCGCTGTTCGCTCTAAATGAATAAAAAAATTGTTTAAGAGTGATCAGTGTGCAGTGTTTTTTGATCCATCACTCTTTGAAGATACTTACCTGCCTTACCTGCACCTGTTTCACAAAAGGCCTTTGTTGATACTTTTCCTTTAGGTTTAGTAATTTCATTTAAGGGGTGTGTATATACTTTGACGATTTTGAAATATTGTATGCATAACATTACTCTGGGTGTGATTTCTCACCTGTGCAATCTCCAGGTTCAGCACTCCTTCGCTGAAGTCTAGTTTCTCATTTGCTTGAATCTCACGTCCATCCTTGTACCACAAAGCAACGGAGTCCTTCTTCATGTTTCCAACCTAAGTAGGAACAGACAGAATGGAATGATCTTGTACAAAACTTATACATGAAAAAACTTTCTCTCTCTCTCTCTTTTTGTCTGTCTGTCTCTCTCTCTTTCTCCCTCTCTCTGTCTCTCACACACACACGCACACACACACAGACAGACGGACACACAAACACACACACACACACACACACACACACACACACACACACACACGTTGACTTACCTTGCACCTGAGCCTTACAATGCAGTCTGGGGTAACCTCATAACTCAGGTACTCCACAAAATGAGGACCTGTAAAATATTAGATCTTGGCTTAAATACTCGCAAACACACTCAGCCCAGAGGCAGACACTACAGAATCACAAAGTAAAAGTTCTGCTACATATTTGAGGAGTGCACTATAGAGAGCAAGTTGATGTCTGTAGATTCTCATTCATCCGGGTCATTGTAGTCAAAGGAGCTGAGTTGCAAGGAACTGAACGTTTTTTTGGACTTGAAAACGTTTCACCTTTCATCCAAATGTCTTCTTCAGTTCTGGCCTAATGATGGGAAACCAGGAGCTATATCTCTGGACCATTGAAGGTGGAGGTGAAGGCCACAGTCCTTATCATGTGACAAAAGTGTCACATCAGTCACCTGTCAAGAGGCTCATCCGACTTCATAAAAGTGTTTGCAGCTGTTTGCAGTCAGAGGTGCATTCTGGGCTGAAAGTGTTCCCTGACGGTTAGAAATTGTGTCAGACTTGCCCCAAAGGTGTGAGGATGTCACCAAAATGGGACCATGTCAGTGTAGTGACCGTGTAGTGTGTGGCAGCTGTGGCCTAGTGGTTAGGGAGTTGGTCTTGCAATCGAAAGGTTGCCGGTTCGAATCCCGCCCTACCCATAGTTGAGATGCCCTTGAGCATGGCATCTAACCCCACACTGCTCCAGGGACTGTAACTGAAACCCTGTAAATATCTGTAAGTCGCTCTGGCTAAGTGTAATGTGTAATGTAATGTAATGTCATATGACCCGAAAACGTGTGGAAGCAAGATGCTTACAGACAAATCTTACAAACCCTTGCAGTTGCTTTCACACAACTGCAAGGAGCTAGCTAACGTCTCTGTGGTGACGCAACGTTGCCCTGGTTTAAACTGATGTGTTCAGGTGTGTTGCGTTGTCCCCTCCCACTGAAGTCTCAGTGCACCACCACTACCACCCCCCACCCCGACATTTCACCTTTTGGATGGATGGTGAAACGTCTTCAAGCTCCAAAAAAAAGTTCACTTGCTTACACTTCCTTTGACTGAGCAAGTGAATATTTCAGATTCAGTCTATGGTAGTGTTCACCTTGTTTCCTGGTCCATTCTTTCCTCTGGAATTCGGCCTCCTTCTGCAGCTGTTTAAAGACTGGGAAGAGAAAAATGTAAAAATAAGAAAATAAGAAAAATGCATAGTGCATGCCTGTTAGTCGTGGTAAGTATGACAACATTTTTGGAAACATCATTCGTGCAGAAATTTTGCTATGTATGTACAGCATGTACAGTGTTTGTGTGTGTGCGTTTATGGTGGGGGGGTTGTCATACCTGCCAACATTTGAGTGGCTAAATCCAGAGGATTTTAGCGATGGTCGTCATAAATATTGATTTTGTGTGCGTGTGTTTGTGTGAGTGTTTGTGTGTGCGCATACTTTTAGCAATGGCAGTCATCATATTGACTTGAGTGTGTGCGTACTGTATGTTTGTGTAAGTGGCCTTACCATCTCCAATGAGCACCAGGCTGGACTGGTTGGTGGCTTTCCCGTCCTGCAGCTGGAAGGTGTATGTGCCCTCGTCCTGGTTGCTCAGACTGTCCATGAACATCTCAATCACACCAGTGTTCTTGTCAAAGTTCATCTTGTATTTCTGCAAAATGCACAAAAACATACATTAAGTTGCACATTTTTGTCAGTATCAATTTTACTAGCATTTGTATTAAGGCATTCATGAAATAAACATGTGTTGCATTTGGTACTATAAAGTATGTAAGTATACTTGTGTGTGTGTGTGTGTGTGTGTGTGTGTGTGTGTGTGTGTGTGTGTCTGTGTCTGTGTGTGTATGCGCATGCGTGTGTGTGTGTGTGTGTGTGTGTGTATGCGCATGCGTATGTGCGTGTGTATGTGTGTGTACGGGGATAAGAGAGAGCAAGAGAATAACACTGACGTGTGTGTCTGTCCATGTGTCTGTGTGTCTATGTGTGTGTTTGTGTGCATGTGTGGACAAGAGAGACCAAGAGAGTAAAACTGATGTGTGTGTGTCTGTGTGTCTAAGTGTGTGTCTGTGTGTGTGCATGTGTGGACAACAGAGACCAAAACAGAAAGAGCGAATAACTGACCTCTCCCTGGGAGATAACATTGTTACCTGTGTGTGTGTGTGTGTGGGTGTGTGTGTGTGTGTGTATGTATGTGTGTGTCTGTGTGTACGTGTGTGTGTGCATGTGTGGACAAGAGAGACCAAAACAGAAAAAGCGAATAACTGACCTCTCCCTGGGAGATAACATTGTCACCTGTGTGTGTGTGTGTGTGTGTGTGTGTGTATGTGTGTGTGCATGTGTGCATGTGTGTGTGTGTGTGTGTGTGTGCGCATGTGTGGACACTGACCTCTTCTTGGGAGATAACATTGTCACCTGTGTGTGTGTGTGTGTGTATGTGTGTGTGTATGTGTGTGTGCATGTGCGTGTGTGTGTATGTATGTGTGGACACTGACCTCTCCCTGGGAGATAACATTGTCATTGAAAACATATTCCACTTTCCCGTTAGCCGAGATCTTCTCAGCCTGCAGCCAGAAGCGCACTCTGCCCTTCTCCTGTAGCTCCACCGCCAGCTCTGTCTTCAGTGGAATAACTAGCCAGGGCAGAGACACACACACACATCAATCACCTGCTGCCTATCACCTTTTACTGTGCAACATAAAGCTAGTATAGGATATGTGTGTTGTTTAAAAAAGCCCTAATTAATCTATTGATCAATCTACCAGCCAATCAATTCTATGACTTTAACCTTCCTGGGTCTGAGGCCTCTCTGAAGCAATCTGGCAGCCTCAGTTTTACATTTTTCAGCTAACTAAAAGCATTTATCCAAAAGTGACACATATGGTTATATTCTGGAAGACCTTAGCAATAACTGATGTGAAGGTGAAGAAATTAGTTTTTTTTTTCTAAAACTCTGTGAACACAACCTTACAAACTTAAAAAAGTCCCTCCTGAGGGACTTCGACTTCGACAGAGGGTTACGAGTAAATTCACCAAATCTATGGTCTTAAAATCACTCTCAGTCAGTGTCATTGTGACTAATGAAATAATAAGAACTAATGCAAAACAATAAACAAATTGATTAATAAAGATGGAAAGAGAAAGATAGACTAAGAACAGTAATAAAATCATGAACAGTAATAAAAGCAATGCTCTTTCAAGGTTGATCATATTGACAATAAATAAATAAACAGTAAAGAAAGCTTATTTAATAATTCAATTATCTAGGAATGAACTCACTGGGGAATTTGTGATCATGGCTGACTTTCAAAAGTTCTTTCACTCCTGTGACAAAAGGGAAAGATGTTAGCACATCAACTAATTACATTACAAATTCACTTCAAGTCAAGTCCAGTAGGTTTTTATTGTCGTTTCAGCCATATACACAGGACATAGTGAGACGAGACAACGTTTCACTGGGAACAATTAGTGATACACAGAGTATGGACAAGACGGGTACGTAACAATGCCTACACACACTATTAGGACCAAATACACACATAGTGCCCACACACACTCATGAGAGACTACACAGATTCATACTCACACACACGTGCCCATTCATACACACCTACACACACACACTTTTTTCCCCTTCTGTTATTTTTTCCATTCTTTTGATCTTGATCTCTCTGACAAACACACACACACACACACACACTTCTTTCCTCTTCTGTTATTGTTGCATTCTGTTGATCTTGATCTCCCTGACAAATACACACACACAATCACGCATGCACGCACGCACACACACCAGCACACTATCTCACCTTCCTCAGTAAGTGTGTAGCTGCCAGAGGCTCCATCCGTGTGTGTGACTATGCAGGAGTAGATGCCAATGTCCTCCACATCCAGGTTGTTGAAGATGGCTCTGGACCTGTAACAATGACGGCAATCTGGTTAACCTTAAGAGAGAGACTCAGGCTTCCCACTCTTTTTGACTGACAAAATTTCAAAACTTTCCCATGACTTTTTCATGACCTAAAGTGAATTTTCCATGACTTCATGGCACCTTAAGTGTGTAGAATTTAGCATACTTTTAGGGCTAAATATGAAATGTTTAACATTCAAAATACTGTCAATGCATTTACTGTTGACTCTAAAGGCCTAATGACAACACTAGTTGCGTTAGGAAGAAACAAAAATTCCATGACTTTTCCAGGTCTGAAAAATTACATTTTCAATTTCCATGACTTTTCCAGGATTTCCATGACGGTGGGAACTCTGGAGGCTTATCAGACTGCCTCAAAGTCCCTCACAGGGCTTGGATGTCAGGGAGTTAAACATACTGTATCCGCACACATTAAACCATGACTTCACAACCTGTCATTTTCATCCTTTTGCATCTGTTGCATTTTGGTCTGTTTCCAGACGCCGACCCTTTTTTCAGTCTATGTTTCTATATGGTGACTGTTTGTCTGAAGGTGTCTGTGCTATAGTAGCTTGTTCTGTATTAGTGAGCCAAAGATAACTTTCCACTTTGGTGGAGAAGAGGACAAAGACATTTATTACCTCTGCCAGCGGAGGTTATGTAATCAATCGGTTTGTTTGTTAGTTAGCAACATAACTCAAAACGTTATGGATGGATTTTGATTACATTTTCAGGTTAGGTCAAAAATGGGCTAACTTAAAAGTGATTCGATTTTGGTGGTGATCTGAGCTGCCCTGGTGGAGGTCTGCCCTCTCTAAGTGCTATTCTAGTTCTATTCTATTCTACTGTATTGTATTCTATTCTATTGTAATCAAATATACAACATGAGCATCTATGCATCAGAGCCAACCACTTACCTGCCCCCTTTGGTTTCAATGGTCATGCGTAGGTTCTCGGTCATCTCCTCATAGTTCTTAGACCAGACGAATTTGGAGTCTGGTGTCATGGAAGAACACTCAAAGATGAGTGAGACCACACCATCATCGTCCACATCCACTACCATGTCCTTTGTGCCTGAGAACAGTGATCAAGCAGGAATGAGTATGCAGTAAAATAAAAATGTGTTAATAAAATCTGCAAGCTTTTGGTTCTCTGATCTTCTTTAGGCAAAGTCGAAAAGAGGTGCTTTGCTTCAAGAAAGTCAAACGACCAAAAGGTCTTTCTTTAGGAGAAAGAATGAGCAAAACGTGCAAACATCAGACAACCTAAGATAAATGTCTTTATTGCCATAGCATAGTCATGCTTTGTATAACAGCACAACAGAATCAAAATACTGTCCTATACTGGTGCGAAACTATGGTATACCAACGATACAGTACATACCAGGGATGGAAATTGGCACCAGCTACCAGCCAAATGCTGGTGAAATGTGAAAGTGGCTGATATAGATTTTGGACACAAAATAATCATTTGTTGTTGAGTGGCTGGTAAATTTGAACATTTATTTCTCAGTGGCTGGTAAAAGTTCATATTTTGCGAAGTTAAGTTTCACCCCTGGTACATGACTGGATAACAACATATAAAGCTCTGGAAAAAAATAAGACACCACTGCAAATATTCCTAAAATCAGCATCTATACATGTATGACAGCCAGGATTGTTGTCAGTAGTTTACAGAATAAAACAAAAATGTTCACTTTACTCACACATATACCTATATATAGTTAAATCACAGCAGCTGATAATTTTACAGTCTGTTATTTTTTCCCAGAGCTGTACAATATGCACTTAGTTGGGTGTGACACCTGGTTTCTGCACACCATGCACTGTACCTGGTTTAGTGTCAGCCAGGACTGGCTCTGTAGCCTCTGAGGGCTTGCTAACTCCAGCTTTGTTCTGAGCACGGACACGGAACACATACGTCTCTCCCTCCTTCAGGTTACTGACCTGTATAAACAGGCACAGAAAATAGGGCAATAGTATGTTAAAATCTTAATTTCATTACCTGGTACCCCCTGAGGGAATTGACCACATATATTGCAATGATCCTGTCCGTGTGTGTGTGTGCGTGCGTGCGTGTGTGTGTGTGTGTGTGTGTGTATGTGTGTCTGTCTGTGTGTCTGTCCGCCCGCAACGCCCCTGTCCGTCCACCAGGTTGCCATCTCTGATTGTACATGTTTATCTATGTGCCTGTATGTCTGTCTGTTCATTCATTCATTCATTCATTCATTCATTCATTCATTCATTCATTCATCCATCCATCCATTCATCCGTCTATCCATCCATTCATTTCTCTTTGATGAGGAACCCATGGTAGGGTTTGGGATAGTAACCTTCAGGTATCTGCTGGTGCAGGCCTTCTCGTTGACACCTCTCCAGGCCTCGATGCCTGCGGCAGCCTCCTTAATGTCCACGTAGTAGCCGTTGACCTCGTCACGGCCCTGGTACACTGGGGGCTTCCACAGCAGCGTCAGAGAAGTCTTGCGCACCTCCAAGGCCTGGAGATCATGGGGTGGTCCTGCAGCATAGGAGAAGGTGGTGGGCTGTGTGAGTCGCAATTCTTTTCAAAACATCATGAATAAGCAAATACTGTATAAAACAATGTGGCATTAGGGCTGCATCCACAGTAGTCTGTTTCTATATGTAAGGGATAACAGCCACCAAGGCGTGCATTTCCACAAAATTAACTAGATGTACCGCATAGCGGTACATGGTATGACCGCCGCAGTATATTGAAATGTGGGACCTGTTGGTGTGATGAGTGTGTGGTAGAGCAGTGTTGTGAGGTGAGAATTCCTGTGGAAATGATTTCCTGGAAGTGGGCATGGATGTGGGTTTTGAATGTGTAGTGTGTAGGACTGATTTGTGAAGGCAAGGAATCGGCAAAATGAGATTTTGTACAATTACAGCGCCCCCTATGGAGCAAATTTTATGGCATGTTCTGTGGTGTTAGAGGTCTTTGTGGTGATCGTGCATGATGTATTTTGTGCAGTTCCCACCTTCTCTGTCCAAGATATTGGCAACTCAAAATCCCAATTTTTGCATTCACTCATATCACTAGGTGGCGCTACGCTTCAAGTGAGCGTTTATTGGCTGGGTCGATACATCTCTGTAACACCGACATACTAACGCAAAATCGTTGTCTTGGGCAAAATTGTTGGCGAGTTATTTAACAAAAACTGTTTTTTGACACCTAGCTTCGCCAATAAACATCGCCCCCTATGACGAAATGTCACAAAATTTAGTACACATGAAAAGAAATCTGTTTAGAGATGGAATGTCAACTTTGACCAAATTTGAGCAATTATTAGCCAAGATACGGCCATTTGAAAAATTTTAAGCTACGTGTTAAATGTTCATTGACGTGTAACTTCGGAACGGTTTATCTCAAGATAAATCCTTTGATAACTTTTTGTCAGCATTGTCTGTAGATGACATATACCAAATTTGGTGAGATTCACATGAACGGCGTATGACGAGTTCGTTCAGATTCGTTTTCGCAATATTAAAATTTCACGGAATTTTTTTTCGTTGGAAGTGGGCGTCGACCAGTGTTTTCAATGCGTGAGGGTCAATAGATTTCACGATAAAAAAAAAATTGTTGTAAACGTAAGCATTGTCTAGATAATAGGCAAAATGACATTTTCTACAATTACAGCGCCCCCTATGGACCAAATTTTATGGCATGTTCTGTGGTGTTAGAGGTCTTTGTGGTGATCGTGCATAACGTATTTTGCGCAGTTCCCACCTTCTCGGTCCAAGATATTGGCAACTCAAAATCCCAATTTTTGCATTTACCCTTATCACTAGGTGGCGCTATGCTTCAAGTGAGAGTTTATGGGCTGGGTCGATACATCTCTGTAACACCGACATACTAACGCAAAATCGTTGTCTTGGGCAAAATTGTTGGCGAGTTATTTAACAAAAACTGTTTTTTGACACCTAGCTTCGCCAATAAACATCGCCCCCTATGACGAAATGTCACAAAATTTAGTACACATGAAAAGAAATCTGTTTAGAGATGGAATGTCAACTTTGACCAAATTTGAGCAATTATTAGCCAAGATACGGCCATTTGAAAAATTTTAAGCTACGTGTTAAATGTTCATTGACGTGTAACTTCGGAACGGTTTATCTCAAGATAAATCCTTTGATAACTTTTTGTCAGCATTGTCTGTAGATGACATATACCAAATTTGGTGAGATTCACATGAACGGCCTATGACGAGTTCGTTCAAATCCGTTTTTGCAATATTAAAATTTCACGGAAATTGTTTTCGTTGGAAGTGGGCGTCGACCAGTGTTTTCAATGCGTGAGGGTCAATAGATTTCACGATAAAAAAAAAATTGTTGTAAACGTAAGCATTGTCTAGATAATAGGCAAAATGACATTTTCTACAATTACAGCGCCCCCTATGGACCAAATTTTATGGCATGTTCTGTGGTGTTAGAGGTCTTTGTGGTGATCGTGCATAACGTATTTTGCGCAGTTCCCACCTTCTCGGTCCAAGATATTGGCAACTCAAAATCCCAATTTTTGCATTTACCCTTATCACTAGGTGGCGCTATGCTTCAAGTGAGAGTTTATGGGCTGGGTCGATACATCTCTGTAACACCGACATACTAACGCAAAATCGTTGTCTTGGGCAAAATTGTTGGCGAGTTATTTAACAAAAACTGTTTTTTGACACCTAGCTTCGCCAATAAACATCGCCCCCTATGACGAAATGTCACAAAATTTAGTACACATGAAAAGAAATCTGTTTAGAGATGGAATGTCAACTTTGACCAAATTTGAGCAATTATTAGCCAAGATACGGCCATTTGAAAAATTTTAAGCTACGTGTTAAATGTTCATTGACGTGTAACTTCGGAACGGTTTATCTCAAGATAAATCCTTTGATAACTTTTTGTCAGCATTGTCTGTAGATGACATATACCAAATTTGGTGAGATTCACATGAACGGCCTATGACGAGTTCGTTCAGATTCGTTTTCGCAATATTAAAATTTCACGGAAATTTTTTTCGTTGGAAGTGGGCGTCGACCAGTGTTTTCAATGCGTGAGGGTCAATAGATTTCACGATAAAAAAAAAATTGTTGTAAACGTAAGCATTGTCTAGATAATAGGCAAAATGACATTTTCTACAATTACAGCGCCCCCTATGGACCAAATTTTATGGCATGTTCTGTGGTGTTAGAGGTCTTTGTGGTGATCGTGCATAACATATTTTGCGCAGTTCCCACCTTCTCGGTCCAAGATATTGGCAACTCAAAATCCCAATTTTTGCATTTACCCTTATCACTAGGTGGCGCTATGCTTCAAGTGAGAGTTTATGGGCTGGGTCGATACGTCTCTGTAACACCGACATATCACAAAAATTTCATGTTGTTGGGTGAAACGTTCATTGAGTTATTCAGCAAAAACTTTTGCCGGTCTCCCCCTCTTTAACGGACACTGGCACAGCGGGGGGGTGGCCCTGGGGGACCAAAAGGCGTTATTCGCTCACAAACTTCTTGGGCTACATGCCTACAAACATTCATGTCTCCCCGAGTTTCAGTGTCCCGGGAATCGTTGACGAAAAATCGGTGAAAAAAATAAATAAAAAAAAAATAAAAAAAAAAAAAAAAAAAGGGAAAAATTTTGCAGCAACTCCAATATGACCGCTTTCGCTAGCTTCGCTAGCGGCGGTCATAATTAATGCTGGCAGAGCTGAATAACTTCCAGACGCGAAGCAAAGCAAATTGATCAACATCACGGCTCCAAGGCTGTTATCCCACTAACGGCCCGGTTACCACACTCGAGAATTAAGCAAACATCGAAATTATTCTATAAATTCTTTACAATTAGGAATCATTGTCTTTTGTTCAATGCAACCTGCCGTTAAAAAGTAGAGTGAAAAAGCAACCATTAAATTAGCCTATATGGTTGCTCTGTAGTTTATTTTAGCTTATAGTTTAGATCTATGGGGCATTGATGTGGAACGGTGCTTAAATTTTGTGCGAGAATTTTAGAACTACTTTCCATAGTTAAAACATTCGCCACTTTAGTCTCAATATGCTCTCTGCTGAGATACTATGTCAAGTGGTACTTCTATAGTAAAAACAGACATACATGCAGACAGACAGGCAGGCCAACAGACAGACAGACAGACAGACAGACAGACAGACACAGACAAACCGGCAGGCAGGCAGGCAAGCAGACAGACAGGCAGACAGACAGACAGACAGACAGGCAGACAGACAGGCCAACAGAAACCTAAACCGCACCTGGCACAGCGATGGTCCACTCCTCACATCTGAACACTTCGCTGGGGGCAGATGGAATACCGACACCAGCCATATTCGCAGCACGTACCTGGAACTGGTAGTCCATGTTCTCCTTCAACTCTGACACCTGAAGAAGAGACAAACATAGCAGAGGTGTTGTTTTAATGTTGAGACATGTAGGGCTTACCTCGTGGCTACTCTGGGTGCAGATTACACTACAATCAATCGGAAGTGGATACACCAGACACAAAATCACTGCATATGTTTGAAAAAATGGACAATGTAAACAGAAATTCTCTACAGCCGCTTCCGCACCTTGTGTAGTAACAGGGTTAGACGGACAGGCTTAAAGCACCTCCCACCCGACTCACACACACCTGATCAAAAATAACATGCTCTGCTATCGCAATAGACACATGAACCTGGGATTGATATTTAAGGGTTATATTTTATATTCCTGTTTAAATTGTTTAGGCTACAGTAATTAGTTTTTTGTTGTTGTAAATGCTCAGATCGATCAGGGGTTATTATGAAAACATCCAGGACTATAACTCCAGTTTAACCCCACCCCTCAAAGGCCAAATCACAACACAACACAACAATGATAAATCACTACACCTTTGCCTCACATAACCAATAAGTTCAAAGAAAACATAATAAAACTAGAAAAGCAGAGAGCGCAGACCTCCGCCAGGGCAGCTCAGATTATCACCAAAATCTTATCACTTTTAAGTTCGCCCATTTGTGACCTACCCTGAACATTTCATCAAAATTCATCCATAACTTTTTGAGTATACTGCTAACTAACTAACAAACAAACAAACAAATGCCTTTGATTACATAACCTCCGCCTGGCGGAGGTAATAAAATTGTAACAATCTTGTTAATAAATAATACAGTTGCTTCCTTTTTGGGTGATTCAGTCACTGAGGCAAAGGCAAAGAGACTCACCCTGTACGCTCTCTCGCTGACAGATTTAATGTTGGCCTCGTGCCACTTCCCCGGCACGCCCCCGACAACCTCACGGTAGTCAACGAAATAGCCGGTGATGTCAGCGCCTCCGATGAACGCGGGCTGCTTCCAGGCCAGCACCATGGAGTCTCGCACACACTCCAGCACCGTGATGCCAAAGGGGGGAGCAGGGGATGCTGGGATTGAATAGAATGGTGGGGTGGGGTGGGGTGGGGGGAATAGTACATCAGTACATCAGTTAGCAACATAGACGCCTGTCATCACTGTTAAATGGCTTTTAGAATCTTCTACGTGTAAAGACTGCAGCAATGCTGTGTCATTCCATTGTCCGTCTTGTCCAGCTTGTCTGGCACGTCGACACATTGCATCACATCCTTGTCTGTGTGCTGCTGCTCTGCTGCAATCTCTGCTACGTGTAGTCGTATGCTTGGGTTTTTGCACTTATTATTATGATTGTATCCTTATCTATTTGTATTTTTGATTGAACTCTCTGTGAACACATCTGACACTGTTTTAAATTGGGTAACTGTCATGCTTGGCTGGCAGTGTACATGAACACTGTAAGCCAAACACAGTCTTAAAGGTGCTACATTTAAAAAAATAATATATAAAGTAATCAATCATAAAATGGCACTGGTATGTCACCACAGATTATGAAAAAAATATATTAAATTGAAATACTGATCTCACAAACAACAGTAATACAAACTGAATATTCACTTTTTAAAACTTAATTTACGGTCCACCAATTCTGTTCATGTTTTGATTTTGTGTTTTGTCTCATGGCTTTTAAAGTGTAACGATGCTTTACAGTATTCTGAATGTGATTGCTGCACTAATATTGGCTACAAACCTTCATATAGCACCTTTTACTGACTGTCTAAGAGTGTAGGTTGGTGTTTGCCTGTCATTTAGCTGGTGATGTGTGTTTGTGAGTTAACGTGCTAGCACAAAGCAGAAAAAGTGATCAAGACATAAGGAGGAGAATGTGGCTGTGAGCTGCTGAAGCATTTTTGAATCACACATACGGAGGACCCAGTTCCATTGACCGGTCCACAGTGGCCAAGTGATTGGTGAACAACATGTGACTTATTGTAAACCAGTGCACGTTATAACAACACCTTACCTGAGGTCACACTTTCTGAAGTATGCCTTAAAGGCACACAAGCCCTGCACCATTTTATTTTTCTTCCTTACCTGTAAGTTTAAGCCCAGAGCTAAACATCGTAAGATTCCATCAGTATATGGCTCTTTAGAGATATAAAAAAAAATGCATTCCTTCAAAATGACACTAGAGAGCTGACTAGATAACACAGAGAACTATGATGTCTGGATATACAGCTCTGGAAAGAATTAAGAGACCACTGTAAAATTATCAGTTTTTCTTATTTAACTATTTATAGGTATATGTGTGAGTAACGTGAACATTTGTGTTTTATTCTGTAAAGTACTGACAACATTTCTCCCAAATTCCAAATTCAACTGACACTGGGTGCTGATTTTAGAAAAATTTGCAGTGGTCTCTTAATTTTTTCCAGAGTTGTATCTATTGCGGCTTTCTACTGAAAATGTATGTGTACATATGTGTGTATTTAGGAGTATATACGTTGATGACAATTCACGAACATGAATAGCAGAAGATGAAAGATGAACAGCTGAAAAAATGAAAAAGTGGAAAAAATGATGATGAAAACAGAGAAGGTTTAAACCAGAGGTTTAAACTTGCAGAAAGTACAACTCCTAGGAATTCTAAAGGTCCAGAGAGTTGGTGAAGAGAAAAGAAGGTGGATGGCCATTTTTTTTTTTCATCTTTCATTGATGCTCACCTGAGTTTCTTCGGGCTTTGTCTCTGCCCCGACCAGATGACTCATCATCTACCGAGGACTTACGTGCCTGAGCCTTGCCCTTGGCCTTGGGAACCCCAGAGTCTGCCTCTGGCTTTGATACAATCGCCTCCTGTACCTGCACTGGTGGTACTGGTACTTGCTCAGTTTTGGGCTCTCTTACTGACCCAGAGACCAGCTGCTGACGGCCCTCTTGGGGGTCTACCTCCCCTGTTTGGGTGCTCTTGTCTCTGCCTGCTTCTCTGGGAGACTGGCAGACGGCGGACTCATCCACCCAACTCACACTGCCCCTCTTGGGGCCCCCGCGGCCTCTACTGAGCGCGCTCTGTGGCCCTTCCTGAGGAGCACTAGCCCCAGTTCCCCTGTCAGCAGTTTGAGCTCTGAGCGTTAGCGAAGTGTCGAGGGGGGTTTGGTGGGGGGGGACAACATGCCTGCCTCCCCCACACGGGATGTGCTCGGTTAGTCCGACCCCATTACCCCCTGTTGCCAGACACACACCATGAGGAATACCGCCCCCTACAGGAGTTAGCAGAAAACAGCAAGAGAAGCAGGTCTGAAATCAGGCAACTGGTAACATTACTTGTACTAACTAAACACAGAACAGATTACACATCTACGCACACACAACATACAATTACAGCTATGCACACATTTACTATTATGAATTACATGGTATTGCAACTATATCCACTAAATCACACACAGCAACTGCATGACTGACAGACACATTATAAGCATTTCAGAGGCATTTGAGAAAACATTAAATGCCAGGAAATCACTCGTTTATTTGAAAAATAACTAAAGAGACAGAAGCATCAGTTAATAACACAACAGTCTTCATCTGGCTCTGAGACAAAATGAAGACAAGATGGCTGAAGAGAGACATCTGCAAGTAGCAAGCATAGAAAATTAAAGAAAGAAAGAAAGAAAGAAAGAAAGAAAGAAAGAAAGAAAGAAAGAAAGAAAGAAACATAAAAAAGAAAGAAAGAAAGAAAGAAAGAAAGAAAGAAAGAAAGAAAGAAAGAAAGAAAGACAGAAAGACAGAAAGAAAGCAGATGAGAGTATGTGAACGGTAAGAGAAAAGGTGAAGAGGTAGATGAAACATGTAAAAGATGAGGGAAAGGGAGGACACAGGAAAGTGAAGTGAGAGGAGAGTTCTGTGAGCTCTGTGAGTGACTGAGTGAGTTAGCATCTTGCATTAGAAGCACAAGCAGGCCTTGTACAAACCCAAAAATCATACAGTTTCTGGTTACAAAGCCAATCGATTTCACTCAAACCATTATAAACCATTATGGATATCGCTCTTTACCAAAGCTAACTGGAATAATACTTAATTTCATTCCATTATGTACACGTCATCCGAGAACAATAATAGTTTTCTATTACCTTACTACTACTAACAAAACTACTTCTTCCTCACTTCTAGTCTTCATACTACTACCACTCGTCTTACTTACTACTACTAAGAACTGTTTTTAACCCCCATATTATTCTTTTACATGTTGAATTTACATTTTTTACAGCTTTAGCTCCATCTATATCTAACACACAGTATGTTAGCTGGGAGTCTTGTTGAAAATCAGTACTGCTTTATGGAAATGTGATTCCTAGAGTCACTGCTATCCCTGAGCAAAATCGATCGGCGTGGTAACCAGATGTGTTCCGGGTTTCATAAGAGCATGCTGCTTGGCACAAAGGTTCTATGTGAGGGCTACCTACAGTAAGGCAGAGGAGTGTGTTAAAGCCAGGGGCCAATGGCAGGGGGTATTACACATGTGCAGGTGCTGGGGGAGTAGGGTATAGGGTACAGGGATTTAGGGTGCTGCGTGGGATGTGGAGGGTGGAGGAAGCGATGACCGGATGGAGCTGGCAGGTGACCTGGTTTTGTAGGCACCGCTACGTTGGATCACCGGACCCAATCTAGTGGGACTCTACAAGTCCTGAACCCTGCCTCCGGTACGTGTTGTTTGTGTGTTGTGGGCAGGGCTGTTACGACAAAAGTGTACAAACGGTGTGCAGCAGGAACGTTGTGGGTTAAAAACCATGATGTGGAACAAGAAACACAAGGACGGGATCTGATGATATAGACTCGGGACGCCCCAGATGGAAAAAGACAGAAGAAGAATCTGACTGATGGAGAGAACATCACATACGAGAAAAACAAAGCCAGTCTGTAGAGAACTGTGACATTTCTGGGATAAATGGGCTAAAATAATAAGCTAAGTTCATCATAAACAAACAATAAACAAACAAGATGGGCAATCTTGATTCAGAAGCTACAACCCAGTACCACACATTCCAAATCACCTGGTTCTGTCTGTGTAAGTTAATACAGGTGATTTCCCTAGTTAACTCCCTTAAAAATGAATTTCTAAAATTTATGAATTTCTAAAATATGTGGAAGTGGATTGTAGCTTCTGAAGTGTAAACAAATCTGAGTTGCTCTGTCGCATCCTGATTTTGTGTCGTTATAACCCTAACACACTTACCGATAGCAGCCTTGACTTTGATGGCCTCAGATTCCTGAGAGAAATCGCTGAGGCCTGCAGCATTCAGAGCACGTACTCTGAACACGTAGCTCTCCTCTGTGGTAAGGCCATGGCAGATGAACCTGAGGAGCAACAAGATTACATTACATTACACTTAGCTGACACTCTTATGCAGAGTAACTTACAGTTATTTAGGTACAGGGTTTCAGTTACAGTCCCTGGATCATTGTGGGATTAGATGCCTTGCTCAAGGGCACTTCAGCCATGGATGAGGGTGCAGGAAAGCACTGGTTGTTTACTCCCTCGCCCACATTCTTCCTACTGGAACAGGATTTGAACCTGCAACCTTCCTTCTGATCCCAAGACCAACTTTCTAACTACTAGGCCACAGCTGCCCCAAGAGAGGGTCTGCCCAAAAAGAGAGGGTTTGCTCTGAACTGGCTCTGCTTTTCAACTAATTATTTGTAGCAAAGAAGCACTGTTTAACCCTCTGCAATCTGAGGCCTCTCTGAGGCAATTTGTTAGCCTTTTTACATTTTTTCAGCTAACTTAAAGCATTTATCCAAAAGTGACACATATATATCATGTATATGTGCATATATATATGTATACATATTCTAGACCACCTTAGCAATGATCATGTGAAAATAAAGTAAAAGGAAATAAATAATTTTCTTCTGTAAGATTCTGTAAACACTTTACAAAGTCCACAGTGTTAAAATAAAATTATAAACGGAACAGTAAATGCCAGAGGTGAACAAACCAGCTTCAGAGTGTATTAGTTCAACCATGTGTTCCTTCTGCCTGTGCTCCTAACACAGCTGATTCACTAATTAGCTCATCTACCTGGCTGAAGAGGTGTGCTAATTGGGATCAGCTGGTTTATTGAATTGGCTGGAACAAATATGTTCCATGACTTTTACTTTTTGAACCCAGGATGTTTGCTTCTGGTAGTTACTGAGTGCTTTCTTATAGCCAATAGAGCAACCCAAAGCACTTCACAATTCAATGCCTCACATACTCATTCATACACTGATGGCAGAAGGCTGCCAAACTCAATCTAGGTCCCTGAGGTCCTCTGGCAAGGACCAACTTGTCATCCCCCGGTCCAGGCTACGGGCTTTTGGGGATAGAGCCTTCTGTGTTGCTGCCCCCACTCTTTGGAACAGTCTACCTCTCCACATCCGCCAAGCCCCCACTCTGGCTACGTTCAAAAAGCATCTCAAGTCCCACCTTTTTACTGAGGCCTATGGTCTTTAACCCTTCCTCCTCCCCTCTCCCCTTTTCCTTAGCCCCATCTATCTTTTGTAAAGCGACCTTGGGTTCCATGAAAGGCGCTATATAAAGCTAAGTTATTATTATTATTATTATTATTATTATTATTATTATTATTATTATTATTATTATTATTATTATTATTCAAGGCGCTAACCAGCTCACTGGGAGCAGTATGGGGTTCAGTGTCTTGCTAAAGGTCAATCTGACCTGGTCAGGAGGAGCTGAAATTACATTACACTTAGCTGACGCTCTTATCCAGAGCGACTTACAATAACTTACAGGGTTTCAGTTACAGTCTCTGGGGCAGTGTGGGGTTAGATGCCTTGCTCAAGGGCAATTCAGCCTTGGGTAGGGCAGGATTCTAGCCTGCAACCCTCCGATTTCAAGACCAACTCCCTAACCACTAGACCACAGCTGCCCCGCTGGACACTGAACCAGCGAGCCACTGTCTCCGTTACAGAGAGTGCTTTAGTTTAACGTGCACTTTATGGTACCTCTTGCCCTTGACAGGCTTGTTGTTGCAGGGCTCCCACTGGTTTTTGCCGACGAGGCTGCTCTCGATGTAATATCCAATCAGCTCCTTGGCGTCCTTGGAGGCCTCCCATGACACCACCACAGAGGTGTCTGTGTTACGGGTAGGGACAACACGGCCAGGTGCAGCTGGGATGTCTACATGCAGAAGACAACAAGTGCAATCAGAGATGGCGACCTGGTCCCTCATGTAGACGCACAGGGTCATTGCAATATGGGTGGACAGACAAACAGACACACACACACACACACACACACAGGTTACCCACTGATCACTGATCTAACCAAATGGTGGCATGTAAGCTACGTTGCTCAAAGCATATTCTATTACATGTTTAAATCATGCTTAGAATGTTGCCATTAAAATGTGGTTTTTCAGTGTGGACGCCCATATTGTTGTAGCTATAGTTGTCGTTATCGTTATAGTTACACCCACGCATAGCGATGCTGGTGTATTGTAATCGCGGGCATCTGTCTGTCTGTCTGTCCGCCACAGCAATAACTGGAACAGTTCTGATCCGATTTAGATCAAACTTGGTAGGTAAGTTGGGACTGGGGTCAGGACCTGCGCTATCGTTTTTTTTTTAATTGGTCCAAGGTCATGGTCACAGGCCAAGGTCGAAGTTTTGCCCCCATGCTAAGTGCATGAGAATACTTTGACAGCTCAAATCATGAAAACGCTTAGCGATACGGTCATGGTGTGACTTTGAAAGGTCAAACTTAAGGTCACCCATGCCAAATGCGATTACAAATCAGACAGTTCTCATCCGATTCGATTTTTTGTTTAATTCCAAGGTGAAGGTCAGAGGTCAAGGTCAAAGTTTTGGCCCCATGCTTAGTGCATGGTCATGCGGTGTAGCACCTCTCTGAGTGTTTATCTAGTTTTAAAAATGAACAGGCCTTAACTCACCCAGCTTGTCTCCGACAGTGGTGGGCTCGGTGGGCTCGGACGGTTCTCCCACGCCGGCGGAGTTGCAGGCACGCACACGGAAGCTGTAGGACTTCCCCTCGGCCAGGTCGAACAGGGCGAAGCGAGGAGACTTCACCGGGATCTCTGTGTTCACGCGCTGCCAGCTGTCACTGCCTGCCACACACTAAGACAGACACACAGTACTGTCAGCCTGTCTGAAAACAATGTCATATGTCTTACACATAACACACAACACCCAAACAGTAGCCACCTTTAAAGAAACACAAGGGAGGAATGCTATAAAAAAGTAGGCACAGCGTTAAAAGTTTAAAGGTGCTACATATAGAATGGCCAAAACTGATACTGCAACCAAATTCAAAATACTAGAGAGCATTGTTGCCCCTTTAAAAGCAAAACACAACCAAAACATAACCAAAATTTGCGGGCTGTAAATTAGATTTTAAAATGCCAATTATTCTGGCTGTACTATTTTGAAATCAATATTTCAATTTAACATGTGTGCCCAGTCTCTGGTAATATATCAGGACCATTTTATGACTACAGTACTTGCTGTAAATTGTGACAGTGTTCAGTGTGCAATCAAGGATACAAGGATATTTATTTGTCACATGCATAGACATACTGGGTAGTAGGACATGCAGTGAAACTGTTGATTGTGAGTCTACACTGTGCATGGGGAGTGGGGAGTAAAGTGCATAGAATGCAGTTGGAGGGATGACTATCAGATGAAGGGCAGAGGTAGACAATGTGATGGGCGCCGTTTTCCTACCTTCTCCACGTAATACATGATGCCCTCATGGAGCTTCTCACCAGGAGGCTTCCAGCTCAGCACCACATAGTTTCTTGTTGCCTCAATAATGGTTAGCTCACATGGCTTGCTGGGAACCACGCCCTCTACATTCATACAACAGAGGAAGGGTTAACCATTGATCTCTATTCCTGGATTGGATGTCACGTGACTTTTGGTGTGTCAACAACGCCGCCATTTTAAAAAGTGCTACTTTCGCCTTCGAAATGGCGTCGCTATGCGCACGTCGCCTACAATGCTAGCCAATGGATCTGTCCAATCCAGGAATAGAGATCAATGGGGCTAACAATAAAGCAGTTTTCATACAGAATAAGTAGCTGAAAGTGCATGACAGTTTGTTTAGACAAAATTACATTCATTCTAGCATCTTTTCATCTATCACTAAAAACGTTATTTCCAACCTGCTGGTTCTTCCTCCGTGACAATAATTTGGCCAGTCCAAGGGGCAGATGTGCCTGAAACACATAGAAATTTGAAGAAAGTTTTGAGGAAAAGGGTTTGATACAAATCACACCAGAAATGACGTCACCAGTGATCGCAGACTGCTCTTAAGAGACTAATAAGTCTCACTATGTTGGTGATGCTAAAATCTTTTTAAAGTTCCTGTGACAGGCTTTGTGTGTGTGTGTGTGCGTGCGTGTGTGTGTATCACCACTGTTTCACGCTAATAAAGCATATTAAATTGAACTGAATCAATAGGACCGACAGGGTGCTTTTGGGGTTTTGTGTGTGCCTTTGTTGTGAGGGTTACGGGGGTACCTTTGCTTTTTGAGCACCTTTGCCGTGGGGGATTATGGGGATACCTTTGCTGTGGGGGTGTTATGGGGGTACCTCTGCTGTGGGGGGATTACGGAGGTACCTTTGTTGTGGGGGGATAATGGGGGTACCTTTGCTGTTTGGCGGTTGTGGGAGTGCCTCTGCTGCTGAGGCTAGGGGGGTACCTTTTCTGTGGGGGGATTATGGGGATACCATATGAGGGGATATGCTGTCGAGGATATGGGGTCATACCTTTGCTGTGGGGAGATTATAGGGGTACCTTCGCTGTGGGGGGATTATGGGGTACCTTTGCTGTGGGGGTACCTTTGCTTTTGGGGTACCTTTGCTGTGGGGGATTATGGAAGTACCTATGCTGTGGGGGATTATGGGGTACCTTTGCTGTGGGGGATTATGGAAGTACCTATGCTGTGGGGGATTATGGGGTACCTTTGCTTTGGGGGATTATGGAAGTACCTATGCTGTGGGGGATTATGGAAGTACCTATGCTGTGGGGGATTATGGGGTACCTTTGCTTTGGGGGATTATGGGGTACCTTTGCTGTGGGGGATTATGGGGGTACCTATGCTGTGGGGGATTATGGGGTACCTTTGCGGGCGCGGTCAGCAGGGTCCATGGCTGCAGCGGGCAGAGAGACACGTGATGGGTGGCTCGTGCCAGTCTTGTTGACGGCGCGCACGCGGAAGACGTAGCTGCGGCCCTCGACCAGGCCGGTGACGGGGTAGCGGGCGAACTTCACAGGTGTGTCATTGCACTGGATCCAGTTAGTGGTGCCAACCTCACAGCTGACAGGGGAGATATGACAGAGAAGGTCACAGAAAGGTTAATGTTGTTCAAATCACATGAGCGGAGGGTATGAGAGTATTGCACTGTCTGAAATGTTTAGTCCTTGCCTATACTGTAGAGTGCACTGTACAGTGTGTGAGTTAAATTGGTTTGTTTAGTATTTAGTTCACAGTTACATTTGGTGGTTTACTACATACAGCACTTTATAGTTTTGGATTTGCCCCACCAATAGATCCACCAGTCTTCCAGAGGTGGCTTCAAACCAGCATCAATTCACACAAAGGGGTACACACAAAGTAAGGGATTTTGTAGCATTATAGTCAGGTGTATTATCAACCAATTATACCAAATCAGTCGTATATCTGAGGAAGCCTACATCCACAGAAGATCTGTGGTTAGTTCTTCAAGATGTTTGGAACAACCTACTGTACCTACCGAGTTCCTTTAAAAACTGTAAGCAAGTACACCTACAGTAGAAGAATTTATGCTCTTTTGAAGGCAAAGGGTAGTCACACCAAATACTGATTTGATTTAGATTTCTCTTTTGTTCATTCACTGCATTTTGTTGATTGATCAAAATACATGATTAACACTTCCATTTTTGAAGGCATTCCTAGTTTACAGCATCTTTTTAACACCTGCCTATAACTTTTGTACAGTACTGTATTTGTTTGAGCCTATTCACTGAACCAGCTGATCCTAATTAGCAAAACTCTTCAGACAGGTAGATAAATTAAACAGTAAAATGTCCAAAATGAATTAAGAGCAAAATGAATACTTGGCAGGAATTTTAATTTCTCAAGCTGGTTTGTCCAGCCCTGACTATACTTTCAGTGCTGTCTTTTGGAACTGACCGGTCCACGAAGTAACCCAGAATTGCGCTGCCGCCATCCACGGCGGGCTGCTTCCAGGAGATGATGATGTAATCCTTGTTGGCATCCTGGCACACCACATCCAGAGGAGAACCTGGGGCACCTGCCACCTCTGCGTCAGCATCTGCCAGAGAGAGGAGTGCCCATATGAATATAAATAATTCTTTAGCATCTGGATGGTAGTGTTCATCATCAAAGGCAGCCAGCTATACAAAGTTAATTCCCAATCAAAAAATCAGCCGATCAGCCAATCAGAAAAGAGAATGCCATTGTTAATGGAGATAAAGGGAGATAAGCAAGATTTATTGCCATAGCAACAAAATTCTTTAGGATCTGAAGGGTAGTGTTCATCGTCGAACCAGGGCATCAGCATCTGCCAGAGAGAGCAGTGCCCATGTGAATATAACACCAGATGGGCGGACTGTAACAATCCTAACTAACCCTTCTTTTGACATACTCACATTAGGTACATTTCACTCATACCAGACTAAAGTATTATTGTCTCTAGTCTTTGGTCTGCGCTCCACCTACATACTAGCAAACTGCACTTTGTACTCGAATGCTGTACTCGGACGCTTTCTGTTAATGATTTATACTAATTTTGCATAGGTACTTTTAAGCATTTATGGTTATTTTACCTTTGCAGATGATTCAGATTCAGACTCATTTATACTTATTTATGCTTATTTTATGTGTTTTTATGCTTTTGTGTCTTTCATTTCCCACATACGTATCCTACTTTTATCCTTTTACACTTATTTTATCTTTTATGCTTTTACATATTGCCCTTTGCTTTTATCACACACACACACACCTATATCAACAAACAGGAACTCACACATGCATCCATTGGAGGGTGCTTTTAAGGATACCCTCTGGTGTTCAGTTTCACCTTTCATTCTATTTCTGCATTTGGCTGTGTGTGTGTGTGTGTGTGTGTGTGTGTGTGTGTGTACGTTTGCATGTGTGTGGTGTGGTGGTGGGGGGGTCTGGGGGGGGGTTGGCAATCGACTAATACTTTCACGTGCGCCAGTCCTTCCTAATATGACTGTGTATGGGCGCACACATCTACAGACCCTTATGTATGTATGGAACACATCACCCTTTGCCAACCTTCCTGAAACAGTGTAACCTTCCGTAGACCGTCCGGCTAGCTCCCTCTCCCTCCCTCAGATACAACACATGCCCTCACTATCCCTTTGTATCATCACTGTTTTTCTCTCATGGTTTTATTTCTAAACCATAACACCACACAATTGCGATTAGTTGACGTTACATTCCTGGCAAGGACAACAGACCACACAGGGCTTTTGGCCTGTGTGTGTGTGTGTGTGTGTGTGTGTGTGTGTGTGTGTGTGTGTGTGTGTGTGTGTGTGTGTGTGTGTGTGTGTGTGTGTGTGTGAGAGAGAGAGAGAGAGAGAGAGAGAGAAAGAGAGAGAGAGAGAGAGAGAGAGAGAGAGAGATAGAGAGAGAGAGAGATAGAGAGAATGTGAGCCATGTAGGTAATAAAAGATCACTGACTGTGAATGGAACAAACTTGATCGAATGTGTTTCTAGTCGTTTCTAGTGTGTGTGTGTGTGTGTGTGTGTGTGTGTGTGTGTGTGTGTGTGTGTTCACATATAATTCATAAACTCTTTTAAACTTGCACTCCCTATTTGCTCACATTCATACACACACACACACACACACACACACAAACTAATTCACTGCCATACTAGTGCACTGGTGCCAGTCCAGACCCTGCCACTCTGCCACTGTCACTCTACCCCTCCACAACACCTGGGTATGACAGGGAGACTATTAACATGTCATGTCATATTATGACCTTCCCCATCTATCTCTCACAGTAGTCTTACTGGTGCCTACCTCGTCTCCACATGCCTTTGTCTAGAGCAGATATGTCCAACCTGGGCTCTGTTTTCAAACTGTTTTCAGATGCTTTCTGTTAATGATTTATACTCATTTTACATATATCCTTTTAAACATTTGTACTTGTTTTATCTTTTCAGATAATTCAGATTACTAATTTATACTTATTTTATGTGTTTTTATGCTTTTATGTCTTTTATTTACCACATATTTATGCTGTTACATATTGTTCTTTGCTTTTAATTTTGTTAAGCACATTAAACTGTGGTTGTGTATGAAATGTACAAATAAATGAGCCTTGCCTTCTGACCCCTAAAGGGTCCTTGAAGTGACGTGGTCTTGAAGTGGCCCCCTAAAAATTGATAATAACCCTCCCCCACTACCTCCTACAAGAGATATAAAGAATGTTCCACAAACATATAATTCTACAAATTGTATTGTATTGATGTATTCTATGCACTGTTACAAAGTACTTCTTATCACGACCCAGTTTTATAAGCAACACAATGTGTAATAGGGCGGTTTCTTTGCTGTGTCTCTATCAGGAAATAGGTCCTTGGCCAGGAAAACATGGGAGGCCTAGATTATACTGCATAATTCACCTCATGTCCATCCTCAGCAATGATCATGATCACAAAGGTATGTGGAAAACCAGAGGAGTGATGAAAGGAGAATATTCAAGAGTAGCTTGGAGTAAGAACACACATGCTTCTTTTTGGAGTCTGTCAGGATAAGTCGGCCACTACCTTAATAGTTGAAAAAGTCTGTCAAAGACCCTGGTTTTAATAAAGCTTTAGTTACTAGTCTAGGTACTAGGTCCTAGTTTTATTACTAGGAGTATCAAATTTGAAGTAGATCTCAAAAGAAAAGCTGAATTGGTGTTCCATATCAATGCGCTTATGAATGGTAACCATAACAACTCACTCGCTATTCCACACTCTACTAATCGGGTTATTTTGGCAGTTTATGCATATTTTACCTTCAATATGAAGGGAATTGTGGATTCATTTTTTAGATACAAACGGGAGGATAAGTGGGATTAGAGACTTCAAGGTGACTAGTTCTGTGAAAATACTGACTCGGCGGAGGGAACTCCACTCCGCTTCCTGTTGCCGAGCTGTGCGCCTCCCCCTTCACTATTATTTTCGTGGAACCAGTCACCTCGTCAGCCATTATCCCTCACACATTTCTTACCTCTGACAAAGACGTAGGCAGAGTGGGTCTCGTATCCAGACTTGGTGGTGACACGGAGAGTGTAGAGGCCCTCATCCTCCTTGTTGAGGTGTGTGAGTGTGAGCGTGGCCTGGTCTCCACTCCAGTGTGTCTGGATCCACTTGGAGGGAGTCAGCAGCTTATCTGCAATGGACCAAAACAAGAAAAACACTTCAGGCCCATTCACACCAAGAACTACCACTGTAGCAATAACTGCAAGTACAAAGATATGAGCATCCATACTGTCAGTGCCAAGATTCTCAGTGTTAGTGTAGACACCTAACATCTTGTAAATTCAAATGGATTCCAATTGAATAGCTTTTCTGCACTGGACCAAAAAGAAGGTTTTACCAAAGATACAAACCCACTTAGATTACACTAAAACCCAATATAAATAAAGGCTACAATGGCTTTAAACAAATTAAGACTTTAAACAATTGTGTCTTGTATAATAATAATAATAATAATAATAATAATAATAATAACAATAATAACTAGAAAAGCACTCAGAGACCACAGACCTCCTCCAGGGCAGCTCAGATCACCACCAAAATCTAATCACTTTTAAGTTACCCCTTTTTGACCTACCCTGAAAATGTCATCAAAATTCATCCATAACTAACAAACAAACAAACAAACAAACAAACGCCGAGGTAATAATAATAATAATAATAATAATAATAATAATAATAATAATGTCTTTACCGTCTCTGAACCACTCGATCTCGGGCTTGTAGCGCTGCAGGTTGGGATAGATGACGACTGTGCAGCCCAGACTTAAGGTCTCGCCCTCGCGGCCGATTGACACGCCGAACTTGTCCACAACGTGAGTCTCAAAGGTGACGCCATACTCACAGGCCCAGCCATCTGCAGGATTGGAGACACACGCACACAGTCAGGAGGGATGGTGCCAAGGACAGGAAGGCTGCCACATGCCCACTGGTCAGCAGAGGCGGCATCCCGGGCTCAGAAAGGAAAAGTGCTGCCACATACGGTATTTGTTCCAACTAATTCCCTGAACCAGCTCATCCCAATTAGCACACCTCCTCAGCCAGGTAGACGAGCTAATTAGTGAAATCACCTGTGTTAGGAGCACAGGTAAAAGGAATATTTGACAGGACTTTTACTTTCTCAAGCCATTTTGTCCACCTCTGCTTGTCAGCGTGAAACCTCTTTAGGAGTCGGATCACTTCCTGTGTTCAGACTCTTATCAGGACACTACCAACAGTGGGGTGATAGCAGCCTCATGTCAGGGTTGACAGACACATAAAGATTGCGATAAAGATGGCGGTGTGGAGTGAAGGTCATACTGAGGTCACACAGAGTGCTCTTCCTGGGGGGGGGGGGGGGGGGGGACAGACAGACAAAGACACTACTGACAAGGTGGGAAGAGGGATGAGGGAAGAGACACAGTAGAGCCTGTGGAGGTTATTCAGTGTGCACACACACACAAGACGAGACGAGACATCATCAGCAGTGTGCAAAAAGACGAGAGACGAGACACGGTGTGCGTAATTTAAGATGTGGACTTGCGAACATGTCCATGCAGATGTTCTTACCACATATATAAGAACATTTACCATATAAACACAAACTGTTACAAAAACAGTACTTCCTGAACAAGAATACTTAGTCTCTCTCTCTCTCTCTCTCTCTCTCTCTCTTCACAAACACACACACACAAACAGACACATGTAAACACACACTCGGCCTGCTTATGTGCCCCATCTGCAGAGCTACACTACACAAACCAGTCTCATAAGAGGCCCGATGGCAGGATTTCGGAACGGACTCATGAATAAAACCAGACGCCACTCTTTGTCTCTTTTTGACTTAGCGTCTAGTGTAGTTTAGAGACCATATAAACTAGATACATGGTATTCTTTAACAGAATTTACCAGAATTTGATTAAAAAATATATATTTCAACTTAACAGTAGGGAACAGAAAGCTGTGGAAATCATATTATCATTACTTGTTTTGCTGAACTGATTGCTAACATAGTTCGCACCTTAACTAAAATGACGTTTATTAGAAAAATACCTGTATAGTACAGTGTATAATAGTAAGAGTAGTATAGTACCGATACATTTATATCAGTTTATATTAAATGGCATAAAGGTATTTTATTATGGTTTCATTTATATATATCTATATAGTTACACGTATAAAATGCCTTTTTACTTTTAAAAAGATGAAAGAGTGAAGAGGAAAAAGATTCCAGAGACAATCTCTTCATGCACACATATAAATACACTTAAGAGAGGAAAAAAACATCTGTTTTTACCCAAACACAGACAAAACACAGACATCACATAAAAGTCACAAAAACATAACACAAAAAACAAATAAAAATAGCCAGCAGAGCGTTACGACTCAGTTACCTGATCTGGAGTTTGCCTTTTCTGCATCCCAGCGGACAAAAGACAAAATCAGCCGTTAGCATGGCAGAATTAGCATGTTAGCCCCATGTAAGCCCCTTTGCCCTAGCCTGGTAAACCCGCCCCTCGTACTTCATTTCATTTTGTACAGAGGGTCTGGGCTGGAATCTCTTGAGGGTCATGTAAGTGGACCGAACAACTGTGATCCAATTAGCAAACAGAGGGTGTGTTCGTGAGCCATGACGCCAACTTTGTGTGCTATATGTGAATTGTAGTGCATAGGTAGGCTAATTGCACACGTGACAACAAGGCGTTAGTGATTGGGTAAAGGCAGAGCCACTTGTTTTAAACTTCAGCAGAGTCCACACCTCCAGGAAGAAATCGTTTCTCATGGCCTCTGCTCCAGGCCCTCTGTACAAAATGAAATGAAGTACGAGGGGCTGGTTTAGCAGGCTACCTTTGCCCATCTTTCATTAGGTTTCACATTGATGGCACAAAAGGCGCCATCTCACAGCTTTATACTCAAACACAAACTGACACAACAAACTACACAAACTGAATCAGAATAAAAGCAAATCAAGATGAACAGATTAAGCAACAAGCTGTTACTTTTTTTTTTTTAAATGTACTTACGTTGGCTAGGAACTGGAAGAAATTCATCAACTTCACCTTTGAACCCTACATGGAATAAGGACCACATATAATTTCACATTTTTTTGCAGATTTTACTTTTTGTCACATCAGTAACAGTAATAAAATGCAATTCTATTTGTGTAATGTGACAAATTGACAAATTCAAGACAATTCTAAGAAGCAATATTTTTCTCTGGGATTTTATAAACAGTGTATCAAATTAGTCAAATAGTTGTTTCCTAAGAGCGGCCAGCCTCATGGGGTAGGCTGCAGAGGACTCTAAAGCACCCTTGAACCCTTAATGAAAAGGTATGCATGCTTCAAAGGAACACTTCACTTTTTTGGGAAATAGGCTCATTTTCCAACTCCCTTAGAGGTAAACAGCTGAGTTTTACCATTTTTAAGTCCATTCAGTTGATCTGTGGTTCTGGCAGTAGCACTTTAGCTATTTGCTTAGCATGAATCATTGCATCAGATTAGACCAGTAGCATGCTACTACTGTCGTATCTGAAGATTGGCTCATTGGGTTTAAAACTGGTAAGAACCCATTTCTTTAACTTTAAGGGAGTTGGAAAATGAGCCTTTATCCCACAAAAGTGCACTGTTCTTTTAAGGGGAGTATGTTATCAACAGAATATCAAATCTGTGACATTTGCTTTCTGGAAGTGGGCAGTGGGGAGGCTGCCTTGCGTGGAGGTTGTGGGGGCTGAGAGGTGTACATGAGACGTACTCTTGACGACGACGGAGGCGAAAGCAGAGAGCTCTCCCTTGCTGTTCATGGCCGACACGCGATACTGTGCCGTGTCATCAAAGTCACATCTGAAAGGAGAGAGATCCACGTGACCAGCAGGGTAAAGATATGCAGAATGTACCGTCTCAGGGCCACACACACACACAGACACACACAGTAATTCATACACCAAAACTACATACTGCAAATCATAGAAATAGTTCCACATAGAACATAACACACACACAGACGCACATACACACATCCGCAGACACACACCGATAGACACACACACACACACACCCACGCACAGCACACACACGCACAGCACACAGACACACAAACAAACACACACACACACACAGCACACACACACAGCACACACACACAGACACACAGACACATACAGCACACACACACACGCACATCACACACACACACAAACACATACACGCACAGCACACACACACACACACACATGCAGAGCACACACACACACACACACACACACACATGTACAGCACACACCACACACGCACAGCAAACACACACACACACACACACACACACACACACACACAGTAAATCACACTAAAGCATGTGTGCTGAGACGGTAAAGAGTTCCCTGGATCCGAGCCGGGCATGCTGGGGAATAAATAGCCTGTGTGGTGATGTCATGCCGACCAGGTGCTGGGGGGTTTGGCATTACAGTAATTCACGGTCACAACTTCTATCAAGTGTAATGTGCTACAACGCTGAACGTCCTCCATTTTGCTTTTCACTGTCAGTTTTTGGTCAGACTTTCTATGAAGCTTGTATTTATAACACTCTATAAACACACCATAAAGGGTTATAAAGCATTCATAAACTTCATAATAGTTGAAATTGGGATTCACTATGCACTATACATACATACTCATTACTATTTAATATTCAATATTTATACACTAATGACTGTACTCATAAGGCAGGTAAAGCTTTATAAACAAAATGCACTGTGTCACTTGAAGTTGTAATATGGGCTTATGACATAGCATTATAATGTCTTAGGAGTACAGTTATGAGTACGTATAAATAGTTATGAATACAAACTTTATAGAAAGTGTTAGCGGGTTGGGTTGTTTTCATGTGAGTGCGCACAGTCTGTGGGAGGAGCTATGAATGTTCTAAGGCACAGCACTATAATAAGACACAGGAGTGGTTTGTCTGAGAAAGAATGTCCCTTGTGTGTGTGTGTGTGTGTGTCCAATGTAGTTATTTTTAGATGGCTTCGTTGTTATCAGACAAGAGCACCTCTTAAGCTCGGGATTCATTAGCAGTGTGTATGGAAAGTGAGGACCAGGAAAATACATGATAGCCCTGTCCCTACAAACTGTCTTTACTGTCCTATGCTGCCATTTTAAAATGGCTCCATCACTGGCTCCATGTCTTATCTGTCATGTGTTCTAAGCCAGAGAAATGGCAGACTTGTGTGGATGACAGGCAGAAACATGAAACATTTGTTACGGTTTTTGTTTAGAAACACACTAATATGGACGCAGCCTAAAATATCCAACTTGCATCAGTGGAGTATCAACATAGACAGATGATTTCGTCATTAACTCCTTAGAAAATAACCAGCATTAGTTTTGTAGACAGTGTTCATATACAGTAGCTCTTACAGTAGGCTGTTGTTTAGCTACTTAGAAACTAGAGTCTAATATGGATGTAGCTTCAGTCTGGACAACATACTGTACATCTACATTGTTATGTCTGTTTGTTTCAGGTTGTAGTGGGGCGTGTGAAGTAAGGGATAACGGCCGACGCGGTGACCAGTTCCGTGGAAATAATGGCGAGGTGGAGGCGATTCCATAGAACTGGTCACCTCGAAGGCCGTTATCCCTTGTATCTCACGTTTGTATTTATGATCTGATTTTATATGCATAAACTACTGAAAACAAATATTGATTTGGCACTTTATAGCATCTGTTAAGAAAAATTAGAGCATGGAATATAGTCACTACTGTTAATTTGGCTATGAGAGTTGTCATGGCTACCACTCAAAAGTGCATTGATATGGAACATTGATTCAAATTTCTGAGATCTACTTCACAAGTAGACAGTTACAAACAATACAAGTAGACAATACAAAGTTAATTCCCACCTCATCAGCCAATCAGAAAAGAGAATTCTGTTGTTAAGGGAGGTAAATACCTGTTAATCTCCAGCGAGTGGACATTGTACTTGCTTTCCAACTTGTACTTGCCAGGGTTGGCCATAGGGTCAATGCTGACATTGTTCTTGTACCTGAAGGTAGACAGACAGAGTGGAGAGAAGAAAGGTAGGAAAGGAGAAGAAAATAAGCAGGAAGAGATAGTGACAGGACTGGGGGTATTCAAAAAAAAAAGTTTAGTCACGTCAGGTGCCACGTGGAATGGGGCCCCTTGTGTTGCGTTGCATAATCAACTAGTTCTGATCAACTAGGGCTCTTATATGTTATGTAGTTTGGGGACTTGTCTGGGATGTTCCACTGCCAATGTTGTGGCATTCTCTTCTTCTTATTATTATTTTTGTTAATTGTAACCCCAGGAGAAAAAAACAAGATGTCATATAAATAGATATTTGGAGCTTGTCCCTCCCTCCCTGATCTTGGCTGGGCATGCATTGGCCTAATAACTGGCTAAGTTAACTCTGAGCAAGTGGTAAACCTCCTACAAGCAGAGCCCTGTGGATTTGTTTTGCTAGGACAATGAGTCCTTATAACTCCTCTATTAGAAGGTTTATAACTCACTCCAAGTTAGTTAGGTAGTTAATCAGTGCATCACCTACTATGAACACCCCCTAGAAGTAGGTGAGAAAAATACTAACAGTCTCTCTCAGTAGTGTGGATGTCACTGAACTGAGAGTGGAAAAACATTTAAATAAAAAAATGATAAAAAGCAGAGAAAGAAAACAGGCATATGACATTCATGTTAGGCCCAGAAGTGAGGATACAGAATTTGAAATCTTCATAATGGTTATTTCTATGCTAGTGACAGACCCTAAATACAGCTCTGGAAAAAATTAAGAGACCACTGTATTTGTAATTATACGTTTCTCTGATTTAACTGCTTATAGGTATATGTGTGATTAAAGTAAACATTTTTGTTTGTTTAGTTCAACTGACACTAGAAAGGAGTGGATGTCATACATGTAGAGATGCTGATTTTAGGAAAATTTGCAGTGGTCTCTTATTTTTTCCCAGAGCTGTATGTGTGTACATGTGTGTGTGCCTAGTGGTATACATGTGAGTGTGTGTGTGTGCATGCGCATGTGTTTGTATGTGTATGTCTGCATGTGTGTGTGTGTGCATGTGTGTGTGCACATTTGATTGCATGTGTGTATGCCTGCAGGTGTATGTGTGAGTTTGTGTGCATGTGAGGACCCGGACACTTACCACACCACCCTGGGCTCGGGCCACCCAGACACAGTACAGTGGAGCCGCACACACTGTTTCTCCCACACAGTGTGTGAGCGCGGCTTTATCACGAACTCGGGGGTATGCATCAGGCTGTCCTCGTTCATACGCTTGTGATACTCCTCGTTGTCATGAATCTGAGGGGCATGTCAGTCAAAAGCTTTCACTCTAGGTTTATAGAGCAGCAAACACACACGATAACAGTCAAACCTAATATACACCACAAGCATTACATTATATTACATTATTTTACATTACATCTAAAGCGTCTTACCATAAGGTCCGTTCACACCAATAGCTATAACGATAATGACAACTATAAGTACAACGATATTGGCGTCCACACTGAAGAACGACATTTTAATGACAACATTCTACTCGTGATTTAAACATCTAATAGAACATGACGTCCTGTGAATTCTTAGGAATTCTGATTGGCTGACAGTGCTTTTATAGTTCATAAAATCGCTCTGAAAGTGATCCCAGTGATATCATTCAGCCTGTCGTTGTCGTTATAGTTGATATGTGAACGATACCATGCACTTTTTACAAAGTTATAGTTACAATTATCTTTATACTGTAGTTATCGTTCTAGGTGTGAACAGCCCTATAAAGGACACAAATCAAGCTACAAGCATGGCTGGCATTCACCATTCAAGAAACCCACAATGCACAATGTCTTCGGACAAGCATAATGCATTAACAGATACTATGCCACATGGAGCATATATCTGAAGCGTATACATCTGTCATATATCACATATGCGGTACAACCTCAATGCTGTTGATTTCTTTTTCTCCTTCATAGTCTGTCTGAATTCATTTGTCTTCTTTGACCATAAGAAACAGTGCTTTAATGTGTATGCGAGTGTGAGTGTGTGGGTGTCTGTGTCTGTTTCTGTGGTTTCTGCGTCTTTGTGCATGTGTGTGCGTGCATGTTATGTTCGTGTGTGTGTGTGTGTGTGTGTGTGTGTGTGTGTGCATGTTATGTCCGTGTGTGTGTGTGCGTGTGAGAGAGAGAGCGTGAGCGTATGCGTCTGAATGGTTTTGTTTGTCTAGCCAATGCCACAGGAATCACCACCTCCTCAAGACACCCTGAAGTCATTAACACACAACACCAACAACAAGTCCCAAGACACCCAGCTACCCGAGCAGCTGCCAACAGCTGAGAGCAGGGCCTTTGATGGACCCGCTTGCACATGGAAGAAAGGCTAAAGTTAACCCCACTTTTTAAGAGTCATAACCTTATTAAAAGCGCTTGTCATGGAAACTGACACCTGCCCTGTGGTGCTGTGAATGACTCGTCACTGTCAGGGCAGATTAACTCGTGTGTGTGTGTGTGTGTGTGTGTGTGTGTGTGTGTGTGGGTGGATCTGAAGGCTGACTGGTAGCGGGCTTGATGGCGGTGGGACAACTGACCCTCTTGGTGAGCGAGATGCGTTCGGCAGACTCCCTCATGACGGAGCGGCGAGACGTGTGTTGCTCGCTGCGTTCCATCTCCAGGGCACTGGAGAAGAGGCCGCGGCGCGCCATGTAGCCCGAGCTCTGCTTCAAGCGAGCCTCCTCCGTGTCCGAAAGCCCACTCGCATACTCCTGGCTGGAGTGGGAGGGTCAGATAGGTGGTGGGAGGGGTCAGATGGATGGAGCGGGAGGAGTCAGATGGATGGAGTGGGAGGGGTCAGATGTGTGGAGTGGTAGGGGTTAGATGTGTGGATTGGGAGGGGTCATATGGGTGGAGTGGGAGGGGTCAGATGGTAGAATGGGAGGAGTCCGATGGGTGGGGTGGGGTGGGAGGGGTTGGGTGGGTGGAGTGGGAGGGGTCAGATGGGTGGGGTGGGGGTGGTAGTGGGAGCGAGGTGGAGGTTTCAACACTGGAGGTTGAGGAAATTACTCAAAGACCCTTTCCAAAAAAACACTTAGGCTACACCGAGCGTGGAATCGAAACAGGAGTTTTAGAGCTAAAATTCTGTTCAGAAGACTGGGCAATGTATTTAGAATGTACACTGCACTTTTGCTTTTGTTGTATCCAAATGATTATAGTATGATGTACGCTCAACAGTTTCACTGCATGTCCTACTACCCAGTATGTCTATGCATGTGACAAATAAATATCCTTAAGTATCCTTGTATGCTGCACAACCAATTTTGCTTCAGTTCCACACCTGGTGTAGCCACAGGAAGCTTCCTTTTCCTTACCCTACTGACTTCCAATCAGTTTGCATGTGCATGTGGACGGCCCACCACATTAAAGCCTGGGATATACTCGCCCTGTGAAGTCGTGCGTGCGCAAAAGTCACGTCACCGATACGCCAGACCCTTTATACTTCATTCGACACACACAGCAATCTTCTCCTCATCAGAGGTGTCAAATATTTACGGTGTTTTTAGCTGTATAAGACGTTATGAGAGATGATAGGATAAGGCAGAATAAGTTAGCTTAATAAATGAACTGCGGGTTTGCACCTATGTTGGTTTGTGGATAAAACTGAACAAAATCCTGAAAGTTTTTAGTCAGTTTTTGTATTTTTTTGTGAGTTTCCAGTAATATTAGCTGATTTGTAGCAATGGAAAATGGACATGTTTAGGCTGGTAGTTACTAGGCTAAAGTTAGCTGAAACCAGACTAGCCACTGCCTATTGTTTTTCAATTTCATTTTGACGTCACTTTTGCGCGCGCATGACTTCGCATGGTGAGTATATCCCAGGCTTAAGTGCCACCCAGAATCAATTAACCAAAGTGGGAGTGAGCTGTTTAAACCTTAACCTCATCATTCTCAACACCAATGATGTTCGAGATGTGTTCCACAAATGGCTGCTTGTAATGGAAGTCATGTTTCACCTACTGCAAGGAAGTATTAAAGCTCGTCTGAAATCTGGCTGGTGTATTCAAACCCTTCGCCTTAATGACGGGAACCCGATTTGGCCGTGAGGTGAGGGCGCTTTCAATCAGAGTGCACTTTAAAAGTGAGTGGAGGTCACTAGGAGCTAATTTTGGAAAGGGCCAGAAAATGCCTTCCTGTCAACTCGTAAATCTAAGGTCACACGGAAATTGCTGGCTTTAATAGGTGGCCAAACTCCTGTGGTCGTCCCGTCCTGTGGTTGGTCATTACTACTGCTGTGCTAAAAAAAAAAATCGATGCAGCGATATATATCGATATTTTTTAAAACGATATCATATCAATATTCTGGCTATTTTGCATATATATATATATATCTGCACTTTATTTTCCTGGTTTTGTTGAGTGAATGACATTGAGTAATAATTATAAAGTAATATGTATCGATATTGGAATCGAATGGAATTGAATTGCACTGTATCGAAAATCGGATCGCATCGTGAGCCCTGTATCGAAAATCGTATCAAATCGCCATGTCCTAGACCTAGATGATACCCAGCCCTAGTCATTACCTGCCCCTGTAGATAGGTACCACGTAGCCGATGATCTGGTTCTCTTTATCCATAGCCAGATAAGTGGGCTTCGCCCGCTTGGTCAGTGGGCTCGGGCTGCTCTCATCCAGAGCTGTGAAGGAGGCCGCGATGCTACAATGATAGTACAGATAATACACAATGATAACCGCACACATGTACTGTACATCTACTAGAGTGCATTTGAAACACACGTGGAAAACACACGTGGAAAACACACGTGGGTGTGAATAGGAAGAGGGAACGGGGTTGGAAGGATGAGCAGCCAAAGACGATGGAGAACAAAGGAAAAGAGATCGAAGGATTAATGAGGGAAAGTAGGGATGATCGTTAGTGCCCTCATATCATGACTGATGTTCTCGAAGAAATATGGATTCCATCCACAACAGTGGTTTTCAGAATTTATACCATGCTTGCACACAGAAAAAGACAAATAAAACTGAGCAGTAGGTGACAAAAAGATTTTTAAAAATCCATAAAATCAATGTTTATACAACAAAGTGTTGCTATTCAAGGACAAGGAGTTTTAAAACATTCACTCTTAGAAACACCAAAAGTGCAGTGAATGTGCTCAGATTTATCAGGGAAAAATACGAAACAATTCCAATCGGTTACGCCATCAGCTAAAACTGATACAACTCATAGCGCTCCATGACCCTTACATCCTGAAAAATCACAAGAGTGTGCTCTTGTATAGAGTTTGTTTGTTTGTGTGCGTGTGTGTTTGTTTGTGTGTGTGTGTGTGTATGTCTTCATATAGAATGAAAGAATTAAAAATTATAAGCTACAATAGAGTATACTACCTTGAAGGCAAAGAGATAGAGGGAGAACACTACAATAAGGCAACATATTTGATGCTCATACATCTGCCGGAGGTCCACATTGATAAATTTAAAGAGGAAAGTACTCTCGAAGGAAATATAGAACCCTAGTCTGATTCACACGAAGCCATCCCGGACTAACAATGGCCACACAGTCAGCTTCAGAGCAGGCATTCACATGTTCCATCCAAAAACTCCCATAAGCCCCATGTCACATTCTCTGCAGTAAAGGGGACTGGGGAATGCTACGATACCCTAACCCAACAGCTCCACCAAAGCTGATCCATCAGGATCAGTTAGAAGCATGTCGGTATGACAGCTAGCGGGACTGGAGGGGAAGGCTACTCCTCCCACATCTCTGCTGCAGTACAGCAGGTCCAGTCCTTGCACCCTGACCGCTAAGGCACCCCCCTGGAACATATCCCTTTCCAGCCTCAGGCTGGAATGTTGCATGATGGGATCTTAAGTAGGGGAGCTCACCATTACCAAGTGAACACCAGAATCCTTAACCCCCCACCCACCCATTCACAACATGACACAAACACACTCAAAGATGACTAGGTAAATGTAATTCAACCATAACACAATTACTTAAAAAGGCTTAATGTCTCCTCTCCCTAGAATACAAAATGAGCTGATTTGTCAGCTGTCTTGAGCTAAAACTAGTATTCATATATGAGTTAACTTAGCAATACGAAGACTATGCCAGTAACTGTAAAGTATGCACTAAGCTTAGGGTCCTGCACATTCTCTGCAAAAGATGTATTTGCTCTCTCATTGTCTAAATAAATTTGAATTACTTTTCAAACTTTCATTTAAATCATTAACAATCTGTCTATGCTGTCTGGAAGAATTAGGATTGGTGAGGTGACATGGTCTCTTCTTCCTCATTGGCTATACACTCCTGCCTGACAAGGCCTTTAACCTTTAAGACCACAGATATAACTAGAAAAGCACTCAGAGAGCACAGACCTCTGCCAGGGCAGCTCAGATCACCACCAAAATCAAATCACTTTTAAGTTAGCCCATTTTTTGACATACTATGAAAATTTCATCAAAATCTATCCAGAACTTTTTGAGTTATCTTGCTATCCAACCAACCAACCAACAAACAAACGGCAGTGATTACGTAACCTCCGCTGGAGGTAATCTATATGTTCAAGACTCTTTACTGCTTATTCATGACATGGTGGTGAAAAAAACGCAATCCTCTGATTGTATAAAATCTACTTACAACAACAAAACAAACAGACCAGACATCAAGAAAAATCAGCTGTCAACATGTAAGTGTATTCAAAGGATTTAAGTTGTAAGCAACTTGACTACTTTTTGGAGCTTTTAAGTTGCTTACAACTTAACTCGTTTGACTATCATGACCTGGATGAATGAGAATCTACACAGACATGTAAGTGTACGTAAATTGACTTTTTTATTCTATGGCTAATCTTATTGGCTACCAACTGGCAAAACATGACATATTTCTTGCCACTTTGTGTCGAAATAAATGAACTCCACAACAGAGTTCAGTACTTTATGCTATTATACAGACTCTTATTTTGAAACACTTGCCTAAATGCCAATAATGACTTTAGTTCTCAATTTTCAGCTTTTTTTATTTTCAACATTAGAAATTGACACATATCAAATATATATATATATATATATATATATATATTGCTTGCTTCATTTAACTTTGACTTTAGTGAATCTACAATCCTTCAGACAGCTTTTCTAAACAGCCAAAAATAATTAGTCATATGCAAGAAGGAAACGCGATCTGTCACCAAGACATATGGACATGTTATAAATATTATGTCACAGTAGGCCACTTATGTTCTAATCGTTTCAGCACTTTGAGTGTTTACCATTACTGTTTAGCTTAGATGTAGACTGAGGTATGTGCAGCTAAAGCTAATTTGGTAAAACATAATCCAATCTTTAAATCAACTCTCTAAACTATGGGTACAGGCAAAGTAAGGACAAACCACTGCCGTCAATCAAGAAGAAATTTTAGAGACCAAATTTCGAGAGCATACAAACAAAAGTCTCCCGCACATAACCAGATATGCCCCTGAAGGGTCCTCGCTATAAATACCTGCGACGTATGGGAAACGTTGGCAACAACACAGCGGTACGCCACACTGTGTGTGAGGCACCATGCATATGTGTGTATGTGTGTATGTGTGTGTGGGATTGCAGAAGTTGTACAGCAATAAAGCATAAACATTTGCATTGTAAAACCAGTACACATGCATAAAACCACAACCTTTAACACAACTCATTACCAAATGGCATATGCATACATCAGCAGCTAAGCTTTCACTGTGTACACAAACCATAACAAGGCACTACAATCCTCCCTCATCAAGACCATCAACTACTTGCTTTCGCATAAGCTCAAATGCATTATGCAATAACTATAAACTCATCTGTACAGTAAAATGAAGATGAACACCTTAACACAGAGTTGTGACTCAACTACATTTAGAACCATGTGAACTGATACCCGTGCTATAGGTCAAAGGTGAGCTTCATTCAGGGAACAGTGAGGTATTGGCAGCACAGCAGGGATGCAGACATGCATATTCCAGACATATTAAGACCTTGCTGTTATCTTTTGTGAAGGGATAAGGTGCAAAGGGGTTCGCAAAGGAGAAGTGGTGAATGAGCTTGTAGGGAGTGAACAGGACAGGAAATAAGATGACTTACGGGAACAGAGAAAGGCTCACTCAAGTGTGATTAGGAAATGTTGGAGAACATTTACGGGGTTGACTAGAGTTATGGGATGAGGGGGATGGGGGTGGTTGGGTTTTGGGGAGGGTCCACCCCACTGGGACGACAACCCTCTTACCCCTTGGAGCTGCTCTTGCTCTGGGAGGAGTAGGTGCTGCTAGTCTGCTGGTATTGGCTGATGGCAGACTGGGCTTCCCGACTACGATAGCCGCGATCATAGTGTCGGTGGTGTTTCTGATAGAATGGCAATGATCCCGACATCCTTGCACGCACAGTCTTCCCAATCCAAAACTGTATCCACAAACTACCTGTGACCTATGTGTTTCCCTCACTGATAATGGAGAATAGTGATCAGTGTCATTATCAAACAGGACCTCTGTCATATAGACTTAGGTTGGCATTTGTTCTACATTATTATCTTACCTCAAACATTTTTAATATGATGGCTTTCTTTTAACTTTATGTAATGTCTGCACAGTTTTTGAATTTGTCAAAGAAGTTACAGTCATGGTGTTGTTTTGATGTAATTAATACCAAAGACTGTCAAATTAATACTGAGGATTCACTATTTGCTAAATGTAAACAAAGTCATTAATTAGAGCAGAGTAATGAAACTATGCTGATATGAAAACCGACTTCTTTTCAAGGGCCTGTGAATCTGGAATTGTTGGAATTATGCTTTCACCTGTACATGCATTCACATTCACCATGCACATGATCACATTAACAAAATCAAAACATCCACACTGTGTAGGCTAGGTACATTAGCCTAGGCTACTGGATGGGCTTACCATTTCAGTTGCATCACCTGTACATACCTGTTACCTGTCATTTTAAATAACTGCTAATAAGCCTACTTAATTATTAGTCAATGCGACAGAATAAATCATAATTGCTCTCACCAAGTCCAAAGTGACTTTGAGCCGCTGAAAGCCGCAAAGAGTTGTCCAACTGCGGGTGCTAGCAACCAAGCCTTGATATCCACGCAAAGCCACAAGGAGGTGCGGACGCAGTGGACGGGGGGCAGCCGTCTACACAACAAAAATAATGTTGGCTCTCGGCGGAATGTCGAAGCCACAGTCAAGTCCTTTTATGGCCAGAGAGGCCGTTAAATATAGCCGGGCGAGGAGAGGCAAGGCTATCTCACCTCTCAACTCACTGGCGTTCGGTACACCGGTAGATTACCTCCATAATGAAACTATAAACTGGGTTTTCAAGCCGTTAAATGAGAATTAACCAAATTGGTTGTTATGGCTATATACGAGCACAGGTCTACTGAAGGTCGGACCGAAGCATGCCATCAGATCTGGTCATGAAGTGGGAACACATTTATTTACTTCGTCTACAGAGCAGGTGGCCGTGGAATAAATTTGGTTCCTAAACTCACTCAATGAGGCGTGAAAATGGTGATTGGAATAACCTTGGAAGAAGATAAAAAATATATTAGGTCATGAAATTCACACTGTCTTCTGGCAGCACACACCCCTTTCCCACATTGTTTCTTGAAATAACTTTATGCATAATTTTAGTCCATCTTAGTCCTGCCACTACACACATTATAGGGCCATCTCCAATTAATGGTCAAACTGTTAATCTGTGGATGAGCCCTAATCAACAGTATTAACTCTGAGCTATTTCTATGACAACTAAGCTATTTATTCTTTAATTCATATAAAAACATAAGCCCAACATCATTTAAAAAGGCACACCATTTACATCTTAACAGTACTCAATAAATAAGATTGAAACTATAAAAAGAAACTGATAGGAAATATATTGGATAGTTATGGCATAGTTAGAGTAATTTAATCAAAGTTGCCATTTCAGGCTGGTTACAAGATACCATCACTGGACAATGGGCTTATGTCTCTTACTGTTTTGGACTGCAGCTGTGGCTCAGACTAACTTTAGACATGCTATTGTTACCTCTGTGACATACAACACATGCCATCAGACACCGGGAATATGAGTGAGGTTTTTTTTTGGATGCATGCCCATTGTCAGTTCTACCTGTGTCTCACAAGACAAAGCCATGTGCCACGTGCAGTGCTGCACACACACACACACATGAAAACCCACCCCACACACGTGGCACCATACGTGACTGTGTGCTGTTCGTTTGTGTGTCTGAACCAGTGCTAAATATGGCACTTAAGTGTTTTTGAAATAACACTGATTCAACCCATCATGTATATAATTCTATCTTACTGGAATATCACAAAAGTGTGTGTGTGTGTGTGTGTGTGTGTGTGTGTGTGTGTGTGTGTGTGTGTGTGTGTGTGTGTGTGTGTGTGTGTGTGTGTGTGTGTGTGTGTGTGTGTGTGCGTGTGTGTGCGTGCGTGTGTGTGTGTGAGACTCTAGAAAGTGTTTGCATACAATTATATATAGTACAGTAGGTGCAATCAAACCAGCGATCTTCTGATTGCTGGGCCACTCCTCTACCTTCTGAGCCACTGTTGTTTAAAAGAAAAGAAGGACATCATGGATCATCAAGGATGATCACACATGAGAATTTAGATGTCCTTAATCGCATAAATGCCAGGTGGTGTTTTAACAGGATTCCTGAGGGCACATCATCTTCATAAACACAGAACACCACCTTATGAAAAAAAAATGTTCACAATAGATGCACATGTAGCCTGGTAAACCAGCTCCTCGTATGCTGCTTCATTTTATTTTGTGCAGAGGGTCTGGCAGTGCTGTATTGAGAAAAGATTTCTTCCTGGAGGTGTGGACTCTGCTGACGTCTAAAACAAGTGGCTCTGCCTTTACCCAATCGCTAACGTCTGGTCATGACATATGCAATTAGACCCTCTGTACAAAATGAAATGAAGTACAGGGGGCTGGTTTTTACCAGGCTACACATGTTCTACCTTGGTCATCAGACCGTGCTAATTGCTCCTTCTCATTCCTCTCACCTTTTCAGAAAAAAATACCCAAATTAAATTACACAAATGAATAAACAACTTAAAAATCACACATTGTGGCTTTAGATGGTTGGCTTTGACAATACCATTAATTAAAAGATATATAGGCTGCTATACTGTAGAAGCACTGCCATGCAAGTGTTTACCTATGGTTAGTTTATCCAACAGTGCATCATGTCAATGACAAAAGATACCTCAGAGTGACGTGATGCAGCATTGTTGTGCATTGTTCATCTTTAAAGAGATCAAAATATCTCAGTCAAAGGCAAAAAATATTATTTACACTCCAGAATAACACTTTCCACAACACCCCACGTTCCCCAAGAATGTTAAAACGTTATAATCTTATCTGTATGAACAGATGCTATTTTTGTCCCGCTAATCTGGCAGTTGCATTCCCCCTGTCTAAGCTCTCCCTCACTCCAGTCTAGACGCACCATGCTAACTCCACTGCTGTGGACAGGTTGGGGGGGGGTTGTTTATGTGTAGTTAGTACTAATGTCAAAGTCATGTCAAAGTCAGCTTTATTGTGAAAATCATATGTTAAGGTCATGCACTGCTCCCTAGGCCCACAGTGTTACACTACACATCTTATAAACCTAACAATAGAAGTAACAACAATTGAAACATAACTCACATAACAATACAAACATAGTAAAACATAGAAAAACGTGTGTAAAATACAAATAACTAAACACAAGATGTGTAAATTGTTTAGCTCAAATGATGCCATTCAAGCAGCAGCTGATTCAAAGGTGTGAGTCTAGTTCAGTCCAGCGGCATGTGTGGCAGTGAATCTTCAAGTCAATAAACATGCTCAGTCTATTTGAGACACTACAGAGAGAAGTCACAAAATTATGAAGCTCCAGAGTGTTTTCAGATACTGCATTGCAGTGCCCAATTAGGATCGTGTGCCTAGCGACGAAGAGCAGGAAGAGGAGGCTAAGTGCCTGGCCCTTTCAAAAACCACTGCTGAGGAATTAAGAAGAGAGGCAATCCACCAGGAAAATGGGCAGAAAATGGGCCCCGACAGAGCCTCAACAAAAAGAGGCCCCCTTAAAGACGGGCCAGTGTTTCGCCTTGTACTTCCCTGGCACTGGTATCAAAGAGTGCCTGTTAAGGCACAGCTTTTTCTTTAGGCAGAGAAGAGAGAAAGACTGACAATCGAAGTGAGGCACAAGCTGGAGGAGGATAGGAGGGAAATGCTCATCATGTGGTGTATTCGGAACAGCAGTAAGGAGAGCATGTAAGAGAGGAGAACGTGTTATATCATCAACACACAGCCCACCGCAAACGTAAAACCACATCTCTTTATTTCCTTCCTTTCTTACCTTTTTTGTGGTATATTAGTATGGTCCATGTGTACCCCTGTCCTAACTTTCTGCAATGTGTAATCACGTTCATAACAGCTGAAGATGTGAAACATCTTGCTGCAATGGCAGAGTGTGATCACTTGGAGCAGGAGAGGAGGAGAGTCCTGATTAATTGTTTCAAGCGCAGGGAGGCCTTCATACATCAGACCTATCATCCCAGACAACAACACATTAGAGCCTTAGTTGTTCGCTGGCATAGTTGGGGCACACCCTCGTGCATGGGCTGAGAGTTGAGCACCCACAAATCAGCATGGGGAAAGCGGGGGTGGATGTGATGCAACATCTGGAAAATGGCGACAAGGAAGTGCCTTGCTAATCAGCGAAGCTAACTAGCCAAATTCTGACCCCCCTGGTGCTGTCCTCTCACGCCCCTTCTCTCCTCGCCACCCTGTGCCACCCGGAACTTCTCGCCATGCCCGCCTTGTCAACGCTACTCCCCTTTCGGCATTTTCAACAGCAGCAGCCTGGCAACACACAGGCATCCCACGCAACTCGCCCTGGCATGAACGCACAAAACATGCATGACTGCACACATTCACACAGAAATGTACAACCCTACACTAAATTTTACAGATGGGTAGAGCTACATACATGAGTACTAGAGAATTACATATGTACATGAGCATATACGCGCAGGCATGCGCACACACACATGCTCACACAAACACACACACACACACACACACACACACACAGACGCACATACATGCACATATGTGCACACAGACACACACATGAAGACACACACACAAGTTGGGAATCCAAATTTGTGATCTATTTGAACATTATAAAAAGTAATGCAATAGTTACTTTCCCTGGTAGCTAATTACTTTCACAAAGTTGCAACTCAGTTACTCAGTTACTTTTCAAAAGTAACTAGTAACTGTAATTACTTTTTTAAAGGTAACTTGTATAATACTGGTTCTTTGACCAGCAGAGGTCCTCAGAGATGTGCACACCCAGGAACTTGGTGCTGCTTACTCTCTCCACAGCAGCTCTGTTAAAGGTGTACTTCCATCATGTTTTTATTAATTTTGCGGTGTTCTCTAGTATTAATAAATGCCCTGTGCGCTGGTTTTGATGAAAAAAATGTTCTAGTGCTTCTGTTTCAGGCTGTTTTAGTTTGGTGGAGGGGGTGGGGCCGGGAGAACGACACGATTTCACCAGAGGCGTGACACGCTCCCTGCAGCTTCCTTTGCCCCACAGTCAACTTGATAGCAGAGTAAGGTAAAGGGGAAAAGTCAACTTGACAGCGCTAAAACTGCACACAGAATGTCTTCGGAGATACAGCCTTATGTGTTTGATCCTGAATCCGAAGAGGAAGGAGAGATGGCACAAGCACAGTCGCTTCCTGACCGTTTGTCAATGAACGTTTCAGAATGGTAATATTTGCAAAACAGTGCAAGTGCCCGGCTAAATGCAGTTCAGTTATTCAACTAGCCTGCTAATCTTATGCGAGTCAGTCACAGGCTAACATCATTTAAAGCCCATTCGGTCATTTTCTCTTATATGCATTTGTACACGTCTACGTCACGCTGGAGGCCCTTTTCACATTGGGTCGTTTTTCTCGCCTATTGTCTTCTTTTGACTGACTTTTGACATTTTGATATGCAGCATGCATATGCAACTCGGGGTGACCTATCATATTTCAAAAGAGCAAGTACTAAACGGTTTATTGTGGAAGTACACCTTTAATGCTTAGGGGGGGCATGTTGGGTATGTGCTCTCCTAAAGTCTGAAGTGATCTCCTTCGTCTCTCCACCTACAGGGAGAGGTTGCTGTCACTGCACCATTCGACTAGGTGGCTCACCTCGCTCCTGTAATGCATTTCAACATCTCATAATGTGGACACATGAGAGAGTTTAAAGTCAATCTGGACACCTTCACAAGAGGGTGAACCTGCTCAATTTACTGGAAAACATGCCCCATCTAGTGGTTATACTTTGTAAGCATGTCAGAATAAATTGCTGCTGAATGACTGACTTACTGACTGACTGACTCAATTAATTAAAGAACAAATGAATCCTAAACAATGCTTTGGCGAATTTGTTTTTTTCCTGTAAAATTTAAGAGAATTCTACAGATGGAGTTTGCAAAGGTCAGCAAAGACTTAATTTAGGCTAAACACATTAAAAACTAAACAAAAACATATATATTTACACGTAGCTTACAGGACAATCAGTTTTCATCAGCAGCAGTCATTTACTAACATTAGACATAGGCTCTCAATGTGCATGTAGTCAGCAAGTCAGCAACACGTCTTCTGAAATAGCCTAAACTATGTTTATCTTAATTATTATCTTATTCACATGCACAAACAAGTCCCATTCCTACTCTGCCCAAAAATGTCCATCATAAGATAAACTGCCTCATGGCTCTGGGCAGGGTGTAGACGTCAAGGGCTACTGGACCTAAGACAGCCGATTTCATTAGTGATTTGATCATACAACGACTGTACTATATGACATGACTTTAATGTCTGCACAATTACAAGATTAGGATACTAAAGCACTGTAGTACACAGTCTACCAACAGGTGTGGCATCACATGTTGCACTGTGAATAGCCCGAACACTGAGTCAGTCTCTGATCCAATGAGGGCAGTGTGAGTCATATTTTCAACAACAGGATAATCTCTCTTTACTGCATCCTACACTGTCTGTACTGAGTAAATGTAAACCTCAGTTGATTTCCAACATAATTTTAAACAAACAGATGATTGCTGAACAATAACATGCATTCTAATTTTCCAAATGTCTTATATTAAAAACTCAACTCAACTCAACACAAAACTTGCCTGCTTAATCTATTTGTTTGAAAGCATACTAATCTGGATTTAATTACAGAAAATTAAATGTCCATTAGATACCAATTCATTTCTATTGAAAACGATTAACTTATTTCTAAGAGTGTTCTTTTTTGTAATTGTCATTACACTTAAATTGCTTTCACTGTTGTATTGAGACAAGCATTGTTTTTGGTGTCCGTATAAGGGCATTGCTGAAAGAATGTAGACGTAGACACAAGGTTGGGGGTGGGGCAACAGAGACTGAACTAACGTTAACACAATAGGGGTAATGTTTTAAGGGGGACAAAACCTTTACAAAATAAAGCCAAGAAAGTGTTCCTATTATATATTTATAAATTACTTTTATAACATGAATTGCGTCACATAGACAAATATGTTTTATCTGTAAGAAATATTACACTGCCCTGTTCAAAGGTGTATCAGCATAGCCATTGAGATCCCCTAATTTTGAAATCGCCTGTATTTCCTGTGCCGAACCTGTACTGATATCAGGAAGTTTGGGCGGTGGTTGAAGAAGATCAGCACCTCCTGTCTGAACGCAATTTCTTGCCGAAGGGTGAGTTTCAGCTTCATGTCGTATCCTTTCGATTTTTTGAAGTTGTATTATAGGAGTATTATATGTAGCTGCTAATACATAGCCGGGATAATTCTGTTTATCTTAATAAAGTCATGTTCGGCAACACCGTTTTACCCGGTGGTCTATAACACAAACGCCAAATGCAGTAGCCAGTTAGCATGCGAAAATCACTTTAAGTGTGGCTTGTTGTATATTTGGGTTATTTGGGAAGCTGTGTATCAGTTGAAGGACTCTACCCTTAATTTGTAATTTCCATGAGCTTGTTATACGTGCACCCCAACATTCAAATGGAAGTAAAATAGGTAAGAATAGCCATTTGCCGATTTTCAACCAAGCTGCGCAAGCCGTTTCATCTGGCGTTAGCAAGAGTGCGTAGCAAGCCGTCATTAGCTAGCTAGCACAGTTATACTAGCCGTGCTACATTATATGTAGTTTACGATTTAAAATCAAAGGCTGAAGTTTGTCCAATGAAGGGAAATAAAACTAGCAAGACAACGACAACCGAACCTTGCTGTTGCATCAAACAAACTAACTACCGATTTAGAACAATCATCGAGCTGTCTGTCCAAGGGGCCTACATTTGGTTGAACCAGCTAGCTGTTGGCTAGGCTTATAGCAATAATGTAAACTGACGGCGGCTTGTTTTGGCTTGTCAGATCCATCAAGCGACATCTTTTGTGTTCTTTCAAGTAAATTTAGATCATTTGATGTGGATGTACGTGTACTAAAACGACAAGCCAAGGCCAGGCGTTTGGAACTAAAGTTCTATTTAGGTCATGATCTAATATCCAAATCTATATTTGGCTTTTCCATGTCTCTTGGGCTCCTGTGTATGTAGGACGCCAAGTTGCTTGCTGCGTTTTTTTATTCCGAACACAACTCGTAGGATAATTCTCTTCTGATTAGGCGACAATGACGTTGCCTCGTAACAAACTTACGTAATGATTATCTTATTTCAGTTCCAACATCTAGGCCGCCTAGTGTGTGCGTCTTGCGTAAACACCAGTTAGTTTAAGTTTTTGAAGACTACAGGCATTCACTCGTATCAGGGGAAACGACCCCAGCTTCCCATGAGAAGCGCTGTGAGATGCCTGAAAAAGGTTAACATTTTCGCATCACTAGTCTCCCCCTCCCCCCCTTGTGTCGTTGACCTGGTAGAACAAAGCCTGGATGTGACTGAGCTTTTGCCTTTTTTAGAGTTGATGTGACATCCCACAGGGAGTCATAGGCACATTATTAGATTTCCTTGGCAAGGCTCTAGGGCATGACGACTCAAATCCTATTTTAAGCAATTATTTAATTTTAGTACACCTGTTTTAGATGTGGTTTGCGTATCTTTGTGTTAAAAGCCCTTCCCAACTCTTGCTTTGTTGCAGCCTAGTGCAAAGCACACGCAATTATTTCATGTTTTGTATTTGTTGCTTGGTTAAATTGTTACTTTTCACTGAAAAGTGGCTGGCTATTGCTTTGTTCTTTACTCCTGTAAAGTGTACTATCTTTATGTACTGGTAGTATGCAGTAAAGAACAAGTTGTGTGTCGGGTTTTATGTGGTTTGTCCCCTCTTGGGTCATTCAGAAATGTTGTTTACTCAGGTAAAGAACACCAAAAACCAGCAAACATGTCCAGCAAACGCGCCAAGGGGAAGACCACCAAGAAGCGCCCCCAGAGGGCCACCTCCAACGTCTTCGCCATGTTCGACCAGTCACAGATCCAGGAGTTCAAGGAGGCCTTCAACATGATCGACCAGAACCGCGACGGCTTTGTCGACAAGGAGGATTTGCATGATATGCTGGCGTCCCTCGGTAAGATATCGCTAAGAGGGAGCAATTGCGCTTCTCATGCAAAGCATGAGCATGAAGTCATTGATGGGTAAATACTTTCATAGAGTACTAGGTTTATCTGTTCATTCACACTGTTGGAAGTAGGATTGGGTGATATTTTGAAAATATTGTTTTTTTTTTTTTTTTTTTTTTTTTTATAAACACTGCAGGTATGACTTACCATGACCTTCTACAGGCCACAGTTGGCCATAATAAATTAGTTTGCCAACATCAGAGTGGTAGAGGAATCCTCTGACTGATACAAAAGAAGCAGTTTGCATTCCATATGAAAAGTTGTAATAAAGAAACACTGCAGTAGAAAATCCATAAACGCATACTGGGGTATCATGTCAAGAAAATGTCGGGGTATGAAAAATCGGTTACCGCCCAAGCCTAGTTGGAAGTGAAAATTGCTGGCCGATCTGGCAAAACGAATCTGTTTTGCTCAGGTTTTAAATGGGAATATTTGAAATGGCTCTATCTTGACAAGAGTTTAAGGTATGACTGATTCAGAAGTCATTTTTTAAAGTGTGTGGTCTTCTCTCTTTACTGGTATCAATCTCAGTTTAGAATAGACTAGCTGTGAGTCTTTTAGCCAGATCTGGTCACAGGTGGTGTACACTTACAGTGAATGCATAATTTAAACCAGAAAAGCACTCGGACCACAAACCTCCGCTAGGGCAGCTCAGATCACCACCAAAACCTAATCACTTATAAGTGAGCACATTTTTGACCTACCCTGAAAATTTGATCAAAACCCATCCATAACGTTTTCAGTTATGTTGCTAACTAAAACAGACGCAGATGATTACATACCCTCTGCTGACAGAGGTAAAAAAAAAAAAAAAGTGGCTGCTTGTGTGGCTCTTTACTCATAAGCTGAGTCACTGTTGCAGGCAAGAACCCAACAGATGATTACCTAGAGGCCATGATGAACGAAGCGCCAGGGCCCATCAACTTCACCATGTTCCTCACCATGTTTGGGGAGAAGCTCAACGGCACAGATCCAGAGGACGTCATCAGAAACGCCTTCGCCTGCTTCGATGAAGAGGGAACAGGTATGAACCAGCGTCTTTTATATGCAGAGTTAGGTCGTCACACACTGATAGAAGAACCATCAGTAGCTGTTTATGTATCATTTTTTTAAATGATATTGTAAGGATGCTGTCAGACTTGGCTTTGCAGAGGTGGGGCTTCAAGCTGCAGAAAGTAAAAATGGCCACATCTTTGTTTCAGCCATTTTCTGCACCAGCTGATCCTTAAGAGTTCATCGCACAGGCAGAAGGAATACATGGCACTGGTTTTTATGTTCTGAAGCCAGGACTGACACTCCTGGTATGACTGGTTCACTGTCATATGAAAGGATAAGCTATTATGGTGCTTGAAAGTCATTGACATACTACCATCATATTTGCTATATGTGGTCATATCTAGTGATTACAAAGTGTGTCTGTAATTTGACTTTCAAATCAAGAGTTAATGTCCTAGATGGGATGCAGAGTTTAGGATGAGTTTTAAGGCTTTAGAAAATAATGTGGCAAAACACTCGAACGGCAGTGTAGCAGGATGCCAGACAATTTTCCACAGCTTTCTCAATGTTGCGTTGTGCTTTTGGAAACTGGATTTTGTTTGGTGCATTTAAACACAAACCTCATATTTCTATGCAGTACATAGCTGAAGGACACCAATGTCGTCTTAACCTTAATGTCCATCACCCTTGACTCTGATGTGGTGTAGTGTGTTACTTCGTTTGGAATGTGCAGTGTTCATTTACTTGAGTCTGAGCTCTACTTTGTAAGATGGAACAGATGAACTTGTCATCAACCTTAGCCTAGTCTTGGTTTACTGAAGCACTGTTTATAAGTGAAATATGTGTGAGGGGGCATTGGCAAAGCTTTGGTTAAAGTGGGTAGTGGAACTCTCAACCATGATTAAGCAGTTTGCTCTTCTAATGGCAATCTGCTAATCATGTGTCCTCACAGACATATATAGACTTTGTGGAATGATTAGGTTAGTTTGATTAGCAGCCACTGCTAAACTATGGGATACGTTGTGTAACTGGATGATTAAGTTAATGGCTTATTCAGCTTGTATCAATCTTAACTTGATCAGCTACAGATATCTTATTTATGCTAACTGTACTGAATTTAAAGTGGTTTGCTGCGGTCACACCCATGAGTAAGCTTTATTTTGTTCTGATGGCAGTCTTCAGCCATTATCAGTCACAAATGCCGTTTTCATGCTGAGTACTGACATTCCTGACTTGCCTTGTACCCTCTGTGCAGGTTTCATTCAAGTAAATGGCTTATTCAGCTTGTATCAGCCTCTGCTAAAGATATGTGACTCATGTCTAAAAAAGACAGAAACTTGATCCCCTTTTTTTTTTTGTTTTTTTTTTTTAATTTATTTTATTTAAATCCTGACTACTGACATGCCATACCTGCTTGAATATGCCACTGCTGCCACCACTAAAAATGTAACATGTTGCACTGGCCTTCCTCCCCTACAACCGCCAGTCGCCACTGAACTGTACTCAGGGTTTCCACAGTCATGAAAATCCTGTAAAAGTCATGGAAATTGAAAATGTAATTTTCCAGGCCTGAAAAAGCTAAGGATTTTTAGTAAATTCACTGTTAAGTTTTGGAAAAGTCATGAACTTCATGAACTTCTGTTATCATTAGGCCTAGAGTTGATGACAAATGCATTGATAGTATTTTGAATGTTAAACATTTCATATTTAGCCCCAGAAGTATGCTATATTCTACACACTTAAGGTGACGTGAAGTCACGGAAAATTCACGTTGGAAAAGTGTCGAAATTTTGTTAGTGAAAAAGAGTGGTAACCCTGTGTACTCATCCTGACGCGTCTCGTGTGCAGGTTTCATCCAGGAGGACTACCTGCGCGAGCTGCTGACCACCATGGGCGATCGCTTCACAGACGAGGAGGTGGACGAGCTGTTCAGGGAAGCTCCCATCGACAAGAAGAGCAACTTCAACTACGTCGAGTTCACCCGCATCCTCAAGCACGGAGCTAAGGACAAGGACGATTAAAAAAAAAAAAAGACGCTGGTCTATCTATTTTCGCTTACCTCCCCACACCCCCCCTCCCCCCTTGTATCCCTCCTCAGCGTTAATCCATTTCTGCCCCCATTCCAGTTAGAGCTCTGCATGTCTGCTGTAAAATCTTTGGGAGTTTTAGCGGGATGTAGTGGGTACGTACTTCCAAGGGTGTGTGTAGTGTCTCTCATACGTCTAGACGCAAGAATGCCCCACCCCAGTAAAGGGGGGTTGTGCTTACGAATAAAAACCAGTTTCAATGTGAACTTGACATCAATGATTATGGAAAAACACCTCTGGTTCATGCGAATACCCTTGTTTAGCTGAATTTTTACATTTTATAATAAATATGGAACTTTTAAAATAAATCTACTGTATCTAAATGTCGTGGTCTGTTTTGCAATTAGTAGCAGGTGCAAACGTTTCTTTTTTCCCCCCAAAGTATACTTGTGTGAGTAAAACCCAAAAACATGGTTTTGAACATTGAGTGTGCAAAGCACCCAAGTAATAGCATATCTTTGGTCTCCTGGGCCTGTTGGGACAAGCAGCCATTTTGTTGGCTGAGGTGATGTAGCACCTTGCAGACGGTAGGGGTTGCAGGCGGTGGGGTTTCTCTCTCTCGCTCTCTCTCTCTCGCTCTCGCTCTCTCTCTCTATATATATATCTATATATAAATATATAATGAGAGTTTGAGCAGCTGTGATCTACTGGTTAGGGCTGCGGTCTTGAATCCAAAGGGTTGTGGGTTCGATCTCTGACTGGTGCATGGCTGAAGTGCCCTTGAGCAAGGCACATAAGCCCACACTGGGTGCCACTGCGGGTTAGTGTGTGCTTCAGTGTAATTCACTTATTCAGGAATTGGGATAAATGCAGAGAACCAATTTCCCTCAAGGGATCAATTAAAGGTAATAACTTAAAACTTCAGTTTCTGGCTTCTGAAAGTAAAAACCCTGACATGTTCCTTCTGCCTGTGCACTTAACGGGTGATTTTCATTTAAGTTGCTGATCTACCCATCTGATTGATCCGGCTGGATAGGAAAATGCTTTCCAAATCTGGGATCTCCATTTTTGTTTCTCTAATGCTGGTAGGCTATATCAGCAGTTATCTTCACATAAAGAACGCTTATGTCTTGTTAAAGGTCTGTTGTTGCAATTGTAGCAGTTCAAAGCAGTGGAAGTGTATTATCCCATGAGCAGTAGATGTGCTTGCTTATAACAAACAGCTCTTCACCAGCACAGTTGTATGGAGCAGCAATGGTACTAGCCCCCCACCATCTGAAAACTCCAGAGCAGCCAGCTGCAAGGACTACCTGCCTGAGCTATGTTTGTACAGCAGTTGTGTGAAGGTGTGCCTCTATGTCACTCAGCTGGGGTAAGTGTGGAAGGAGGAATACCACCTTGTGACCTGACCATGTGAGATGAGCTGTGCTATTTATAATGATCCTGACCTGTGCAATCCAGCCTCAGGTTTAAACTCTTGACCACAACAACCCAGGACTGTGAAGAAGACGTGCAGAAGTGTAGCCAGAAATGAAAAAAAAAAGAATGTACCACCCCCCAAAGCAAAATGAACAAAATGGGCATAACTCATAACACACAGCCTACTTCATTACTAAAACAGTCAATCAAGCAAACATAGTCTTCTGATTGGGTGGGCCTGATTGACAGGTATGGGGAGCCTATTAAGATTTTTTGAAGTCATTCCGGATTGACATTCTTTAAATAAATAGCTGTGGTAAGGGTACCTGGCTGAACATCTTATGGTTCACATTACCTCTACTGCTTAACATTACTTTCCATTTAAGAAGAGGGCTAGCAATGAAATGGTTTCTTATATATATGGTGGACACAGCAGGAAGTAGGCGATACTAAGAAAGGGTAGCCACACAGCAATGTTGAATGCTCAGGATGTTTTTTTTTATTTGGAGGATTTATTGCATAAAATTATGAGTAACCATTAATGGTTATCAAAGGAGCTAAGTTGTAAGCAACTCCATGCCCAAATGACATTTCCTCCTTTGACTACCATGATCTGGCTGAATGAGAATCTACACAGACATTAATGGTTATAATCATCTGCATGCATTACTTGACTCTGCTAGGACAGCTGACCTTACCTTCAGTTGATTCATTTTGGGTTTGCCTTATATTGAGAGCACTGATAACCCGTTAGTTGTGGGTCACAGGTGAGGCTGTAAGAGTAAGAGAAACCTCCCGTCCTAATACTACAACTGCCTGTGTAGGAGCCCTCACTTAGTCGGGTGCGGCATGTACCAAGGTGGTCGTCAAAATTCAGGTCCTTGTCCCACACCTCAAACACAAGGTCATGTTGTGCTTCAACATGGCCAAGATTATAATAGGAGTTCCAGTGTGGGTTGTAGTTGTCTTTGATGAAGTGCGTCTGCTGGAAGTGATTCCAGTACCACATTTTGACATAAGCATCAGGAGGTCCAATCGGATCCAGACCATCCCCCAGCCATGCATTTTTGACGGTTACATGAAGTTGTCCCTTTTTTGGGGACAGAGGGCAACACTCGGGTGAAAGGTTGGGCTTGCCAGTGCACTGCTGAGAAGGGTGCTCCTTAGGTACAGCATTGTCACTAAGATACTGCGTTACAGTGTCTTTTACATTTTTCCTAATTCTGAGGTTAACAACTAGCTCATGAAGGGGAACCAGAGAGTAGGAGACAATGTCAGGGGTCTTCTTCAGGCTCTGCAACCAGCTTCGGAACTCTGTAGAATCGTTTTTGTGGAGGGATACCTCTCCTAGCCACTTGCTGCCACCTATCACCTCGGTAATATGGCTCAGGTAAGATATTCCAGACTGTGTTTGGGTGTCCTCATTTTGTAACAGAGATTTGCACTTACTGGTGGTTACTGATGGGTCAACATAGCCTAGGCCAATGGAAAGCCCGGTGTTGATGCAGTCCTTGGCCTGTGACGCCGAGTGACCATTTACAGTGGCCAGACAGGAGCGGATAGAGGTGAGACGGGTCAGACGTCCTCCGAGACGCACCTGCTGAATGTAATGGGTGCCATATGTCTCAACGAAACGACGGTAGAAATGTTGAGTCAAGGTAGTTAACTGCGTGGGAAGAGACTGCACATGCTTAAGGAATTCAGGACTGAGAGGTGGCCTGCTTGGTACACGGTAACTGTGGAAAGACAAAAGACACATTATAAGTGTGTGACTTGCACATGCACATTCAGAGCCATTAATAGAAAAAAAGATTTAAGTGATTTACAGATATCGTCTTTAATTGACGTAAAGCCCTATATTGAAGATTTTGTATTGTTTGGTAAACAGACCAAACATAAGGGCCTACCTGTAATGAGCACAGCTTAATTCATGTGAAGCAAAGGCTGATGTGTCTACTCTAGACTGGGCGCTAGCATATTCTGTGGTGGTGGAATGGCTGCCCCCCACAGTCATGTCCACCAGATCCCCCAACTCTAGTCCCACGCTCCAGTCATTCTCTATGACAGAGGTGGCACTCTGTGCTACACCGGTGGCTGTACTGAGCACTGCAGCAGAGAGCTCCTGCTTACAGTTGGTAAAAGAGCGCCAGTCTAGCACAGATAGGGGTAGCTTCTGCAGCTGATTGCCCTGAAGTGGGTTCTCACAGAGCGTGCAAATATTTGCTTCGGTCAGATATGTCTGGAAGTCCAGCACATACGCTCCTTTACGCTGCAGTGTGACAACATCAAATCCTTCTCCAGCAAGGTTATGACCAGGAACAAATGGTGCCTTCTGGCATTCTCTCAAAGTGCCTGTTCTACAGGTGTGGACAATACACAGGTGGCTCAGCAGGAGCACTAGGAGCGAGGGTGACAGCATGCTGTGTAACCTGTGTAAGAGAAGGATCATAATGAGTCATAATTTAATGAAACAATTATTTACTTTACCCTGTACAAAACACAAACCATCCCAATCATGTGCTATATTCAAAAGTGACCATTTTAGACATTTTAGGTATTTTAGGAAGAAAGAAATGGTCTGAGCTAAAACTGTCAACATTCAATTGAAATAAAAGTAAGCATTTGTAATTAATTATGTTACCACTTACCCCTCCACTATGTTTGTCTTATTGGCTTCTACTTACTTCTAGGTGCCAGAAGTTCTAGGTGCTCATCTTATATACTGGATACTCAAGGCCAAACCCAAACAGATGTACTATTCTCACACAATGTGGTGGTAAGAGCAGGCTGTTTTTAGTTGCTACCAAGGATTCTTTGATTGAAAATCTCTTAATTTTGAAATACTATTCAATAATGTGTCTTTATTCATTGATAAGCAATCATTTGCAATCATGCAAATGTTTTGACTCTCTGTACAAATATTCAGTTTCAAATACTATTGCTGTTTTTAATATACTTGTACTACATTAGACTTAACCGTATAATAAAGAATCTTAAAGAATCTTAATGAGTTATAATGAACAACAAAACAACAAAAAGGGAAGACATTGAATGCTCTTGTAGAAGCTGGTGAACTCCAAATATGCCAGGTGCCCTTGAAGTAAAAAAAAAACACAGACGGCTCTTGTATGCTAAACAAAGGTGGTGGCCACGGGGCCTGCTTCAGGCAACTCTTGCATCGAGTCAGTGAGATTAATTTAAAAAACATTTGCTAAACCTGGGGCATAGTATTAAAAAATGTCAACCGGTTTTGACCCAGACTGGGTCTTCATCAGGGAGTGGTGAGAATGAGTACTGTTGGAACTATACGGATACAACAGTGGCCATCTGATTTAAACACAACGTTAATCACAGAATAGATTCAAATCAGCCAGACATCTTACAAATGCAAGATTCCCTCAATATCTGTACCACAGAAATATCTCACATAGAAATCACATATTAACTTACATACACGATAGTGGTAAACATAACCACACTTTTAAAGTAAAAGCAACATGGAAAGAACAAAACCAAACATGCAAAATGTTATTAACATGCAGCTACACCATTCAGGTTTTCTGTAAATAAGGTCTAAAATCTATCTCGTCATAGAGGCGTCTACCTAACTTCTTTATTGTATCCAAAATGTTTCCCTTTGTAATAGTCTTTTCAGATGGTCGCCTCCTTTGGGGGGCAGTACATGTTCGCTCATTGCAGTTTTTCTCTATCGCTTTGGTACATTTTTCGAATCTTTCTTGCAATCTGCAGAAGATCGAGTGCATTTCTCAAAACAGTTTGGACAAATAGCAAAACACCGTGGATCACCTGCAAAAGCCAGTCTCTTGCTCAAAATGCTTAGTTCATCCCTCAAAAGCAAGTTTTTGTGTCAATATACGTGTCAGTGCCATCAGAATGTTTAGTCATTGTGTCACTGTGTACGGATAAGACAGTCAAATTCATTAGTCATGTTGGCAATTGAATAGTGCACTTCGAAGGGACATTTTGATGTAAAATGTGGTTTAGGTGGGATGACAAGTGTACATTTTACCTCATATAATGTATAAGATTGATTGATTGTAAAAGACAAGATTCACATTTACAGAATGACTTCTTTATTGGCAGACATTGACATTGCAGTGCGTAAAGAAAAAAAAGACAGTACTGGACAGAACAAAGGTAAAATACAGTAAGTACACATAGGTCAAAAATATAAACATAGGTCATACAGTAAGTAAACAAAAAAAATATGAACATCTCCCTAAATTCTAAATCCTTATCCTGATCTTCAGCTTTTTCACATTCTCGTCTGTCAGGCCACGAATTTTCACCCACGTGACACCGGCAGCGTGGATAGCATCTTCTGGAGTGCCTAATCCATCCTCTTCCAAATCCTCCACCATGCAGCCTCACCCCTCTTCCTCTCCTTCTCCCTGTTGTTGTCCATTTTCTTGTCCTTCCATTGTCAGACATTGTAACTTTGTATTGTGCTCTGGTTATATACTTTCCAATAGATTGTTCATGAGATGCTCCCTTGAGCTCATTCAGAAAACTGTTGATTATTGGTTACTCAACTGTCTTCATTAGAAAAAGTCTAGATTCAAGCAATTTACCAATTTAGATCATATTTACAAATGTCTTATGGAAATGTATAGAAATGTGCTTGTCATGTTATGATAGCTTGGTAAATCATTTTGCATGTTAAGACTTATATGATGAACTATAGCCTAAATGTTTTGAGGAGAGAGACTATTTGATAGATTCCCATAACAAAGCATTTTGATTAGCATGACAAAGGCAATTGATAATGTACGAAAAAACTGAGAATTGTACACAATCATTTGCATGGATGGACAAAAGCATTTGCAATTTGTTCAATGCAATGAGAAATTGCCTTTTTCATCTGCACAAATGGCATGATGATGTGACAATTGAACAAGAACTTTTGAGAATTTCAATTCTGATGTGAGAAATGTACCAAACCAATTGAGAAAAACTGTAATATGAGAACTGTTGAGGTGCCACGTTGTATCTTCTTGTATCTATGTAACTACGGATAGGTCTAAGGCTAGGAACTCGCTTGTAACAAAAAGTAGGCAGGTTTCGAACGATTCCATTTAAGGAGGAGTAAGGGCTCTGTCTTTTGTGTGTGTGTGTGATTGAGAGAAAACTATCAAACTTCTACCGAAAGAAATGCTCACATGTTTGTAGTTGTATTATTACCAACATAGCATTTACCCCTCTGTTTCTCTGATGTTATAGTCTGTTTGGCTCTAGGTGGTAAGTACTTAAAACCTCCTTTCCTCATCTGCTAATACTGAAAGCTCAAGGCCAGAATTAAACAAATGTCCTTTTCTCAGAACATTGCCAGCACAGGTGTGTCGTTCTCAGATTTTGGGTGTCTAGAGGTTATTTAAGGTGAGGTTATACAAGGCTGCTGCTACAAATATTGACCCATCTGACCGAAGAGTGGAACTTGTTAAAAACAGCTAATTAAGTGGATATATTTCTTTTAAATAGCCTAATGCAGTTTACATGTCATAGTGGGGACAGGAGGTGTATATCTCTGTGTACATTGTGTTTGTGTCCCTGCACTTGTGTGTGTATGTGCAGAGGGGAATACAATGAATATCTACACAAAGGCACATAATTGTGTAAAATAAAAGGTTGTTTCTTCACAAATTGTCCTTTTTCCTGTCTTACTATAATACATGCTAGATTGATGTGAATCTATAATATCTGCACATGCAGGCCAACCCATCAGCAAAACTCAATAATCATGATCTGTTTAATTCTGCTTATTAAATGATAAATAATACTGTAATATTCTTACAACTTGGTATTTATGAGAAAAATACACTAATCAACGGATGTATTTCTTACATGTTGCAACCATTCCCAATTATTGTAACTGTCCCTGGGCATGGGAACAGTTGCACCATCTGACTTCTTACATTCAAATGCACATTGTCAACAAAGATGTGTTATCATCTTTAAATGGTCTTGACATCTGATAGACATATGTAAGGTTATTGTATAAAGATTTCAGCTGTATCATTCAAATTGTTCCTGAGTAACAGTAAAATGCAAAAAAAGTGTTGCAACTGTCGTTGGTCTCCCTGCTTGCCTGTACTGCAGAGCAGATGGCAGAAGAGACAGCAGAGGGAGCCTTGAAATGCTTGTACTTATAAATAAATACATACTTTGCATTCTATCAAAGTGACTTTGTGTAAATCACTGACATTATTTTTTGTAATCTTCAATTAATGTTAGGGTTTTTTAAAATGGGTTGTAAAAGGAGGAGGATGGGGGGGGGGGGGGGGGGGGGGGGTTAAGTGCAATGTACTATACGGTTAGGTGTAATGTAGTGTAAGTATATTAAAAACAGCAATAGTATTTGAAACAGATTATTTGTACAGAGTCAAAACATTTGCATCAAATGATTGCATATCAATGAATGAAGACACATTATTGAACAGTATTTGAAAATTAAGAGATTTGTAATCATAGCACCCTTGGTATCAACTAAAAACAGCCTGCTCTTACCACCACATTGTGTGAGAATAGTACATCTGTTTGGGTTTGGCCTTGGGTATCCAGTATATAAGATGAACACCTAGAACTTGTGGCACCTAGAAATAAGTTGAAGAAGCCAATTAGACAAACATCATGGAGGGGTAAGTGCTAAAATAATTAATTACAAATGTTTCCTTTTATTTCAGTTGAATGTTGGCAGTTTTATCTCAGACCTAATTGATGTGATTCTAATACATTTTCCTTTCTTCCTAAAATACCTAAAATTCCTGAAATAGTCACTTTTGAATCTAGCATCTAGCAAAGGATTGGGATGGTTTGTGTTTTTTACAGGGTAAAATAAATAATTGTTTCATTAAATTATGACTCATTATGATCCTTCTCTTACACAGGTTACACAGCATGCTGTCACCCTCGCTCCTAGTGCTCCTGCTGAGCCACCTGTGTATTGTCCACACCTGTAGAACAGGCACTCTGCAGGAATGCCAGGAGGCACCGTTTGTTCCTGGTCATAACCTTGCTGGAGAAGGGTTTGATGTTGTCACACTGCAGCATAAGGGGGCATACGTGCTGGACTTCCAGACATATCTGACCCCAACAAACACTTGCACGCTTTGTGAGAACCCACTTCAGGGCAATCAGCTGCAGAAGCTACCCCTCTCTGTGCTAGACTGGCGCTCTTTTAGCAACTGTAAGCAGGAGCTCTCTGCTGCAGTGCTCAGTACAGCCACCGGTGTAGCACAGAGTGCCACCTCTGTCATAGAGAATGACTGGAGCGTGGGACTAGAGTTGGGGGATCTGGTGGACATGACTGTGGGGGGCAGCCATTCCACCACCACAGAATATGCTAGCACCCAGGCTAGAGTAGACACATCAGCCTTTACTTCTCACCAACTCCGCTGTGCTCATTACAGGTACCTAATGTTTTATCTGTTTACCAAAAAACAGGAAGTTGCATGTTAATTTTAATACCTTTACTCTGTAAAATGTAAAGTACAGAAGAAAGTTTTAACTGTTTACCAAAGTTTACAACCTCTTAAATATGTACTTCATTACATAGTTCCCCAGAGGAGATTGACTACGTATTGCTATGATCCTGTCCGTGTGTGTGTGTGTGTGTGTGTGTGTGTGTGTGTCTATGTCTGTCCACCTGCAATGATCCTGTCCGTTCACATAGGGGACCAGGTTGCCATCTCTGATTGCGCTTGTTTGAAACTGTATGTTAGTATTAGTAATGGTACCCATTTCTGTCTTTAAAAGACAAATTCGATGTAAAATGAAAATTGGCATGTTAAAGCATCATACCGAGTTGGTATGTTTGCTGAGGAGCAAAATTGAGTTAGCCTGTTGCATTCAGAACTTAACTGTTTTTTACCGTTTGTACCAGAAGGCTAACAATGGAAGTGGTGGGCGCCCTTAGACGAAGCATGAAGATTACGGCATTATTAAACCATTATAACAGATCGAAGGAACTCCACACTCCATAGGTAGTACAACAAAGGCCCTGGCATTCAAACATGCAACAGGCTCAACTCAATTTTGCTCCTCAGCAATCATACCACCTTGGTGCCAATTTTCATTTTACACCGAATTTCTACTTTAAAGTGCTACTCTGTAAAAAGTGACACATAGAACCAACTTAAAAAATGATGGCAACGTGATGCATAGATTTTTTCAATGTTGGTTTAACATGCAATATTTATGTATCCATACATGCCATTGTTCATGATACTTGACAAATAATAAATTAAACTGATGTAAAAACATGCACGCAGCTTGTTGCCTACATTTTTTACATTTTACTGTGTGGTTCAGTTTTTATGTTAAATGCTTCAGCTTCAGTTGTCCATCTCTGAATTTTAACCGTTAAGGTATTTTTGTCATTTTTTTTAAGAATTGGCTCTAAATGTGCATGTGAAAACCACACACTGTTATAATCGGTCTTTTATGTCTTTCCGTAGTTACCGGGTTCCCATGAGGACACCCAAACACATTCTGGAATATCTTACCTGAGCCATATTACCGAGGTGATGGGTGGCAGCAAGTGGCTAGGAGAGGTCTCCCTTCACAAAAACGATTCTACAGAGTTCCGAAGCTGGTTGCAGAGCCTGAAGAAGACCCCCGACATTGTCTCCTACTCTCTTGTTCCCCTTCATGAGCTGGTTGTTAATGAAACCATTAGGAGAAATGTAAAAGACACAGTTAAGCAGTATCTTAGGGACAATGCTGTACCTAAGGAGCACCCTTCTCAGCAGTGCACTGGCAAGCCCAACCTTTCACCCGAGTGTTGCCCTCTGTCCCCAAAAAAGGGTCGGCTTCGTGTAACTGTCAACAATGCATGGCTGGGGTCTGGTCTGGATCCTGTTGGGTCGCCTGATCCTTATGTCAAAACACAGTACTGGAACAAGTTCTATCAGACACACTATATCAAGGACAATAAAAACCCTCATTGGAACACCCAGTATGATCTTGGCCATGTCGAAGCTCATCACGAGCTCAAGTTTGAGGTGTGGGACAAAGACCTGCAGTATGATGACCACATTGGAACATGCTACAGCCAACTCAGTGAGGGCTCCCACACAAATAGTTGTGCCGTTAAAACAGGAGGTTTCTCTTACTCTTACAGCCTCACCTGTGACCCACAACTAACGGGTTATCAGTGCTCTAGGTATAAGGCAAACCCAAAGAGAAACAACTAAGAGTGATTAACTAGACCTAGAGTCAAGTAATACATTCAGATGATTATAAACATGAATGCTAGCTCATACGTGTTTGCAATGAATGAATGAATCCTCCAAATAAAAGAAATCATCTTGAGCATTCACAATGTTGTCGTGTGGTTATCTTAAAGAAGAACAAACTACTTCTTACTGCCCTCCTCACATTAGGCCTACATAATAAACCTTTTGACAAGCACTTGCCTACACTGTCTTTTTGATAACTGTATTGACTTCTTGCGGGACAATACTGACTAATTGGACACTGTACATGCGCTAAGGATTGATCACCTTATAAGCGGGGCCGTCTCAGAGGAGGGTGTATAAAAAGTCATGAAACACCTTAAATGTTGAGGTGCACTACTGATACCACTACTACTACTACTACTAATAATAATAATAATAATAATAATAAATAATTATTTATAAGTTCTTTTCAGAGTACCCAAGGACAATTAACAGTAAATATAAGCAAACATATATAAATTCACAGAAACATATAAAAATCATGGAAAAATGAAATACATAAAATCAGTGAACCATACATAAAATCACAGGGGGGGGGGGATAAATAAATAAATAAATTAACAGTCATTTAGTCCTCCACGCCATCTAGGTGAAGAGTAACGACACCATTTCACCGGAATGAGATATTCTGTTAGGCCAGCTGCAGGATCAGTAGTAGTAGAGTAGAGTTACTTTATTGATCCCGAAGGAAATTAAGGTGTCCAGCAGCATACACATAATACACATTGCAAAAACAGATCAAACATATTGCATACATCTGCATAATACAACATTCACTGAACTGGGGGAAAAAAAGGTAATGATAATAAGAAATCCACGAGGTAGAGAAGTGTTGTGATAAGGTGCCTTGCGGTAATCCAAGTAGATAGATCACAGTGTCTCAGAACAGGAATCAGAGGCAGGAGACTGCTTCAGACAGTCCAGGTCAGTTTCAGCGATGTCAGAGCTGGGAGTAGCATCGCTGTATGGTCATTGTAGAGTAGACAGCGATGTGGATGAGGGGATCAGGGGTTTGTCGATCAGCGGAAGGGCCTTGTGTTGCTGTTGGCTGTTGCGATGGGCATGCAACAAGCATAGAGGATTAGGTGTCATGAAAATCTTCACAGACCAACTAGAGTCTGCGACTTAGCAAAGCAATCCAATAAAAGTATGATTGACTCAGGACTCAATAAAAGAATAATAACTTTTGTGTGCTAAGTGTTCTCCCAAAACAATAGTATGTTAGAATAACATTTGCAGTCAGGCAGGTTTTAATTTCTTCTCCCATAGGTACTCTTCCTAGGTGCACAAATATATTGTTTTTTTTTTTTTTTTTTAAATGGTCAGGACTCAGCAGCATTTTTTTACATTTTTAAAGTTTTTTTTCCTGTGTTAGCAAAATACACCCCTATCCTTAGACCCTTTACACACTATTTCTCTGTACATGCTTGGTACAGGTACAGGCCTATTTGCCATCTGTGCACTTCTCACATCCACAGCAACCTGCTCTTACCACCAGAAAAAAAGGTAACCTCACCTGATCCTGCCGGAGGAAAACAGAAAAACTGTGTGAAAGGACTAAAACCAGGTACATATTTTACTAACTCCCAGAAGCTACTGAGAGATTCCGAAATTCTCCACTGTTAATGGTAATAAATTCTCCTGCACCAAGATCAAGATTATTCAACATTATTTTATTTTATTATTATGTCTGATTATACTTGTATAAGAGAGTAAAACTCTTGTGTTATTTTTTTGCTCCACAAAAAATAAATGATAAATAAATAAATAGTGAAGTGTGTGTGTGTGTGTGTGTGTGTGTGTGTGTGTGTGTGTGTGTGTGTGTGTGTGTGTGTGTGTGTGTGTACACGTGTGCATGTGTGTGTGTGTGTGTAAGACAGACAGAGAGAGAGAGAGAGAGAGAGAGAGAGAAGGGGGAAGAGAGAAAAAAAAAGAAAAGTGTTGTAGTGCAAAGGCTGTCTTAGGTTGTGTTCAACAGTCTTATCATCACCAAATGGAGATGATAGAATTCTCTGATTCTCTTTAATTAAAACAGCTCTTTCACTGACCTCATTATAGGCCTATACGACAATATATGTAAATTTGCTACAATATTTGATACACTTGTTTCTTTTGACCATATCAACCTATTTGTTGTATACTTACAGACAGAGGCGGATAAAGCATATTTAGAATATAGAGGCATTTTCATATTATTCTATGTAAGTGAACCAAAGGTCCCAAGTGCAGAGTTCCAGCCAGTTACTCAACAGGCTGTGTCTAGTTCAACACTGCTTACTTTGCTGAAATATTCCATATGACCATGATACATGTCTATGAGAATAGTACATCTGTTTGGGTTTGGCCTTGGGTATCCAGTATATAAGGTTTTCAAAACTTCTGGCACCTAAAAGTAACTGTGGACACGTCGATTAGATAAAGTCATGCAGGGGTAAGTGGTAAAATAATTAATTACAAATGTTGGATGTTATTTCAGTTGAATACTGGCAGTTTTATTTCAGTACTCATTGATGCGATTCTTACTTTTTCCTTTCTTTCTAAAATACATTAAATTATGACTCATTATGATCCTTCTCTTACACAGGTTACACAGCATGCTGTCACCCTCGCTCCTAGTGCTCTTGCTGAGCCACCTGTGTATTGTCCACACCTGTAGAACAGGCACTCTGCAGGAATGCCAGGAGGCACCGTTTGTTCCTGGTCATAACCTTGCTGGAGAAGGGTTTGATGTTGTCACACTGCAGCATAAGGGGGCATACGTGCTGGACTTCCAGACATATCTGACCCCAACAAACACTTGCACGCTTTGTGAGAACCCACTTCAGGGCAATCAGCTGCAGAAGCTACCCCTCTCTGTGCTAGACTGGCGCTCTTTTAGCAACTGTAAGCAGGAGCTCTCTGCTGCAGTGCTCAGTACAGCCACCGGTGTAGCAGAGAGTGCCACCTCTGTCATAGAGAATGACTGGAGCGTGGGGCTAGAGTTGGGCGATCTGGTGGACATGACTGTGGGGGGCAGCCATTCCACCACCACAGAATATGCTAGCACCCAGTCTAGAGTAGACACATCAGCCTTTACTTCTCACCAACTCCGCTGTGCTCATTACAGGTACCTAATGTTCTATCTGTTTACCAAAAAACAGGAAGTTGCATGTTAATTTTAATACCTTTACTCTGTAAAATGTAAAGTACAGAAGAAAGTTTTAACTGTTTACCAAAGTTTACAACCTCTTAAATATGTACTTCATTATATAGTTCCCCGGAGGAGATTGACTAGGTATTGCTATGATCCTGTCCACCTGCAATGATCCTGTCCGTTCACATAGGGGACCAGGTTGCCATCTCTGATTGCACTTGTTTGAAACTGTATGTTAGTATTAGTAATGGTACCCATTTCTGTCTTTAAAAGACAAATTCGATGTAAAATGAAAATTGGCATGTTAAAGCATCATACCGAGTTGGTATGTTTGCTGAGGAGCAAAATTGAGTTAGCCTGTTGCATTCAGAACTTAACTGTTTTTTACCGTTTGTAAAAGGAAGGCTAACAATGGAAGTGGTGGGCGCCCTTAGACGAAGCATGAAGATTACGGCATTATTAAACCATTATAACAGATCGAAGGAACTCCACACTCCATAGGTAGTACAACAAAGGCCCTGGCATTCAAACATGCAACAGGCTCAACTCAATTTTGCTCCTCAGCAATCATACCACCTTGGTGCCAATTTTCATTTTACACCGAATTTCTACTTTAAAGTGCTACTCTGTAAAAAGTGACACATAGAACCAACTTAAAAAATGATGGCAACGTGATGCATAGATTTTTTCAATGTTGGTTTAACATGCAATATTTATGTATCCATACATGCCATTGTTCATGATACTTGACAAATAATAAATTAAACTGATGTAAAAACATGCACGCAGCTTGTTGCCTACATTTTTTACATTTTACTGTGTGGTTCAGTTTTTATGTTATATGCTTCAGCTTCAGTTGTCCATCTCTGAATTTTAACCGTTAAGGTATTTTTGTCATTTTTTTTAAGAATTGGCTCTAAATGTGCATGTGAAAACCACACACTGTTATAATCTGTCTTTTATGTCTTTCTGTAGTTACCGGGTTCCCAGCAGGCCGCGTCTCAGTCTGGAGTTCTTTAGGCACCTGCAGTCTCTTCCAGCCGAGTACACTGCTGAGACTCAGCACCTCTATCGTCGTTTCGTTGAGACATATGGCACCCATTACATTCAGCAGGTGCGTCTCGGAGGACGTCTGACCCGTCTCACCTCTATCCGCTCCTGTCTGGCCACTGTAAATGGTCACTCGGCCTCCCAGGCCAAGGACTGCATCAACACCGGGCTTTCCATCGGCCTAGGCTTTGTTGACTCGTCAGTAACCACCAGTAAGTGCAAATCTCTGTTACAAAATGAGGACACCCAAACACATTCTGGAATATCTTACCTGAGCCATATTACCGAGGTGATGGGTGGCAGCAAGTGGCTAGGAGAGGTCTCCCTTCACAAAAACGATTCTACAGAGTTCCGAAGCTGGTTGCAGAGCCTGAAGAAGACCCCCGACATTGTCTCCTACTCTCTTGTTCCCCTTCATGAGCTGGTTGTTAATGAAACCATTAGGAGAAATGTAAAAGACACAGTTAAGCAGTATCTTAGGGACAATGCTGTACCTAAGGAGCACCCTTCTCAGCAGTGCACTGGCAAGCCCAACCTTTCACCCGAGTGTTGCCCTCTGTCCCCAAAAAAGGGTCGGCTTCGTGTAACTGTCAACAATGCATGGCTGGGGTCTGGTCTGGATCCTGTTGGGTCGCCTGATCCTTATGTCAAAACACAGTACTGGAACAAGTTCTATCAGACACACTATATCAAGGACAATAAAAACCCTCATTGGAACACCCAGTATGATCTTGGCCATGTCGAAGCTCATCACAAGCTCAAGTTTGAGGTGTGGGACAAAGACCTGCAGTATGATGACCACATTGGAACATGCTACAGCCAACTCAGTGAGGGCTCCCACACAAATAGTTGTGCCGTTAAAACAGGAGGTTTCTCTTACTCTTACAGCCTCACCTGTGACCCACAACTAACGGGTTATCAGTGCTCTAGGTATAAGGCAAACCCAAAGAGAAACAACTAAGAGTGATTAACTAGACCTAGAGTCAACTAATACATTCAGATGATTATAAACATGAATGCTAGCTCATACGTGTTTGCAATGAATGAATGAATCCTCCAAATAAAAGAAATCATCTTGAGCATTCACAATGTTGTCGTGTGGTTATCTTAAAGAAGAACAAACTACTTCTTACTGCCCTCCTCACATTAGGCCTACATAATAAACCTTTTGACAAGCACTTGCCTACACTGTCTTTTTGATAACTGTATTGACTTCTTGCGGGACAATACTGACTAATTGGACACTGTACATGCGCTAAGGATTGATCACCTTATAAGCGGGGCCGTCTCAGAGGAGGGTGTATAAAAAGTCATGAAACACCTTAAATGTTGAGGTGCACTACTGATACCACTACTACTACTACTACTACTACTAATAATAATAATAATAAATAATTATTTATAAGTGCTTTTCAGAGTACCCAAGGACAATTAACAGTAAATATAAGCAAACATATATAAATTCATAGAAACATATAAAAATCATGGAAAAATGAAATACATAAAATCAGTGAACCATACATAAAATCACAGGGGGGGGGGGATAAATAAATAAATAAATTAACAGTCATTTAGTCCTCCACGCCATCTAGGTGAAGAGTAACGACACCATTTCACCGGAATGAGATATTCTGTTAGGCCAGCTGCAGGATCAGTAGTAGTAGAGTAGAGTTACTTTATTGATCCCGAAGGAAATTAAGGTGTCCAGCAGCATACACATAATACACATTGCAAAAACAGATCAAACATATTGCACACATCTGCATTCATACAACATTCACTGAACTGGGTGAAAAAAAGGTAATGATAATAAGAAATCCACAAGGTAGAGAAGTGTTGTGATAAGGTGCCTTGGTAATCCAAGTAGATAGATTACAGTGTCTCAGAACAGGCATCAGAGGCAGGAGACTGCTACAGACAGTCCAGGTCAGTTTCAGCGATGTCAGAGCTGGGAGTAGCATCGCTGTATGATCATCGTAGAGTAGACAGCAACGTGGATGAGGGGATCTCTGCAGCCCGGTCAAGGGTGTGTCCATCAGCGGAAGGGCCTCGTGTTGCTGTTGGCTGTTGCAATGGGCATGCAACAAGCATAGAGGATTAGTTGATGAGGTGTCGTGAAAACCTTCACAGACCAACTAGACCCTGCGACTTAGCAAAGGTCGTATGTTAGAGTACGATTTGCAGTCAGGAAGGCTTTATTTCTTCGCCCATAGGTGCTCTTCCTAGGTGCACAAATATCTTGTTTTTTTCTCTAAAATGGTCAGGACTCAGCAGCAATATTTTATATTTCTAAAGTTATAGATATTTTTTACCTGTGGGACGTTAAGAGCAGCACTGAAAGTAGGTGCACGCCATGATGCTGTGGAACCTAAACGATTAACCAATCACATGCTGTAGAACCTAACGATTAACCAGTTACATGCTGTGGAACTTAAACAATTAACCACTTTGCTGCTGTGGACACTGAAAGTTTATCAGCTGAGATTACAGCATTGTCTGTAAAGGATAGAGGGGACGGCATGAGAAAAGTCAGTAGGAATGCAACTTTTTTTCAGTCCCAGTGCTGAGAAAAACGCCTCCAAATTTAAAATGTTATTTAATAGTGAGTTCAAAGAACATTCTTGCATTTTATTATTACTGTTTAATATCACACGATTGTAGAACTGGATGAGTGAAGAAGGATAAAATATATCAAAACTTTTTTCAGTCTACGTCTAAGCCATACCCAGAATCAGTACGACATCAGTACACCTATACAAGTTACCTCTGCAGGCAGCTGCCATTTCTTTTACAGTTACATAAAGCAACACAAATGAAAACGTTGGAGTTGTAATGTTTACGTCTGAGGGTGTGTTAGTAAAAAAATGCTTTAAAAGAAAGTAAGAGCTGAAATAAATGGTCATATTATCTAAAGTTTCTTATTTCTTTAGTTAGAATCTTAATTTAGTCTTTCTCTTTATGGATTTTCTTCTAGAGGTGGCAATGTCTGTCTGGTGGCAGGGTGTTCTCCTGCTCCCTGTGCCCGTTCTCCTACATGGCTCAAATCTACCTCCACAAACACATCAAGAGGAGTCACCCAGATGAGTACGTGCAACTGCTGAGGTCTGGAGAGATAACATCAGAGACTCTGTTACCTCCTGGAAGCAGTGGGGGCAGAAACCAACACACCCCCCAAACCACAACTGGGCCGTCCACACCAACATCCCGTGAAGTCACACAGGCTTCTTTAGAACAGGAAGGAGCACGTGACCATAAACTACACCAGCGCACTCACACAGGAGAGAGGCCGTACCACTGCACTCAGTGTGGCAAGAGTTGCAGTACAGAGGGAACTTTAATACAACACCAGCGCACTCACACAGGAGAGAGGCAGCACCCCTACACTCAGTGTGGCAAGAGTTTCACTCATGGGGGAGATTTTAAACGATACCAGCGCACTCACACAGGAGAGAGGCCGTACCACTGCACTCAGTGTGGCAAGAGTTTCAGTAGAGAGGGAACTTTAAAATAACACCAGCACACTCACACAGGAGAGCGGCCGTATCACTGCCCTCAGTGTGGCAAGAGTTTCACTCGTGGGGGAGATTTCAAATGACACCAGCGTACTCACACAGGAGAGAGCCCGTATCACTGCACTCAGTGTGGGATGACATTCACTTGGTCAAGTTACTTAAAGACACACAAGTGCTCTCAAAGGAAAGAGTCCTAATCATACTCTTGCTGAAATAAGACCTTTATGTCATTTCCAGGAGGGAAGAAATGCCTAATGTAAGAATTAGTTACTCAGAAACATTCTAGAACACCGAACAGGTTTGAATTTTTCAGTTTTAAAATAAACTGACATTTTTTAACTGACTTGTATAACTCACTCTTCTGTTTAGCATTTTAACTGTTGAATTATTGTTTATGGTGTGTTTATGATAGTGTTGTAAGGAAATGTATAACACCAAGTCACATAATTGTCAGGAATGTATTAAAGCTGTTTCTTTGTAAGAGACCCCCACATACTTTTGGCAGGAAAGTAAAGTGAACCAGCTCAGTTAAGAAGAGGATGCTATACTGTATATGTGTCACTGTGTGTATGTGCGTGTTTGTGTGTGTGTAAGTGACAGTGTGTGTGTGTGTGTGAGTGACAATGTATATGTGTGACTGTGTGTGTGTGTGGTGTGTGTGTGTGTGTGTGAGAGAGAGTGACAGGGAAGATGCAGTTCATGGGAATTCCCAGCTTCTAACTGCATGTCTCTATCTAAACACACACAATGTTAATATGTAAAACATTATTTCATATTTAATTATTAGGCACGTCTATTAAATGTGTCTATTTTGACCATAGTTTTAGATTTCCACTTTTTAAACTGGAAGTTAAAATATTGAATGTTCAATGCAAATTCTAAATTGTTGCCGTGCTTGAAATAAACCTGTAGCGCATAACTGGCAATTAATTGATGTGAAATAAAATAAAAAAAAATAACATTGAAATAAATGAACTGCATAGCTGTTTAATTGTAAGATCATACCAAAAAGTAGCGAAAAATTAAAATGGCTCTGCTAGGCCTACTACTATTAGAATTGCCAAAGGAGGCCGCAGGAGATCTTGTCGATATGTCTACTGGTTCCAAAATACTATCCATCAAGGAACACTGTTTAACTCCGCCCCATTGACTATACAGTCAATGCTCCGCCCTTATCCTGTGACGCTAGTGGTGCGTGTATGGTCAGGTGGATGTTTCGGTAAGCATGTTGAGTAAGCTAAGCAGCCCCAACCATACATGTCGGCTGTAATGAGAAGTGGTGTGTGCTATGTTTAAGGTAAGGTGCAAAGGTGCAAGGATGCCTTTTGTAAGCAAGAATGTTGCAGTTTTGTGTGAATACCAGCCTGACGTTACGTTTCTGAATTTGTCTTATTTTGTCCGGCGAATTAACATCTGTGCTAGAAGCTAGTCAGCTATAATAATACAGCTTCCGCCTAACGTTAGCTAACGATTACAAGGACACAAGTAACGTGTGAACTCAGATACCCTCTATAAATGGCGTTAGTTATTAGATTGTTGACATATTGCTGTAGGACATTTCAGCTACATTGCAGTTTATTTTCATTGTTGTGCAGTTAGATTTCTCTGTTATTCCAGTTGTCTGAACAGTATGAAACTTTGATGAATTGTGACCAGTGTTGTTTTCCAGTCAAGGCGGCCACTTTAACTACACATCTCTCCCACATTAACCAAGTTATCCCGACAACACACTAACATTAGACTTATTAGGCGTATATGTAGGCGGTGAATTCACAGGAATATGTATGAGTAGACTCTTTATCAGTTGGCTTCTATTCATGCCAACTGGAAAGCTTAAAATAAACTCTATTCAAAGGTGTAAGTAGACTAGTTCTATAATTTTGAAGAGGTAGGCTATTTCTTAATCATACCCCGGCCCTAGCTTGACTATAAACTATAAATTCCCTGCGGGAAAAACTGCACTAGTCTTATATGATCATTTGTTTTTATTATGTCACTATGTTTTTCGGTTATGTTTGTCATGTCAATGAGTAAGTTTTTGGTTTTGTACTAATCTGTGGCTTGGTGCATCAGCTGATTCGTTCATATCATGTCCACTCTCAGGGTTAGTTGACTTCGTTTTGACATCCAGTCATGGCTCTAAAGATGCTGCAGAGAGCTCAGCTGCTGGGCCTGAAGGCATCCCCGCTGTTCTCCTCTCTACGCTTGCTGAGCGTACATGCACATCAGGAGCACGCATGTGTCGTATGTCTGTGGACCTCCTCCAGGCGCTGTTCCCTACGGCACGGTTGCCGTAGGGCCGCATGGCTACACCCTCCACCCCCAACACCAACAGTAAGGGTGGGTATTGGCAAGGACTTTACGATACGATACATATCACGATTCTATCATGATACATTACGATACTGGGTATATTGCAATATAAATATATATAGTGATATTCTGCATAATTCAGTGAAATTGTAAAAATAGACCTGAATTATCAGTTGCTATTTACGATCCGAGTTACTGAACTCAACATAACTCAAACACAAAGTGCATAGGATTTAGAAAATAAACTACTGGATGACAGAGCTGTAATATAAGTTTAAAACATTACATTGCGATATTTTTGTTATAATTTTATTATAATGATATTTTTGCACACCCCTAGCCATCAGGGAGGATGGGGGTCTGCTCCATGACCATCCGTGATCCCCTGCTGGGTGTGTCTGGAGCGGTGCACCTGCACCGGGACTCCCCTCCCGATAGCGGTGTGCGACTGTCGCTGGCCGGGTTGGCGCTGGGCTCAAAGGAGGACGAGCGAGACGCGTTGAAGCGAGTGTCCTCCTGCGGCTCCTCGCGGCAGCTCCTGCGCTTTCTGCGCTCATCGCAGCTCCTCTCTGACAACATTGCTGCCGCCGCTCTCCACCGGCTCGCCGACCTGGAGCAGGACGGCGCGGGGGGGCTGAGGGATCCTGCCGTGCTGTCCGACGAAGCTCTGCGGGGCCTCTGTCAGAAGCTGGAGCAGGTATTTACTAGTCTTTCTTTTTATATCCTGTAGACGTTTACTCTTAAAGTGATGATACATGGAGCAACTTTTTGGGCAATAATGCCAGGCAACCTTACCAACACATGCTGTCTGGGCACTTTCCTACTGATGTTAGGCCACACATTTTTATCAGAGAAACTTAAATTAGCAGCACAAAACTTGTCACTATCATCTAATCAGGATATTGGTAGTCTTTTGTGTTGTTGCCTAGCAACATTGCTCCTTTACAGTGATGATGTACTGGGCAACTATTTGAGCAATGTTGCCAGGTGCCATTATAACCAGATGATATTTTGAAACTGTCCTACTGATATATGGCACCACATGTTTGTCAGAAGAACTGAAATCATCAACAGGCAACTTGTCTTGATCATTCAATGAGAACATTAGGAACTTATTATGTGGTTTCCTTGCAATGTTGCTTGAAAAGTTGCACAATGTCATCACCTTGTCACTTTGTGTTTAATCTGTAAATAAACTTGCGTTGGCTTGGCAGGAGAGTGGCCGGCTAGGGGACGCGGCCCTAGTGTCCACTCTGCTGGCCTGCACGCGCCTCTACCTGGACCCCTGGAGCAGGCTGCTGGTGCGGCTGGTGTCGGAGAGCCAGGCGCGGCTGGACCAGGGGAGTCTCGGCGTGGTGGAGCTGTGCGCGCTGGCCCAAGCCCTAGTAGCCCTGGAGGGCCCCGACTGCACCATGCTGGGGCAGACCATGGGGCAGCTCCAGCAGAGCGACCCCACCCAGTGGAGCCTGGACGAACTCGTGGCGGCGTACGATGCTTTTGGGGCGGGCGTAGGCGAAGGTGGGCGCTACCAGGACCTGCTGAACGCCATGCATGCCCACGCCCTGTCTGTGGCAGGGCGCCTGGAGCCGGCGGCGGTGAGCAAGGTGCTCGGAGCTCTGGTGGTGATGAGTGAGAGCCAGGCGCTGCCGCTGGTGATCGCCCTGTGCAAGCAGGCCGTCCGCCACGTGCCCGTGTTCACGGACTCCCAGCTGACCGCCGTGCTGTCCGCCCTCATACACTTCGGCCACAGCGACCGCTTCCTGGTGCAGGCGCTGGAGCACCACTTTGCCAAGAATGCCTTCACGGCCCACCCGGAGACGGTCACCAGGGTGATGCAGTACTTCGGCCGGCGCCGCGTGTGGTCCCCGGCCGTCTTCGACGCGGTGGCGGAGAGCTTCGTGTACCGCGCCGACGACTACAGCACCGGCCAGGTGGGGCGGCAGCTGCAGGCGCTCGGGACACTGGGCTACGTGCCGCCCAACGCGGGGAGACTCTTCCGGAAGGTGGAGGCCCTGCTCCACACGCGCTTCTCCCAGTTCCAGCCACAGGTCCTGCTGGAGGTGCTGCACGCCTGCACCCTGCTGCAGAGGTTCCCCCTCAACTTCGTCTCCAAAGTCTTCAGCCCCTACTTCCTCCAGCAGCTGCAAGGTAAAGAATATGATGGTCCATTTTATTATATTTAGCTGTAGATCTTATCCACAAGCGGGAGGTCACGTTGTAAAGCCTTGGTTCTGCAGTTTCGTTTGGTATGAGTGCCATATCGCTAGCATGTACCGTTCCAAAGTAATTCAACAGAGAAGAATATGTGTAAATTTGCCCGCACTTTGCGGGCGTCGGGCCCATAGGGTTAAAAAACTGCCGGGGGTACTAGGTGCTTTCGGCCAATGATTCGAACTACTCACTGCCATGTATACTCTGACAATTGTAGTTGACACCCTGCAGAGGGTAGTCGAATTAAAGCTATAATCGAGTTATTTGCCATCATGTAACCGCACTGAGTGACTTGGGTACAGGGACAGTCACTCTGGACCAACATGGAGTTAGATGCCTTGCTCAAGGACATCTCAGTCATGATGAGAGTGCAGGATCGCGCTGGTTATTCACTGTGCTGGTAAACCAGCCCCTCGTACTTCATTTCATTTTGTACAGAGGGTCTGGCAGTGCTGTATTGAGAAACGATTTCTTCCTGGAGGTGTAGACTCTTCTGAAGTTTAAAACAAGTGGCTCTGCCTTTACGCAATTGCTAACGTCTGGTCGTCACGTATGTAATTATCCTGCCTACGCACTACAGTTCAAATGTAGCGCACAAATTCCCCATCATTGCTCATAAACACTCCCTCTGTTCCCTGATCGGCTAGGGCACAAATACCACGTATTTGTGTTGGTTTTCCAAAGCAGCATAGGATTGGATAACTGATCCAAATACAAAATGTTCAGGATTACCAAATCCAGTGTACCAACTGCTTTAACTGGAACCCACAGTGTAGCCTACTGGCTATGTAAAGAACAACAAGTAGACCTAAAATACCAGCCATAATGTGTTTTAATTTAAACAAACAGAAGATACCACAATCAACAGAAAAATTTCCATTTAATTTTTTGAACAGCCAGATTCTATTTTTGTTGACTATACTAAAAGATCTCAGTGCCGACTTCATTTTCATTGTTACTCAGTTCAAGTAATCTAAAAAGTATGAAGAGTTGCATATATGTAAACATTGATTTGCTCTCAGTTTGAAAACTGAAGTTTTCATTTTGTTTCAGAAATCTACACTGAATCCACCCTTGTAATGTGATGAGGATAATCTGTATTTTGTTAATCACCAGCTATTGGTGATACTTTGAAGTGTCAGCTATTGGTGTGATTAAAGTATTGTTTCTGACGTGTATGTGTTACAGAAAAGGAGTCGGGAATGGACAGAATAGTCCTGGCTCAGCTCACACAGCTCTACATGACGGTGAAGCTGGAGTGTCCTTTTTATAATGTAAGTTCTCTGAAGAACATGTAACGTAACATAAAAAAGCTAGCCCATGTGATGGATACTTTCAGTGTTTCCCCCAGTACTTTAAATATTTCTTCCAACCTTGACTAAGGTCTCCTTAAGCTGGAAAGCTTAAATCAAACATAATACAAAATGCTAACATAAGCAGGGGGTAATGGGTGCTGTTATCCTACTCATCTCCCGTTTACATCTAGGAAATATTTCAACCAACAATTTGCTTCATATTTAAGATAAAATATGCATAAATTGCCAAAATAACTGGTAGATTTGATACTTCATACTAGTTTGCCAATATGACTTGAAATGTTCTTGTCTTGCAGTGCAAAATTATCTAAACTTTAGTTTTTGTGTGTTAAGGTTTCATGGGTTTGCTCATGTGCATACTGTATTTCTTGTTGACTAGGGGCCACAGCTTTTGCCCAAGTACCGTCTGAAGTCGTTCTTGATGCCTGGACGCTCTCTGGAGACGCAGGTGGATGTGCACCTTTATAACTCAGTCAAGGCGGGCCTGGTAGATTTACTTGGGGCAAGATCGTATTTTGCCTCAAAGGTCCTAACTCCCTTTTGCTACACGTTAGGTAAGTGGGAATCCAACAGTGCGGTTCACAATTTCATATCCACACATTATTTTTACAGTTGTGCTAATTACTATTTACATCTCAATGAATAGAATCTAATTTAAAAAATGAATATTGTGGAGAAGTTGATTTGCTTTATTAATCCCGTTTTAAAGGAGAAACTCATGTATTGATTCATTTCACAGTGTGTAATGATGCAGTTTTTTGTAATAAATCAATATCATGAGTTTGGTTTTAAATAAATGTATTTGATAAATTAACTGAAGAACAAATAGTATTCTTATTACACTAAAAATGTATTGTCTGTTAATACTGTCTGAAACAATTGCAAAAAAATCTGTATTGCATTTGGTGAGCTGGCAGTTTAATGAGGCCAGTTCTTGTCTTCTGTGTTTAAGATGTAGAGATTAAGCTGGATGAGGAGGGATATGTGTTACCAGCCAGTCACATTGATGAGATTCACAAGAGGTAAAACCTGACTTTTTTTTTTTTTTTTTTAATCCATTTGCTATTAAAGAAAGGGAAGGATGCACCCTCACAGTAAGGTGCAGGCTAGGACAAGCTGTAGATTTAAAAGATTATAGCCACATACTCCACATCAATTTCTTTATTACCTCCTTCAGGAGGTTATGTAATCATTGGTGTTTGTTTGTTTGTTGGTTGGTTGGTTGGTTAGCAAGGTAACTCAAAAAGTACTGAATGGAGTTTAATGAAATTTTCAGGGTAGATCAAAAATGGGCTAACTTAAAAGGGATTCGATTTTGGTGGTGATCTCAATCCAGGAATTCTTTATAGGATTCTTCACCATTGCGAAATTTGTTCCCCATAGAACTGTCGCCCTCTTGTGGTGTCATGTGTTTGCTTGCTAAACCACCTTCCTGGGTGGGTCAAAAATGGCTGCCCTGGCGGAGGTCTGCACTCGGAGTGCTTTTGTAGTTTTCTTTATTACCAATGTTTCGGCCCCATGGCCTTTTGTCAGGGTTCAAGAAACTGACGTGGAGTGTGCAGCTGCAGTCTTCTAAATCCAATTGCTGACACAAGCATTCAAGTGTTCAAGGCCCCTGATACATCTGCATTGCACCCAGTCACTCTTGGTCTTGTGTGCAGGATTGCCGTCTGCATTAACGGGCCAAAGCGGTTCGCTGTGAACGCACAAAAGCTGCTGGGCCAAGAAGCCATCAAACAGAGACACCTACGGTCCCTCGGCTATGAAGTAGTGGAGGTAAGTCAAACGCTTGTCCTTCTTTTTTATCAGCGGTGGACATCCAGGCTTCAGAAAGTAAAAACCCTGCCATGTATTTGATCCAACCGTTTTCTGAACCATCTGATCCCAGTGAGCTCACAGATAATTACAGGTAGATCAGCAAACTAGCTAAATGAGCGATGTTGAGTGCACAGGCAAGGATTTTCCTTTTTGAAGCCAAGATCTCCACCTCTGCTTTCCACAGACTTGTCTTACAATACTGTTTGTTCCCATTGTGCCTTCATGATTTTTTTTTAAATGTAAACCTCTAGTAGAATTTTTTTTTCAATCTTCCATCTTTTTTAAAAACAGATTCCATATTATGAGTTTGAGAAGCTGAACAGCAAAACGGAGACAGTGGAGTATCTTCACAAGAAGATCTTCCCCCTCAGTTACAGACTCAGCTGGTGAACACACTCACACTCATGAGCCTCATGATGCCTTCACAACCCAAGTCTCTTCATTACTGCAATCATATTTGACAGTGTTTAACTTAATGTATTTATTAACACAACTGATTCACCATGTTGTATATCATTCACAGCCATATTAAAATATCACTTGGACAGCTGTTTGAGTTCTTCATTACTGTTCTACATGCCAACAAATAAAAACATCCATGATTGTGTTGAAGGCTTAGTTGTTTCAGACTAAGACTGTGATAGTTCCTTTGATGTCAGAACATTAGGTACATTGGGCTCTACTGAATTACAGCTAACGTTAAGTCACTAAAAAAGGCTTGGTTCAAGGAAAAATGAAATATAGAATAATTTATTATGTTATTTCTTGGCAACGACGTTGCAGTATAAAGTCAGTCAACCACACACCAGGATAACTGCAAAGAAAGCAGAAGTAAAGCTCTGCACTAGGAAGAAGTAAAATCAAAAGAAAGACAAATTAAAATGGAAATTTTGATTGCAGTGGATACATACATTCCTGATATTGATAGCCGTAACAAGTTAGCCTCTGGATAAGCAGAAGACAAAATGGAGATTGTTACCACCTCAGCAAACATCTCTAACTCTCAGGCAGATTGGCTGTGTTTTTATAGGCTTGAGTTTCTCATATAAACATGATTTCTGTATAAAATAAGCATTCCTTGTTGGCGTCTGCCTTATGTGGCCGGGATCTGAGGCAAGCCAAACTCGTCCACCAGAACACCATCCTGAAAGACAAACAGGACAAGAAGTTTAGGAAAATACCTCTAATTTAGATGCTTTATGTTCATCATGCAACATGGTTCTCACTCAGTTGGGAAATTTCTGGAAAATCTGGGAATTTCAATACAGTCTGTTCCAAGCAAGCACATTGGGAAAGCATTTGTAGGCCTCATACAGCTCTGGAAAAAATTAAGAGACCACTGTAAAATTATCAGTTTCTCTTATTTAACTATTTATAGGTATATGTGTGAGTAAAGTATACATTTTTGTTTTATTCTGTAAACTACTGAACATTTTTCCAAAATTCCTAATAATTAGGACCTAATTCAACTGACACTGCAAAGGAATGGCTGTCATACATGTAGAGATGCAGATTTTAGGAAAAGCTGCAGTGGTCTCAATTTTTTCAGAGCTGTAGGTCGTTTATGTCAATGATTCAACATTGCACCAGGATTCCCTCTGGTCGTGAAATTTCAACAGTTTGTTTCAGACATGGAAAGTCAAGACTACACTTCAGGAAAAGAAAAAAAAATCTTAGAATCTCATTTCCTGGGATTACTAATCCAATCCGATAAATATTCCTTTATCTGGACCTGAGGCAGCAAGCAACTATCAATCCTATCAATCTCGTTGGGTGTGAATCTCTCCTGTCCACTTGCACAGCCAATACCAATTTCCCCTACTGGCTAAAGGATAGCTGGTGGCCTGAGGCCAATTCCATTACCCAGCTGGTCCCGTTCCACTGCACTCCCTATGGGTATTCATCATGCTGCTACACTGCTTTGATGGAAGACAAGAGAGGAGTGGAACAGTGGACTCCACAAACTCTGTCTTTCCATGAGAGGACAAGGACCAAAGTCGACTTAACTGACTGACTGGCTGGCTGGTAGGCTGGTAGAAATGCACGATACTTGAAAAATGTGCGATATGCGGTAACATTGCTGAGTGTTGCGATGACGATATGTTTTGAGATTAAACAAATATTTAAGTATAGTTTTAACATCTTTCAGCTTAATCTTCACCGCTAGGCTGTAGCCAGTGCGCAGCCTATGGGGTGGATATCAAGGGCAGTAAGATTCCACTTGATTTCCCAAATATCTTCATATGTGGAAACATGGCTTAACTTGAATAAATGGGACATTACTGTAAGCTGTTTCACAGTAATGTCCCATTTATTCCAGTTAAGCCATGTTTGGCGATATGTGTATCACGATATTTTTTGATATATTGTGCAGCCCTACTGCCTGGTTAAACGTGACGTCAAACGTGAGTGGATGGAATTTGTCCAAACATTGGGTACCAATGTCACGGAGATGGGAAAAATGACGGCTGTATTCTGACGGCAGAAACGTAATTCCATTCTTTTTTGACGTCATGTTGAGCCAGAGTGCCACAGTCAAGAGTTCTTGAGAGTGCCGTTTTTAAAAACACTAAACAGAAGGAAGAAAACAAACACGTACCCTGTTGGTAGACTTGTCTCCTGGCATACCCTCCGGTATGGAGGGCGCAGTGGAGGCTTCGTCCAGGTAGGACGAGTCCTCGTCCAATAGCAGCTCATCGCCCAGTGCATCCAGCTCTGTGAACACACGCGCACACACACACCTACTCAGAACACTGAGGCTCTCGTGACTTATTATGACTTAATACATTAGATGTCAATATGGTTCCTTTTCATTTTAACCGCTATAAAAACACATTTTTGGATGTACTTAGTACGGTATAATGTTTAGTGACACAGTCATTGTCGTAGAACAAGGCCCGACAGAATGATGCAGGACCCTAACACAAACCAAATTGTCTACTTGTCTACTAGTTATGTTAAAGACATGAAAGACAGAAGCAAAAAGTCTATTATTTTACAGTCTTGTAAAACCAATAAAACAGACAGACTCCATAGTCTAGTGTACAAAGCTTAAGAGTATCTGTCAGTCTATATGTCCTTATGATTGCTGTAGATATGGCTCACATTGTGCTACACCAATAGTCACTTGCACTGTCGAAGGCCAGAAAAACAGATTTATATTTGCTTGTGAGTGAGCTTCTGTTGCTGTGTTTATCTATACTGCAGCCTAAATAATTAACACCTTCATGCAAATGAAGTAGCCCACTTAGTTACTCGGTCACACAAATCAGTCAACTAGGCTTTTTTATGTGGATGAGGGCGCATTTGCGTACAAACTGCTGGTCCCAGATCAGCTTCGAAGGTTTGAGCTTTTGAGATTTAGCGTGGATTTAAGATGAAATGAGTGTGTATACACCTGACATACGAGCGGTGAGATTGTCAAACATTTGATCTATAGGTCAAGGAGGTCAGGTTTCTCATCTACTCATCACTAAGGGCTTATTCACACCGGCTTGAGCGTGTACAACACGTAACCGTGTACAATGTGTGTGTAAGTGTGACAGAATACGCTCAGATCATGCATGTGGTGTAAATAGTGTAATTTGTTAACATGCATTCTAAATGAATACAGAATGCGCTGAATACGGAGAGTGTTTGGTGGAAATGAGCCCTAATGCGCAACCATGCCAACCCAGTTTCCATGTTTATCTCTATCGGTTTAGGGGGTGGATCTGCAGACGTATCGTGTTCACTGGCCAGCACAGTAACTGCGGTGTCTATGTACAGTACTGTGCAAAAGTTTTAGGCAGGTGCCTTCTAGGTATACTATACAGCATTTGAAGGAACTTGGCTGGTAGCTTGTTTCAAACATCTTGAAGAACTAACCACAGATTTTCTGTGAATGTAGGCTTCCTGACATATACAACCAATTCGGTGTAATTGGTCGATCGTACACCTGACTATAATCCTGTAAAATCCATGATTTTGTGTGTACCCCTGTACCCCTGCAGAATACTTTAACAGCTCATATCATGAAAACGCTTACAGATACAGTCATGGTTTACATTAAACACTTATATAAAGTCATATAAGGACTTTCTAAATGTTAAATTTGACCTCGAGAGACCTTGAAAGGTCAAACGCAAGGTCACCCATTCGAATTGTGGCTATAAATCGGACAGTTCTAACCGGATATGGATCAAACTTGGTAGGTTGGTTGGGGTTAGGACCTGCATATCGCTTTTTTGTTTAATCGGTCCAAGGTCAAGGTCAGAGGCCAAGGTCAAAGTTTTGGCCCCATGCTAAGTGCATGGTGGCACGGGTGTAGCACCTCTGTGAGTGCTCATCTAGTTCTGTCTGTGGTGATACTCACCGGCCTCCAGGTCGTCCTCGTCGATGTCGGGAGTGCCGTAGCTGCGGCTCAGGGCGTCCTGCACCTCACTGGCGTCCTCCATCATGTCCTCCAGCTGATCCTGCAGGTCCTGCAGCCAAAACAATACACACACATATTACCCATTCAAATCATCTCACATCACCACACTGCTACCATGGCATGACCAACAAGATCTTTTGTTGTTTTAAATGATACAGGCAAATCTTAATTCATTCAAAAGGAAACTTTTTTACCATAATTCATTAAAGGTGTCATTGCATTGTTTTTTCATTTTATTGACTAATGGAGGCAATCGAGGCAATCGAAAAGAACATTTTCATGTGCAGCATGCATATGCAACTAAAAACTATTTCAAAAAGAGCAAGTACTAAACGGTTTCTCACAGAATGACACCTTTAAAAGGAAAACTTTTGGGATGTATAATTGTAGAGATTATACAATAAGGACAAAGTCTTCTGAGCTGCTTAGAGAGCGTTTCTCCTTTGCAAAAACTGAAATCGCAAAAAAAAGGTCACCAGTGTTTACATCAATCTGATCGATCTTGACGTGCTTGTATGCCTTCTTCATGTCCTTGGCTGCAACTTTCATTGCGTCCACCTATAAACAGACATTATGAGAGATAAATGTATAGTATTTATAATGTGAGCTGTGCATGTTTACATTTATGTGAAGTTTGTTTGTTTATTGCTATTTGTATTTTTAGGCAATATTAGCAACTGTCTTTTTCATGGCCAAGACAGGTATGATGACACATAAATTAGATATAGAAATTAAATAAATAATTTAAACACTTAACATTGATACTAGTCAGAAATTCTAAAACTTTCAAAGATGGGCATGCATGTGAAGTGTGCATATGGCCATACTGTGGTCTTAGTGTCTTTGAGAGTTTGGATGGTGTAGTTGGCCTGCTCCATGTTAAAGGACTGCTGCATCAGCTGATCTCTTTGCCCCTCGTACCTACACAACAGACAGGAGACATACCGCACAAAAACAAAATATGTCTTTATTTACTATTACGATTGCCATCATGCTGTTCGCTAAGTCTACTGTCAACACAACAGTCAACAATGTTTACACCCAAGGGGAAACTGTTGCTTCTTAGAAATGTCTTGACTTTGACTTTATAACATTTTGTATGAAGCTGTTTTTTTGTCTTTCTCTCCTAAGGAGGATTCAGGAGAAATAATTCAGAATTCAGGAGAAATAATTCAGAATTCAGGAAGATCTAGCCTTTGTCTTATGAACACTGTCAAATAAAGACCAATACAAATCCAGTTCAACTTAAGATCTTAAGAAAGAGTCTTATACTCTTTTTTTATCCCCTTAAAGGTTTTATGAGAAATCAATCACAAGTCAAATTTGTCTTTTTTATTTCTAAAAGACTAAGGTAAGACTGTTGTATGAACTAATATTTCTATCTGGGCAACATACATAGTAGGTACAGTTGACCTGTTATGATTTGTTGATTGCTGGGAAACACTTGCAGGATGGCAACCTCACCAGACAGTACAAATGACAAGATGTATGGTACGTTCTACCGTATGCAAAATTCAACATGTGACTTGGTTAACAGTATATTCAAGTCTCGTCGCAAAATGACGTTTATACTAATGTTACTGAGGTGGGCATGTGTGGGGACTAATGTGAGTGAATGACTTACATTCTCTTCTGCTTAAGGACTCGCAGTGCCTTCTGCTTCACCATATTCTGGAATTATAAAGGGGGTAAGATTACATTCAGTCATTGTATAGTAATTGGCTATCCTTATATGTGGGGTTTGGACTGGCATTCAACAGATATCTGTGACCAAGACCACAGCCTTCAAGACCACAATTATCAAAAACAAAACAGAAAACAGTGTAACAGCACTTGATTGTTTATTTGTGTGTATATAAATCTAATGGTGGATCTAAAACTTTGGCTTGTAGACAGAGAGACAGGCAGGCAGGCAGACAGACGGACACTTTCTTGATCCCAAAGCAAATTCCAGTGTAGTGTACACTGATATTACCATATTACCTTAGAGGGTCCATCTCGCATCTTCTTCATCTGGTCCTTGTATTTTGCCAGCTCTGCATCCAACCTGCTTATCTTCTTGTCAATGGATTCCGCTCGGGAATCCACCTTTAAATGCCAAAGAGTCAAAGAGGCCAATTAGTAACTACTTATTTGACGTGTAAAAATGCTAGACTATACGCTTGACACTTGGCATGCTGTAGCCAACGTGCCAACCTGTCTTTCAAGTTTGATAGTCAACGCCCAATACCTCATCACCCGGAAGAACACAAATGATGGTGTTATTTTCCTTGTTTCATATGGTGTTATTTTGTTTCTTTGTGCATTTCAGTAATAATGACAGGGAGTAGCTTTTAAGAGCCCATATGTAAGAGTTCTGCCGCAGAGGAGCGGCATAGAGTAGCCTAACAAAGAATTTTGTTGACAGTAGACAAACACAGGGTTGTTTATGCATTTCGACCACAGCAAAATCACGTTAACCAGAGTAATTTTAAGGAACACCACGTATAGGACGGGACATCCCATATATTGTTCCAATAACAATCATGGCAAAACATCTATGTTGCTAACTAGCTTTTGGCTACGTTATGACAGTTGTCTGTCGGGACGACTCGGCTACGGTAAGTCACAGTTAAGCTATTCGGCACTTAATTTGTAAGATGCAAACCGATGAACAGATACACACATCTATCAATACACATTTCTTTCACCTCGCTGACGATTAGATCAATTAAAGGTCTACCTGCTAATGCTAGCTGTCATAACATCTCACCAACAATGAACAAAGTTCCTTTGTTTGTTTGGTAAGAATGGGCAAGAGAAAGTTCACTGAATGTGTACTTACACTTCCAATGCAGTCTGATAGGTTTGGGGCAGGTCCCTTAGCTTTCCCTCGACCAAAAATTCGATTCATCTTGTCTAAAATTTAAAAAATTGTCAATTAAAGTAGGCTGCTGAAATAGTTTACGATGGTGCCAGCCCTACGAAACTCAATCTAGCAATCCCGGAAATAACCTCACGCTGACGTTTCCAGTCACATGTTTAAATGGGTCGCAACGTCAGAAGAAAATCAAGGCAGGCCTCTGCATACATGCATTAAAGGTGTACTTCCATCATGGTTTCATTAATTTTGCGGTGTTCTCTAGTATTGATAATTGCCCTGTGCGCTGGTTTTGATGAAAAAAATGTTCTAGTGCTTCTGTTTCAGGCTGTTTTAGTTTGGTGGAGGGGGTGGGGCCGGGAGAACGACACGATTTCACCAGAGGCGTGACACGCTCCCTGCAGCTTCCTTTGCCCCACAGTCAACTTGATAGCAGAGTGGGGAAAAGTCAACTTGACAGCGCTAAAACTGCACACAGAATGTCTTCGGAGATACAGCCTTATGTGTTTGATCCTGAATCCGAAGAGGAAAGAGAGATGGCACAAGCACAGTCGCTTCATGACCGTTTGTCAATGAACGTTTCAGAATGGTAATATTTGCATGACAAAACAGTGCAAGTGCCCGGCTAAATGCAGTTCATTTAACTAGCCTGCTAATCTTATGCGAGTCACAGGCTAACATCATTTAAAGCCCATTCGGTCAGTTTCTCTTATATGTATTTTCACGTCTGCGTCACGCCGAAGGCCCTTTTCGCATTGGGTCGTTTTTCCAGCCTATTGTCTTCTTTTGACTGATATAGAAAATGGGGGTAGAAAAACATTTTGATATGCAGCATGCATATGCAACTCAGGGTGACCTATCATATTTCAAAAGAGCAAGTACTAAACGGTTTCTCGTGGAAGTACACCTTTAATTACAACAGGAACGTTTTTTAAAGCTTCATGTTCTGTATAAATCTAATTGTAATGCTAATGTCATAATGTTACATGTAGGCCTACAACATTATGAACATTTTATTCCCCTCCATGTGGTTGCTGCAAAAAAACAAACAAACAAACAAACACACACACACACACACACACAAACAGACGCACTGTGCTGTAGGCTAGCAATGAATTCCAGGAACATATGACTTCATCACATTCTTGGCTGGTATATGCCTATGAACAACACATATTAGCTAACAATATAATAAACATATAATTTATATGATATATAACATATAACATTAGGCCTACACTTTCAAGCAATTAATAATTACTAATGTGACTGCAAAGTGATAGTATTTGTGGTAAAATGGTGGTAAAGTGCAAATATTCGATAATAAGTCCTAATTAGTAAGTAAGCAGGTCATTTTGGAAGTAAATTGTGGGGGTAGTTAATTTTGTAAGTAAACCTTTGGAAGTCGTGCAAACAGGTGGTAATGAACAGTAAGTAGTACATTTTGGAAGTAAACTGTGGTTTTAAGTGAATTGAGGAAGTACATTTTGGAAATTTGGGTGTGATTGATCACCTTTAGTGGGGCCGCCTCAGGGGAGGGTGTACAGTGAATAAAGGCCCGAAACACCCGTTGATCCTGAGGTACACTGCTGAGGATGTGTCCCACATAGTGTATGGATAATTGTAATGGCTGTAGTTAGGAAAGCCTGAAGTATGGTACAATGGGTGCTCTCCCCACATGTGCAAGTGTCTTGTATTTATTTATTTATTTATTTATTTATCTATTTATTTTAATGGTTAAGGAAATGTTGGAGGAAACTGCAAAGGCTTGCCAGTGGTCCTGGAGGAGATGCATGTTGTTGGCATGGTGAAAGCCATGGGGGAAAGCGATAGGTATAGTGCTGCTGAGTGGATCATGTAAACGGCCCCAGCAGCCCCAGTCACTGTAACGGTAGCCGGCTGGTTCAGGTTAACCCTTGTTGAGCATCTGTCTGTACGGCTCCAGTTGGCCATCCCCTCAGCTGCTCTGTCCTGTACAGCTCACATGAGGTTGCGTGAATAGCTGTAGTCAGCGGCCAGTTGTGCGTGTTACACCTGGGAGTAGGGACTAACAGCCTGAACTATTTACTTGATTATAGATAGTGTAGGGGTAGGTGTAATAGCTATAATTTCTCCCTAAGGTGCTCTTCCTACATGCACAAGTACTTTGTGTTCTTTGTAAACTAACATTACTAATAATTAATAACGATGCTGGCATTTTAGAAGTCATATCATTCCTGAAGCACTTCTGCTGAGTATATAAAATGACAATATAAATGAGTGTCAAGAAGAGCATATATTATTATTTATTATTAATCATTTGTCAGTTGTCAAGAAGATGTGTTTAAAGGCAGCAGGATTTTACAGTTCACTGAAAATGTGTAACAGAAATAAACACCATGTACCCATCTTTGTAACCTGCCAATATCTGACTGAAACATCATTGATTTGCTGGTGTGCAGCTGAATCCCACTACGGACTTAGAAAAACGAATTCAAAAAGTAATCTTATTGACATTTACCCTTCCCTCCCCCTTTACCTTGTGGTTCAAAAACTGGCCTTTGGAGAAATCGTATTTTTCTTTACCTCAACATATCCGTTAGTTGGAATTTCTCTATACTGCCTCAGGCTCCCAGCCACAGTCTCAGTCATTTGAAATTTCTTAACCATATTTTGTTTTCCTTCTCTACACCTTCTCATTTTAACACTTGTTTAGCAACAAATAATTAACCCAGAAAATAATTAAACTGAGAATGGAATAGAAAGAAGGCTGATATGGAGAGAAACTGAATGGCTTTGTAGATATGTGCTGTGTACATGTATTCATAATTACCTGGTCCCCGGAGGGATTGACCATGTATTGCAATGACCCTGTCTACATGGGGGACCAGGTTGCCATCTGTGATTGCACTTGTTGGTCTATGGATTTGGCATACTGTAGCCTATCAATTACGTCATTGAGTATACTGAAAAGCAAGT
>CM050203.1:8087500-8092500 GCA_027475355.1 Coilia nasus | reverse complement strand
GCCTGTACAAATTTGTGAGCGCTGTAACACATCTAGGAACTTACTTCAGAATGCACCTGCGAGCTATTCACTAAGACATGTTACCTTACCTCTGAAGCACTGTGAAGAAGCGCCGCCTAAGGCATGAAAATACTTGGTAACACTTTATTTTATGTTGTCAGTGTTACAGTGTATCTATCTAATTAGGTAGAGTGGTGCAACCTATGTAACAATATGTAATATCAGGTATGAGTGTTGTGCTTACTTGTATTTTTTTTACAAAAGTACAACATTAGTACATGATATTATGTATTGTTACACAGGTTATACCACTTAATTGGGTAGATACACTGTAATGGGGACACTATAAAATAAAGTGTTATCAATTACTTTAATATCCAATGACTTTGACCTTTTAAATCACACCACTGTCAAAGGTATACAGCAACAGGCTCTACTGCAGATGGACTGCTGCTTGCTATACACCACAGATACACCTCAATCACGTGGCCTAACACTGTAAAATATTTAAAAACTCAACTTGCTTGCTGCAGCTCCCAGCAGTCAATATTGAGTGTGAGCCCTCTGTCAAATTTAAGATCATTCGGGTCCAGGATTTTCTTGGTGTGGATCTGGACAAAGCTGCCAGATCTACTGTTGTGCAATTACATACAGCATACGTTATGTACAGTATACTGTGTGTGTGTGTGTGTGTGTGTGTGTGTGTGTGTGTGTGTGTGTGTGTGTGTTTGTGTGTGTGTGTGTGCGTTTGTGTGTGGGTCTGCGCATGTAAGTAAATGTGTTCATGGGTCGATGTGTTTTTAATCCTGGACCACTAAGTGCACTTTGGCAAAAAAAAAAAAAAAACAGGATCTGAAACAGTACCCCATTTTATGAAAACAACAAGTCATTACATTATAATCAGACAAATATAAGCAAAAAATATACAAATAAAAAAGTGCAAAACAAGAAACAATTTAAAAGAAAATTAAAAAATGAATGAATGACTGCGATGTCAAGCAGAGTCTGTCTTTGTCCACAGAAAGGCATACAGTAATGTAATTTTCAAAAAAGCACAACTGTCCCTGAGGATTGCACTACGCACAGTTCAGAATTTTCCCAGAGGCCTTGGTGCTGCAGTCTCCCTGCAGAGACTCATGCCTCATTAATTAATCCCCGTCTGCGATTCAGTGCCGCACTGTTTTCATAATGAGCAAAAATAGTTATTAAATTAATCTCCTAGACTGACTAGTGCAAAAAATATATATAAATGGGCAGTTACACTGAAAGTGGCGTTTTTTTCTCACATCCATAACAACAGTATGCCACGTATGGTGTGATTGATTTTGTATGATGTGAATGATTACATGACATTTGAGAATTTGCTATTTTCAGCTGCAGAATCTACTGTACGTGAAGAATATTTAAATAATATTATATTTTCTAATGTTGTGTCACATCCCTAATGTGGATTGATTTGCCTACGTACGTATCAGACAATGGATATCTATCCCTGTCTTTGGACGTCATCCCACCATCCCACAGTTGTGGTGAAAATCAGGCCTGGAAATTACATATTACATTTTCATAAGGAATCGGAAAATACTGTGACACCGTACCTTTCATCTTTGTGAATAATTCAGCTCAGAAGAGACACGGATATCAGACAGGGAGGACACACTCATTACCCCATGCTGAGAGTGACTAAGAAGATGCCTGATGACATTTGCAACTTTATCAGATCAGATGGAGCTACAGTAGGCATACGTGCGAACTGTAATGACAGTCACACCAGCACAAAAGTCATTTTCATACACATCAAAGGCTATTCTTCATTTCCCATTTATCTAAACCTCTTCAGCTGTCATTGACAAAAGTGGTTTTTACATAAGATATTCAAGAGATCCTAGTATGAATTAGAGAGCTGACAACCCTGATACGACAGGTAGCATTACCATCTCACCAGATGGGAAAGAGCGAGGGCTAAGCTGAAACAAGGGATTCCAATGGACAAAGACAAAAGTCACTTTAAGCTGAATAGTTTAGAGACAGCAGAGGTGTTGTGAGTGGAATGACACTGCCTTATGCGAATCATGGTGCAATGAAAACAGTGCATACGCAATAAAGATATGTTAATGAAACTAATGGAGTAGTGTGTATATGTGCCCCCATTAAATACAAACAAATACATGGTAAACATGCTTCTTCATATGAATAGAAATAATCGAAATAACCATATTCAGATTTTTTTCACACACTACCTTTCATATAAATAAATACGCACAAATAAATAAGTATGGAAATCTGTGAATTCGAACAATCATATTGTATATGGAAACCCTTATTAGCCCCTCCCTGAATAATGAATAAGTAATGAATATGTTGCAAAAAACTGCAACGTATCGTATGCAATTAGCCTACCTACGCACTACAATTCAAATGTAGCACACAAGGTGAACGTCATGGCTAACGAACACACCCTCTATTCGCTGATTGTATCGGTCTTGCTGGGGCTGACTAAATGACCCTCAAGAGATTCCGGTCCAGACCCTCTGTATTATTATTATTATTATTATTAGTAGTAGTAGTAGTAATAGTAGTAGTAGTAGTAGTGTTAGTATTAGTATATATAATCAATATTATTATTAGTATTATTACTAGTAGTAGTAGCAGTAGTTGTAGTATTAGTAGTAGTGTTAGTATTATTATTCATAATAATAATAATAAGAAGAATAAGAATAAAAATAACAGGTCTAAAATTAAAAATGGAATACATTATAATAAGAACATATAATAATAATTAAAAAATCCAACTATTACTAGTGTCATTAGAGGGGCCCCAGATTAACTTCACTCCCCCCCACCCTGGTCACAGAGCCGACGTGACCTGCGTCAGCCCAAGTTCGTGCGAGTCCTCCTTCCCCACCTGCGTGATGGAGGACAGCTCCACGGCTAGTCAGGCCGGCTTGGCCCCGCGCGGGGGGCTCTCGGCGGGGCAGGGCCGCTGGCGCATCCCTGGCTCCGTTTCCCGTCCACCGCCGCTGCCCCCCCTCTCCTGCCCCCACCGGCCGGCCCTCCCCCGCCCACCCCCGTGCACGGGGAGGCAGAAGTCCTTGAAGCACCGCTTGAAGTTCTCGTCCAGGAAGGCGTAGAGCACAGGGTTGAGGCTGCTGTTGGTGTAGCCCAGCGCCACGCAGAAGAAGTAGGCGGCCATGACGGCCGTGGTCTCGGGCACACCCGCCAGCGCCTTGACCAGCACGAAGATGTGGATGGGCGTCCAGCACACCACGAACACCAGCACCACCACCAGGACCAGGCGGGTGATGCGGCGCAGGTTGCGGTCCTTCTCCCGCGAGCCCGACAGCAGCCGCACGCTCCGCAGACGCAGGATCATCAGCGAGTAGCAGACGGTGATGATGAGGACGGGCACGACGAAGGCCAGCACGAACACGCACAGCTTCATCAGCGTGTCCCAGTAGTCGTACGGGTCCGGGAACTGCAGGGCACACTCTGTGGTGCCTGAGAGAGAAAGACGGAGAGAGAGAGAGAGGAGCTGATGGAGTCACCACAACAAGATTGAGGGATTGAGGGATTGGAGGTATACAGGGTTCCCGCTGTCAAACTTAAATTAAACTTAACACCCCCTGACTTTTCAATTACTTTCCCTGCCTAAAAAGCGGAGTTTCCATGACCTTCTGTATAAAGGATTGTACAGAATATAACCAGAGTTCTGAACTGAAAAAAAAACAAGATATTTCAAACCCATCAATCTGTATTCTCTATTCTGCATGTCTGTGTAGATTCTCATTCATCCAGGTCATGGTCAAAGTCAGAGGACCTAAGTTGTAAGCAACTTCTATTTGGAGCTTAAAGATGTTTCATCTTTGAAGACGTTTCACCTTTCATCCAAAAGGCTTCTTCAGTTCTGGCCTGATGTTGGGAAACCAGGAGCTAAACCTTATCATCTATCTGATACATACCAGATGACTCATGTGACCCTTTGTCATGGAATGAGAGGTGTGGTCTACAGCTCCACCTCCAGTGATCCAGAGGGATGCTGGTTTCCCATCATCAGGCCAGAACTTAAGAAGCTTTTTGGATGAAAGGTGAAACGTCTTTAAGCACCAAAAAAGAGGTCCAGTTGCTTACAACATAGCTCATTTGACTCCCTATTCTTCAGTTTCTCCAACAACACAACTACAAGACAAAACAAGACAACAACCTCAAGCAAGGCATGAGAAAGGTTAATACCTAATAAAGACTATGATGCCTAATGGAAATAACAATGACATTTTGGAGACAATAACTCACTATTACTGAAATTACCTGATACTGTACTTCCCATCCACACATCAAATTTCCTGTCTGAAACAGATTCTGTTGAAATTCTATAATTTGTCATACATTCTGTGACCAGTGAAAACCCTGAATATAGAGCAGTAATGGGGAGAGAGGAGGCAAAAGTTAATTAAAGCAAACAAGCTGGAGCTCTTAAAAAAATGATTAATTTCACGATTGCTATGGTATTTGCATGACATTATGCTCTGAGATTAGCGAAACCTCAAGGGGCTCATTTCCCTTTTAATGAAGGGGATCAACAACAGGCCAGGTGAGATCTCTAATGATCTCACAAATCGAAACGCACACAGTTAACAGCTCTGTAGTGTTTGGACTTTAGTGCAAGTGCACTAATGTCATAAGGTCACATACACGTCACCAGTAATGAGCAACATGGATTCAGAAGCTACAATCTGGTAGCCTGGTAAACCAGCTACTCATACTTCATTTTATTCTGTACAGAGGGTCTGGCAGTGCTGTATTAAGAAACAATTTCTTCCTGGAGGTGTGGACTCTGCTGAAGTTTAAAACAAGTAGCTCTGCCTTTACCCAATCACTAACGTCTGGTCGTGACGTATGCAATTAGCCTGCCTACGCACTACAATTGAAATATAGCACACAAAGTCAACTTCATCGCTCACGAATACTCCCTCTGTTTGCTGATTGGCTAGGATTGGCTTGTA
>CM050203.1:8055000-8082500 GCA_027475355.1 Coilia nasus | reverse complement strand
AAACTTATATAGGCTATGTGATCATGTCCATCAGAGAGCAGCCTTCCAGCTCAGACCTATGGCCGTGTCACTCGTTCACTAGCCTATATAGTTACATGTGAGTCACATTGTTTTATCCCCTACATAGTAAACGAGTGAACATTTCAGATTCAGAGCTGTACTGTATATCATACTCTCTCTGCTCGACGGTCTCCACCCTTTGGCCATCTCGTCTCGTCACAGTCCCATGGCTGCCACATTGCATCTCGCAGTCTCTCCATCACGCTTAATAGAGATGCAAAGGCCCGAGGAGTAATGGGGTGTGGATATGCTTACTGCTCAGACAGGTTACAGCAGCTCCACAATCAATTGAGCTGTTACGGTAAACAAGCTTGTTGTCTTGTTAAAATTGCCTAGGACACTACTTAATATGAACTGGTCTTCAAGTGCTTCTAAAACGAGAGTAACAAAACCTGCCAGCTCATTCTTAATCAGTTAATTGTAAAAGAACTGCACTGTATATTCTTTATCCTGCACGTTTTCTTATCAGTGAACAGAAAATGAAGTGTCAGCTCCAAGTTGTCTTGGTTACATGGACATTTTCCTGAAATTATGCCTCCATGTCATACAGAGCAAACCATTGCCTCAAAACAGTATTACTTGTGCTCAAAACCAAACTCTATCCTCAAATCAGAAACAACACAGTCAAAATTAAATCACAACAAAGCAGGTAGTAACACTACACCAAAAAAACTTGAAAGCACAATGTTCAGATGCATACAATAGCCTAATTTCTTTTTTACAGCACTAAACATGTATTTTCAACTGAAAAAAAAACTAAACTCCGGATTTATATGTAGCCTACTGTACATAGACTAAAATACATGAAGTGGAAGTATTAGATTACTTGTTCAAATACTTTAAACAAAAAAAAAATCATTACATGTATAGTGATGCAATACAAATGAAAACTACATGTGCTGCAAACAAGAGCTCACTGGGCTTCATCCTACCTTTGGGCTAGGTCAGGCCACGGCACCTCATTACAAGCAATGATGTCCCTTAGCAGGTGGGGAAGATTGGCCTGGCGTGTCATATCCATCCTTGACACTGTTCCTCGCATATGTCACAGGCCAATTTCATGACCTCTAAGAGATTTCAAAGAACGTGATCCATAATGGTGGCTCTAATTTGGTTACTGTAGTAGAAAATATTACTCTTCCTCTTCCTCCTCTTCCGTGCCACCCCCTCATATTTGCACTCTCTGTCCTCTTTGTCTCTGATTGGCAGCCATTTTCAAGCTGCAACCTTAAACAACCTGGTGGCTCTCTCAACTGTCATATAATGGTGATGTCAGTTCATTTGAAATTACAGTTTTCTCAACTGCTAAAACTCAAATCACGAAACCTTGCCCCATTTTCTCAAAACTGTAAACACAAGTTCCAATTGTCTACATGCATTTCCCAAAACCCCTGACTCTTGTTGCAAAAGTGAACTACTGCCTCAAAACTGTTTTATGTGTGCTCAAAACCAAACTTTATCCTCAAAACAGAAACAACGCAGTCAAAATGAAAGCACAACGAGACAGTCAGTAAGCACTACACCAAATAATGGAAAGCACAACCTTCAGATACATACAACAGTAGAATTTATATTTAAAAAAAAAAAATTAGTATGCAGTGATAAAGTATACTATAGTACAAATGAAAAGTACATGTGCTGCTTCCAATGTTGCACACACCTTACGTATTGGGCTTCATCATGCCTTTGGGCTGCGTCAGGCCACAGCACCTCATCCACTTTGTTCGTGTTCATGTAGTGACTGATGTCCCTAGCCAGGCAACGGAGAAAGAAGCCCCTAGCAAGACACATCCACCCCTGGCATTGTTCTTGGCCTATGTCACCAAAGGCCAATTCCACTGCCTCTAACAGACTGGCCTTGTGTAAGTAGTCAAAGGAGCTAAGCTGTAAGCAACTGGACTTCTTTTTGGAGCTTGAAGATGTTTTACCCTTTATCCAAAAGGCTTCTTCAGTTCTGGCCTGTTGATGGGAAACCATTCATCTAATTTGCTTACAACTTAGCTTCTTTGACTACCCTGACCTGGATGAATGAGAATCTACAGTCTTTTGAATACTTTCAATGTCAAAAATACTGTCACAATTGTACCTGTTCTCCTCTTCGTACACAATGAATCTACTCATATTGGGTTGAACCCTTAATCCTGCCTATCTCAATGTCAAGCCATGGACAAGAACATGGTTCACAATGGTGACTGTAATTTCATCAGAAATTGGTATTCTTCCTCTTCCTCCTCCTCTCCTCCTCCTTTTCCTCCTCCTCTCCCTCTTCCTCTTCCTCCTCCTTCTTCCTCTTTCTCTACCTCCTCTTTCCCCTCGCATTCTGACCCCCTGTCCTCCTGGCCTACGATCCATTTTGAAGCTGCAATCTCCAACAACCTGTTTGCGCCCCCAAATGACTTTTATTGGTGGTGTTCACTCATTTGACATGAAGTGCAACCAATTCTGACTCGTTGTGCTTAACTTGTGGCATGTGTGCTTTATTTGTGATTAAATGTTAAAGAGAAGGTTTATCATTGTGAATCACGTGTTAAATAATGCAAAATGTGTTCTAAGAATGAGAATGTATTTACAGTTGTGCAAAGAGGAGTCAGGGAGTTTTGCAAAATGTGTTCTACTATGTGAAAATTGCTTAAGGTATTGACAAAAGAGTGAAGAATTCTGAGAAATTGCTCAAGCAATTTAGAAAGGTGTTCAACCAATAGATTTTTGTGCTTTAACAATTGAGAAAAACTGTAAGTAAAATCAATTCTGACTCGTTGTGCTTAACTTCTGGCATTTGTGCTTTATTTGTGACTAAATGTTAAAAAGAATATTTAACATTTTGCATCATGTGTTAAATAATGCAAAATGTGTTTTAAGAATGAGAATGTGTTGAGAGTTTTGCAAAGAGGAGTCACTGAGTTCTGCAAATTGTGTTCTACTACGTATTGACAAAAGAGTGACTAGTTCTGAGAAATAGTTCAAGCAATTTCAAAAGCTGTTCAACCAATAGGTTTTCATGCTTTAACAATTAAGAAAATTTGTAATCACTATTATTGTATCACTGCCATTTGTGTTAGTTCTTCTGAAGAGCACTTGGGATAAATCTTTTGAGTGTAGCCTCTTAGCGGTCACCGTATTGCCGGAGATACGACTCGCTGTGACTGAAAAAATCTTAACTACAACATTACAACATTACTATGACCTTACAGAAAGTATTAGTAACATATTACAACTTGGTCATTGCCATTCTGGTAACAACAAAGTTATAATAGGGGTAGGTGCGTTTAAAGGGTTAAATGTGCTATATAAATACATTTCACTTGACATAGGTCTTACTTAGTGCATTAGCGAATGGGTGAACATTTTGGATTCAGACTATGACTGTACATACAGATCAGGAGCTACTAAAGTGAACAGGTTGCCGAGGTCGCTGAACAACTCAGAAATTAACAGATGTTGGTGAATCTATGTATTCTGATTGGTCTTTGCCGAACCGCGTCATAGCTCATTACCATAAAGTGAACTGACTTTTAACTTCTCTTTTTCGCTCTGTTCACTCAATTCGCTTCGCTGGCAGCGAATTCGCTTTGTTCACCAAATTCGACGACCCTCCATAGAGAAATAATGACTCATGTGAACACAGCTTGACACTAAAGTCACATTTGAGAGCACTAAGCAAAACACCAACCTACAGTATGTTCCTCTGAAAGTTTGTATTGCACAGATACTGTACTGGTGAAGCAGGTTAGGTTCGGCCACACTCGTTGCCCAACTAGCCTCACTGACATCCCCTGGACAAGGATATTGTCGACAAGAATGGCATACATTTCATCTGGCACTTCTTCTCTTCTCCTCTCCTCCTCTTCTCTCCTCTCTACTACCTCCTTTCCTCTCCTCTCGTAACCTCCTCTCCCCTTCCTTCTCCTCTCCTCTCTCATGCTCACTTCCTCTTCTCTCCTCTGTACTACCTCGATTCCTTTATTCTCCTCTCCTCTCGTAACCTCCCCTCCACTTTCTTCTCCTCTCCTCTCCTATCCTTACGTCTCCTTCCCTCTCTTCTCCTCTCCTCTCTTCTCTCCTGTCCTCTCCTCTCCTCTTGTAACATCCCCTCCCCTCTGCTCTCCGGTTATCACTTCTCCTTTCCTCTCTTCTCCTCTCCTCCTCTCTCCTCTCTAACTCATCTCTTCCAAAATTCAAAGGCCATTTTGTTTGACTACTGAGGGTTCTGATTAGTGTATAAAACATTTTGACTCTGCATGTTTTCTCCTGGATGATTATGCACTGATTGAGATTGCCGTTTTTTATGATTGCTTAAGCTCAATTTAAAAAAAAACTAGGCCCATTTTGTCAAAACACTACACACAGTTAGGACAACCATACACCAAATGAACAGAACACACCAGATCTATTGCAAAATGTCATTCTTCTTTCAGAACTATACACTTACTTACATAAAGGTAATCAATCCTAAACACTTTAGTAACATTCTGACTTTTCTAATGACACAATCTGGGTTTAATTTTTTCAGAAATATTGACAAATGACATGAATACATTCACGAAACACAACACATGACTAATACTAAATATATTTCAACTGATAAAAAAATTGTACTTGCAGTGCAAAATCAGACAGTGTGGTCAAGTGTTTGATTGTGTATGGTTGCATATTGAAAATTGAAACACAACCATTTCTACAAATAACCATGTATGTAGTAAACAACGTAAAAAAAACTAGTAAGCATCATCTCTTTCCATTTTCAAGGGATGTCTCAACCTATTGTTTACAAGGCAGCCAACCAATGTCATTTGCATGTGACAAATTTAGTCCTCATCTTTTTTGTTTATGCTCTGCTCCAGATGTACTTTACAGTAACAGTATTTCCCTCTTTCTCTTGCTACACCTCTTCCTCTTCAAGCTCACTTTCATCTTCACTGTCCCTCTTTCTCTCCCTCATGCTACAACAATGCCTTACATTTCTATTCAAGTTTGTGTAACTCCGCTGTTACTTATTTTACAGCGTTTAAGCCTAATTGCTGAGTTTTGCATTTTAGCCTGTAGTATTTTGGCACCCGACGATTGTGTTTAACCAGTTGGCTGTGGTGTGGTCAATTGATAGCTAGTGTTTAGAAATAGAAAGAATGTGACATTACAATATAATCACGTGTGTAAGGCATATAAGTATGTTTAATGTTTTGCAAATCACTGTGTATAGTGTTTTGGAAAAAGTGTTGAAGCTGAAAATGTATTTAGAGTGGTGCCAATCTGAGCCGATATTTTGTTATTTGAGTGTTAGGTTTATTACAGTTTTTTATGTTTGCTTAAACACTAGAATGTAAAGTTTCCCACAATCGCTAAAACCTAACACTCAAATAGCAAAACATCGGCTCAGGATGGCACCACTCTAAGCACATTTGCAACTTCACACTGTTTGCAAAACACCACACACAGTGATTTTAAGTGAACATTAAACACGCTTATATGCCTTACACACGATTCTATTGCAATGTCACCTTCTTTCCATTGCAAAACACTAGCCATCAATAGACCACACCCCTGCAACCAATTGGTTAAACACAGTCGCCAGGTGTGTAGACTTGTAGGTAGTTAATTGTAGACACACCAATCAGTTGTAGGCACTATAAAAGCACCACAATTGAGTTAACCTGTTCTCTGCAAAATGGAGGCCATTACAGGACGAGGAAGATTACTGATGAGAGGGGGAGCCCGTGGAAGACATGAAGGTGGAGGAAGAGGCCGAGGCCGAGGCCGAGGAAGACGCGGGAGAGGGGGAGGACAGGCACCCAGAAGAAGACAACCAAACGTATCTGATGAAATCCGTGCGACATTGGTTGACCATGTTGTTAACCATGGACTGTTGAGGGAGGCTGGACTGAGAGTTCAGCCAAACCTGAGTAGATTTACTGTGGCATCAGTGATTAGGACATTCCGTTTGGAACACAGGTGAAATACATGTTTTTACTTACATAAATCAGTACCTTCCTGTATGACAGAGATAAGTGCTTTTTGATACCCATTCCTGTGAGATTTTACAATAGGCTGCATGTGTTTTGTTTGTTCTACACAGGACTGAGGGGCAAGCACCCCAAGGAGAAGCTTATTTACAGCAGAGCAAGAACAACGTATAGTAAATCTGGTTTTGGCAAATAACGCAATAAGACTGAGAGAAATTCAAACATACATACTAAAAAACAACTCAGTATTTGCCAATGTTCAGCAGGTGTCTTTATCAACTTTGTCACGAGTCCTTAGAAAACACAAAGTACAAATGAAACAACTTTATCGAGTTCCATTAGTGATCGTGAGGCAAGGGAGATGGGTGAGGGAGAAGAAAACAATAGGAGCTAACGAGGGAGTGCAGGTGTAGGGAATGAACACGGAAGAGGGGAGATAACCAAGGAAAACAACCCAAAAGACTAACCGGTGAAAGATACTAGTAACAAAGCGGAAAAAAACCCATGCCCCAAAATGACACCATGACAGAACCCCCCCCCCCCCCAAGGGACGGCCCCAGAAGTCCCAAGAAAAGGAAAATACACCAACTGGGTGGGGGGAGGGGAGAAGGAGAATCAGAACTCCTCGGAGCGATCAGAGAGCTGGGCCTCGTCCCCCCGAGGGATCCGGACGGACCCGGTGGGCGGGGCAGGAGCAGGAAGTCGAGGGGCACGACCGGGCCGGGAGGAACCCCTGGGACGACCCCGACGGAGAGACGGCTGATCCGGGTGCTGATGGTGGAACTCCGTGATGAGGGAGCGGTCCAGGATCCTTGTTGGCTGGGACCCAGGACCGCTCCTCCGGACCGTACCCTTCCCAATCCACCAGGTAGTGGATGCCCCGACCCCTCCGCCGGGACCGGAGGAGGCGTCGAACCGTGTAGACGGGATCCCCATCAATAAGATGAGGAGCGGGCGGCGGAGGCTCTGCCGGGGTATGAGGGCTCACCCGCACCGGTTTGATCCGGGACACGTGGAAGGTCGGGTGGACCCTCATAGTGGTAGGGAGACGGAGACGGACCGCTGTGGGGCTAATGATGCGTTCCACCAGGAACGGACCCAGGAAACGGGCTGCCAATTTCCGGGACTCAACTCGGATGGGGAGATCCTTTGCAGACAGTTGCCCCACTCGATACACCGGCGCGGGGGTTCTACGCCGGTTGGCCCCCGTGGAATAGCTCACAACGGCTCTCCTGAGAGCGGCTCGTGCCCGTGCCCGTCTGCAACGGCGGGCATTGGCGAGGGCCGATGGGCAGGAGGCTTCTCCCTCCTGGCTGGGAAACAGAAGCGGCTGGTATCCATAGATACACTGGAAGGGGGACATCCCAGTAGCGGAGCAGGTGAGTGTATTGTGGGCGTATTCGACCCACACCAGTCGGCTGGCCCAAGAGAGGGGGTCCCGAGAGGCCATGCAGCGCAGGGCCTTCTCCAGCTCTTGATTGGCCCGTTCAGATTGTCCGTTGGCTTGAGGATGGAAACCTGACGTGAGACTGACCGTGGCCCCCAGCAGCCGGCAGAACTCCTTCCAGAACGAAGAGGTAAACTGCGGGCCATGGTCAGATACCACATCAGCGGGGATGCCGTGGAGACGGAACACGTGCTGCTGGACTGCCTGTGCCGTCTCCTTAGCTGACGGAAGCTTGGGTAGTGGAACGAAGTGGGCCATCTTACTAAAACGATCCACTATAGTGAGGATCACAGTCTTTCCTTCCGAGGCAGGCAGTCCAGTCACGAAGTCCAGGCTGATGTGGGACCAGGGGCGAGAGGGAACGGGCAGAAGCTGGAGAAGGCCGGCGGGAGGTCTATTGGAGGCCTTGTTGCGGTTCCACACCGGGCAGGCTAGGACGTATTCTCGGACCTCCCTCTCTAAGTCGGGCCACCAGAATCGCCGAGCGATGAGATGACTGGTGCGGGTCATTCCAGGGTGACAGGCCAGGAGGGAGTCATGCCCCCACTGCAGGACCTGGGAACGGAGAGCCTCCGGAACAAACAGCCTACCCTCTGGGCAGGCGCTGGGGCCGGGCTGGTCCTGCAGTGCCCTCTGTACCTCTCTCTCGATGTCCCAGGTGAGAGCCGTCACGACCCGGGACCCAGGGAGGATGGTGGCTGGACCCTGGAGGCTGTCATCTCCCTTCAGGAACTGGCGGGAGAGGGCGTCCGGCTTCACATTACGGGACCCTGGACGATAAGAGAGAGAGAAGTTAAATCTAGAGAAAAACAAAGACCACCGGGCTTGTCTGGGGTTAAGTCTCTTAGCAGAACGGATGTATTCTACGTTCTTGTGGTCTGTCCAAACAGTGAATTGGACAGACGTCCCCTCCAGCCAGTGCCGCCATTCCTCCAGGGCCAGTTTCACAGCGAGCAGTTCCCGGTCCCCGATGTCGTAATTGCGCTCAGCCGGAGAGAGGCGGCAGGAGAAAAAGGCACAGGGATGTAGCTTGTCGTCCTCCCGTCGTCTCTGAGAGAGGACCGCCCCAGCCCCCACATCTGACGCGTCCACCTCCACTACGAACTGCTGTTCAGGATCGGGCACCTGGAGGATGGGAGCTGACGTAAACCGGGTCTTAAGGTCGGTGAAAGCAGGACCAGTTGACGCATCTGCTCCGTAGAACCCACCAAAGAGGCCACGTTGCCAGAGACCCGCCCTAATTCCCTTTCGGAAATCTCTAAGCGCTGTAGGGCGGAGAGAGACTCAGGCGACGGGCCTTGGTCCATTGGACTGTCAGCTGGGTCCATGTCTGGTCAGTCCGTTCTGTCACGGGAATCAGACAGACGGATACGGACCCAATAGCGACAGTTCACAAAACACTTTTTATTAAGGGATTTGGGGAAAGGGGGAAAAAGTCAATAGCCCGGTAGGGCAGAAAAGTCACTCGCCAAGGCACACAGGTAGACGGGCAGGGAGAGACCCGTGGCCGGGTCCCTGACGAAACGAGCAGAGTTGTGGACGCGCTGTGGTTGATACCGGGGGGCAGGAGAGCCGAGAAGAGTCGAGGGCAGGCAGGAGTCGAATACCGGGAACAGCAGAGCCGAGCAGAGTCAAGGGCAGTCCGGAGTCGAAACCAGGGGCAGCAGAGCAGAGCAGAGTAGAGGACAATCAGGAGTCGATACCAGTGGGCTGGAGGACCAGGGAGAGCCAGGGACGGACCGGGGTCGAAGCCAAGGGCAGGGGAGTCAGGCAGGCAGGAGTCGGCAACGGAGGGCTGGAGAACCAGGGAGAACCAGGGACGGACCGGGGTCGAAACCAGGGGCAGACGAGTCAAGCAGAGTCGGGCAGGCAGTAGTCGGCTACGGAGAACTGGAGCAGTAGACTGACAGACAGGGGAACAAACAGGAACAGACAGGAGACGAGCAACACCGGGAAGACACAGCCAAACAGACGCAGAGAAGTCAGGAGTCAAAAATAGCTTGCCGAGGGAATACACCGTGGTTCGCAGACGGACTGACAGTGAGAGAGTGAGAGAGGTGAGTATAAGTAGCGAAAACCCCGGGAAGCTAAACGAGCGAGAACGAGAAGTGCAGGTGCGGAGACTGATTGAATGATTACGTGACGGTCACAAACAAGGAAGTACAGGTGAGACGAATGATTAGTGATCGTGAGGCAAGGGAGACGGGTGAGGGAGAAGAAAACAAGAGGAGCTAACGAGGGAGTGCAGGTGTAGGGAATGAACACGGAAGAGGGGAGATAATCAAGGAAAACAACCCAAAAGACTAACCGGTGAAAGATCCTAGTAACAAAGCGGAAAAAACCCATGCCCCAAAATGACACCATGACACCGCTAGGCCACCGCTGCCCCAGTATTGTGTAACACGGTTGTGTTTTCTTTCTGTGTTTCAGCGAGTCATGCAGATTGATGGCGAGGAAAACCCACATGAATTTATTTACGTTGATGAGGCTGGTTTCAACCTTTGTAAAGTCAGGAGAAGGGGTAGGAATTTGATTGGGCAAAGGGCTATTGTCAATGTCCCTTGGCAACGTGGGTTACCCTTTGCGCAGCTATAACAGTACATGGAGTCCTCCACTGCCATGCTAACTTGGGTCTATATAACACTCATCTCATTCTTGCATTTTTGGATAGGCTGCACAACATTGTAACTGCTGTGAACAGAAATGAGCGCATGCGTTACATTGTTGTGTGGGACAATGTGTCTTTTCATAGATCTCCTCAAGTTCGAAACTGGTTTTCAACAACATGCACACTTTACAGTCCTTCATCTTCCACCACACTCCCCTTTTCTGAATCCTATTGAAGATTTTTTTTTCAGCACGGCGGTGGAGGGTTTATGACCTCCAGCCGTATGTGCGAATGCCACTTATTCAAGCAATGGACGAAGCCTGTAATCAGATCAATGCAGCATCCGTACAAGGATGGATTCGCCACTCAAGGAGATTTTTTTTCACGTTGTCTGGCGGATGAAGACATCGCCTGTGAAGTAGACGAAATCCTGTGGCCAGATGTAGCAAGGAGAAGGGATGTCTAATTCTTTTTTTTCCCAACATATAGTTACAGCTTTTTTGTTATTTATGGTTTTCAGTCATGTGTACATAGTACGTAAAATAGTATGACGATCAGTAGGATATGTTTTGTTTGAAATATACTTGTCAAACTGTAATGGTGTAACTATTGGCTGAGTTGAGTGTATGGAAAGAATTACTGTGTAGAGAAATAAACATTTTCATTGGTATGCAGAATTGGTGTCATGTAGTGTTTGGTGAATTTACTGTATTTTACTTTGTCTGTGTACTTTACATGACCATCAGGAAAGTGGAAATATTACAAGTGTTTTGCATTGTGTACCACTGTGTCTAACTCATTCAAACACAAATACATGATATGACTCATGTGTGTGCAATTTGGCACCAAAACAGCATTTTTAGTTCATATTTTGCAATAGATCTGGGGTGTTCTGGAAATTGGGTGTATGGTTGTGTTAACTGTGTGTAGTGTTTTTTTACAAAATGAGCCGTTTTTAAAATTGAGCTTAAGCAATTTTAAAAAACTGTAACAGTGGGAAACTTTATGTTTTTGTGTGTAAGCAAACATAAAAAACTGTAAGCTGTGCTGATTTTTGGATGAACGGTATCATCTGGGTTTCTATTTTAGTCCTTCGCATCAGTTATGCAAATCTATTTACAGTTTTTCTTAACTGTTAAAGCACGGAAACCTATTGGCTGATCTACTTTCTAAATTGCTTGAACTGCGTGAGCACTTTCTCAAAACTGCTCACTCTTTTGTCAGTACCTTAAATAGTTTCACATTCTCATTCTCAAAACATATTTTGCATTGTTTGACATGTGATGCAAAATGGTAGACATTCTTCTTAAGTTTTTATTCAGCTTTTTCACAAATGAAGCACAAATGTCATAAGGTAAGCACAGTGATTCAGGACCAGTTTTACTTCATTTCAAATGAGCTAACACCACCAACATTACATTATATTACATTTCCCTTAGCTGATGCTCTTATCCAGAGCGACTTACAGATATTTACAGGGTTTCAGTTACAGTCCCTGGAGCAGTGTGAGATTAGATGCCTTGCTCAAGGGCATCCTAACCATGGGTAGGGTGGGATTTGAACCGGAAACCTTTTGATTGCAAGAACAATTTTCCTAACCACTAGGCCACAGCTGCACCAACACAAATCAATTAAAAGAGCAACCAGGTTGTTGAAGGTTGCAGCCTGAAAATGGACGCCAGTCAGATACAAAGAGAACAGGGAAGAGGAAGAGGAGGAAGAGGAAGAGTGGTAATTTCTATTCCAATTAGAGCCACCATTATAGATCACGCTCTCGTCCATTGGTTAACGATGGGGGGGGGGGGTGCAGGATTGAGAGTTGTGGAGTGAGACCCAATCTATGAAATCTCTTAGCGACCATAAAATTGGCCTGTGGTGACAAAGACAAGGAACAGTGTCAAGGATAGATACGACATGCCAGGGGGTCTTTTCCCCGTTGCCAGACAGAGGACATCATTGCTTGTGATGTGGATGAGGTGCTGTGGCCTCACCCAGCCCAAAGGCATGATGAAGCCCAGTGATCTCTTGTTTGCTGCACTGTACACAGTACATGTTACACATTTGTGCTATATCACCATAATTTATTTTTTGTTTGAAGCAGTTTAACAAGTAATCTAATACTTCCACTTTATGTAGTTTATGTGCTGTACATAAACATCTAGTTTTGCTCTTTTCAGTTTAGTGCTATAAAAATAACTTGTCACATGTCTCATTTGCAGTCCTTTTGAATGAAATAGTGTAAAACAACTGCAATATGAATATGTGCAAGTAAGCTATAGTATCATCGGTACTGAATCTGGAAGAGCGTCCTGTAGTGCTGTGCATGGGCCTGCTGTGCTGCAATTGTTTTGTGTTTTCCAGAGAGTGATGGCGCTAGAGGCAGATGCCATAGGTCATGAGCTGATAGTTGTGGATGAGGCAGTTTTCAACCCAGTACTGTAAAACAGGGAGATGTGGCAGGAACATTATTGGGCAGCGTGCCATAATCAATGTCAGAGGACAGCGTGGTGGAACATACAGTATCTGTGTGCACAGCTATAAGTCAAAATGCTGTTGTTCACCATCATGCAACCGCACAGTGCACACCTAACACTGCACACATTATTGCACTCCTGGACACTCTACATTACACACTCACTATTCATTCATCATATTGGGCAATCTTATTTTCCCTATGGCTGCTTTCGTCCGTAACTGGCTTACAGATCTAGCCTGGTAAACCAGCCCCTCGTACTTTATTTCATTTTGTACAGAGGGTCTGGCCTTGTTGCGTTGAGAAACGATTTCTTCCTGGAGGGGTGGACTCTGCTGAAGTTTAAAACAAATGGCTCTGCCTCTACCCAATCTCTAATGTCTGGTCATCACATACGCAATTAGCCTACCTACGCACTACAATTCAAATGTAGCACACAAAGTCAACGTCATCGCTCATGAATACTCCCTCTGTTCGCTGATTAGCTCGGATTCGCTTGGTTGGAATACATGAATGTCAACGGCAGCACGGCCAGAATCTCAGTACAAAATGAAGTGAAGTACAAGGGGCTGGTTTACCAGGCTATTACAGATCACCCACTCTTCACTGTACTTAACATCGGCCCCCCTCTCCATTCTTGAATCTGATTGAAGAGATCTTCTCTGCCTGCCTGCCACTGGAAGGTCTATGACCGTTATCCCATCAACCCATGGCCCTTTTGCAGGCAATGGAGGAGGCATGTGGGAATATTAATCAGCCATCGTGTCAGGCCTGGATGCAGCACTCCAGGAGATATTTTTCCCAGTGCCTTGGACTGGAATACATTGCATGCGATGTTGACAAAATCTTGTGGCCATGCTCAGAGAGATGACAAAATGAAGACAGATTTTTTTTTCTCTCTCAGTAAAATTACTGTATGTTTTCTTGTGTTTCGACTTGGACAAAACACTTTGTTTGTTTTGATGTGTGTAAATAAACATCCATACTTAAAATTTGGATTGCTGTGTGTTTCTAGAACTATTTATGACAAACGTATGGCGTTACACTGACATACCTTGTGCAGAGAGTAACCAAAAGCCAGATATGTTTTTCATTCATACCATCAGTGTGTAGTTGCCACATTGTGTGCTTATTACAGGGGGGGACTTCTCCCAGAATTGAGTTTGTGGAGGTTGGGATGTCTGGGGATAAGACAGTCAAATTGCTTAGTCATGTTGTCAAAATAACTGCACTCTGGAGGGATGCTGTGATGCAAACTAAAGTTTTGATGGCAATTATTCTAAATTGTAAGTGACACCTTAGTGATTGTAGGAGACTGGACAGGATTCACATTTCAGCCATTACTGTTTGTACTGTGGTTTGTTGACCATGTCTAGACTAATGCCTGAATGTTGTGGGGGTGAGACTATTCAACAGAGACCCATTATAATACTTTTTTACCAACATGACATAAGCAATTGATAATGTAGGAAACCACAGAGAATTGTACATCATGATTTGCATAGATGTACCAAAGCATTTGCAACCTGTTCGAAGAAATTAGAAAGTGCTTTTTTGTTGTGCAGAAGTGTCACAGTAATGTGAAGACTGGACAACAAGTGGTGTTGAGAATTTCAATTATGATCTGATCTGAGAAATGTACGAAAGCAACTGAGAAAAACTATAAAAGGTTCCCTAAATTGCATGAGATCATAAAAAAAACTTTCCACCCTGGAACTCTAATAAATTCCATTAGTTGCCATGGAAATGAATAGAACGCTTCGTAACAGTGTGGAAATGACGTCAGTCATATTGAAGTGCAGGTGTGAGAAAAGGACTGCAGTAATTCACAATTAAAGAGAAGCAGGGAAGGTAGATAGATAGATAGATAGATAGATAGATAGATAGATAGATAGATAGATAGATAGATAGATAGATAGATAGATAGATAGATAGATAGATAGATAGATAGATAGATAGTTTGATAGACAGACAGACAGACAGACAGACAGATAGATAGATAGATAGACAGACAGACAGACAGACAGACAGACAGACAGACAGACAGACAGACAGACAGACAGATAGATAGATAGATAGATAGATAGATAGATAGATAGATAGATAGATAGATAGATAGCTAGATAGCTAGATAGAAGACAGACAGACAGACAGACAGACAGACAGACAGACAGATAGATAGATAGATAGATAGATAGATAGATAGATAGATAGATAGATAGATAGGTCGATAGATAGGTCTTGGAGGAAATTTAGGTAGGGGGAGGCTTGTCTCAGTATGCATAGACATGTACTGATTGACAGCAGAGTTCAAAGTTCAATCTCAGTTTTTTCTTTCCGAAGCCTGTGTTTGTGTGTGTATGTGTGCTTGTGTGTGTGTGTGTGTGTGTGTGTGTGAGTGTGTGTGTGTGTGGGGGGGGGCTTATGCTGTTACTATCCGATATGAATCTCTGATTAAACCAGTTTATTTATGGCTGCTGGTTAGCCGAGGCACACTTGTGTGAAGCCCCCCCCTCAGTGTAATCTCCCACTCCAATCTGTGGTCATGTCCCCCCTCATCTTCACTCTCCTTCTCCTTAGCCGTTACTCTGTCTCCTCTTCTCTCCTCTCCGCTCCTCTGCCCCTCTCCCCCTCTCTCCTCTTCCTCTCCTTTTCCTTCTCTCCTTTTCTCCCCCTTCCTTCTCCTCTCCTCTCCTCTCCTCTTCCTCTCCTCTCCTCTCCTCTTCCTTCTCTCCTCTCCTCCTCATCTCCTCTTCTCTCCTCTCCTCCTCATCTTTTCTCCTCCTCTTTTTCCTTCTCTCCTCTTCTGTCCTCTCCTCCTTTCCTCTCCTCCTCATCTCTTCTTCATCTCCTCTCCTCTCCTCTTCCTTCTCTCCTCCACCTTATTTTTTTCTCCTCTCCTCCATCCTCTCATCTCAGCTACCATCTCTCATGGAGAAAGCTGCCGCTTGGCCGGCCCTTTAGGGACTGTGGGCAGGGCAGTGATTTTCTGGCTGTTGATGACTAACGGGTCACACTTCAACAGCAGGTGGAGAGGAAGGAGGGAATCGATCAACATTGTTAACTTCCAAACCCCACAGCTTGGCCAACGTAGTGGAACACAAAAACCTAAAACGTTTCTGCGCTTGGATTGTAGTTGATTATTCCATGCATGCACAGGCACAGACACAGACACCCACACGCACACACACACACACACACACACACACACACACACACACACACACACACACACACACACACACACACAAACACACACACACACACACACACACACACACACACACACACACACACACACACACACACACACACACAATGCAAACAGACACATACAGAGACAGGAACAGTAAGAGGACATAGTGTACCTATAAAATGATCAGGAACCATTAGCTGTAATGAAAAGCCTTTTATTCCACGCAGAGGGGAAAAATATAAGTGCCTACACACATGTATACACACACACACACACACACACACACACACACACACAGGGTACTCACAAACACACACACACACACACACAAACACATGTACACACATACATGTACACACATACACACACATACATGTACACACATACACACACACACACACACACACACACACACACATACAAACACAGGGTACTCACACACATGCACAAATGGACGGTATACATAATGCTTCAAGGGTCTCTCAACCACTTCATGTGTCACTGCATTTGACAGATGTACCCACACGCTACAAGGCAAACATCACACAAAAGGACAGTCAAACAAATGACCCAGACTTTAAAATGTACTCACACCATCACACACATATCTATATGCCCAAAATAAAAACTTTTCAGTGTGGAGGACAAATCATATAGACTTTTTTTTTACACAGGATTATGTGCAGAACTATATATTCTGAATGCCATGCATGATTACATAACAAATACGTTAATATAACCCCTTGTTTTAAATTTAGTAAGCTACAAATATCAGTTGTTATAACTGAGAAAGGGAGTGAGAAATAGAGAGAGAGAGAGAGAGAGAGAGAGAGTGTGTGTATGTGTGTGTGTGTGTTGAGCAGATGGTTAGGAGGAGTGTTACCATGAATCAGACCGCCACCCTGTCAACCGAAGAAAGGTTAGCAGTCTTTACACTCCCCGCACACACACACCCCTTCACCCGCAAATGGGTATAGAGATACCCACAGACACATACACCCCTAAACACACGTATGTATACACACACACATGCCAATACACACACCCCAACACACGCATGTTTAAAAATGTACTCACAAATACGTGAACGCACACACCCTACACGCACGCACACGCACACGCACACTCACCCTGCAGTGCCAGCTCAGTGGGGACTCACAGTCTTTATGAAGTATGAGCGAAGTCAGGGGGAACTGAGCTCATTCTGTACTGAAGGGCAGTGACTAAAGCTTTCACACTATCCGCCTCGCTTTCATTACATGGGCGACCTGCTTGTCTAAACTAGTCTAAAATAACACACAAAGAAATCACTGCAAAATGGGCAGATGTCATACGGTTTGATATGGGATTGTGTGTAGCGTTTCTTTCTAGTGTATTTTCATTGGAGCCTCCAAACGTGGGCTATATCTGTTACAGTTATTAAAAGTGTCATTCCGTGAGAAACCGTTTAGTACTTGCTCTTTTTGAAAATAGGTCACTCCGAGTTGCATATGCATGCTGCACGTGAAAATGTTCTTCTACCCCGAAAGAAAATAGGTGGAAAATGAGCAAATAAGAAAAAGGCATACGAAGTGACGTAAATTTGTTAATTAGAAAAAGCCATGCCATAGTTGTGATTACCGGAGGAGTCTTGTTGCAGCACACATTCACTTAGCAAAATACAGGTAAGTATGTGTGTTTGTTAAGAACACTTAAATGTTCTATTTTGTGTGCTATGACCGAATGGGCTTTGAATGATTGTAGGCTGTGACTAGCATAGCCGAGAACCTGCCATTCTCCCTGCTCCTCCACCAAACTAGAACAGCCTGTAACAGGAACACTAAAGTTTTTTTTTTCACCAAAGCCGGCTCACAGGGCATTCATTAATACTAGAGACCACCGCAAAATTAATGAAAACACGATGGAATGATGCAATAAGGTGGAGATCCCGACTTTAGTTTTAGTAGTTTCTTTGGTTGGATGCTGTTTATACAAAATATGTCCTGTAGTTTAGCCAGGAATTTCATTTTTCGGAAGGCAGTGGTCATACAATAACAGCTATCAGGTTTAGGCGCAGATGTGGAGATCCTGGTTTCAGGCAATAAAAACCCTGCCACGTATTTAATCCAACCATTTTCTGAACCAGCTGGTCCTAATGAGCACAAAAAATCAGTAGACAGGTAGATCAGCTAATGAGTGAAATCACCTGTGTTCAGTGCACTGATAGAAAAAAAATACATGGCAGGGATTTCGCTTTCTGAAGCTGGGATCTTCACCTGTTTAGGCGATGCATGTCATCTGATCAACTTTCGATATGGGCATAGGCTTTAAGGCCACAGTAGACTTTGTCATGCATCAAGCACATAACAGAATTCTTCATTGCAGTATGCGTAGACTGCCGTGTTCCTTCAAAATTTAACTGCAATGCACAAGTAGTGCATTGTGTGCATATGAACAGAGCATGCACAAACTCCTGTATGTTCCTAATTCCCCAGAAATGTAATGACATTCTTACACTTTTTCTGTCACTGTGATGAACTCCAGCTAAAAACTTTTCCATACAGTACGTCCTGGCTTGGCGCTGGAATCAATCTGCTTACACGTGCATGTTCCCAGCAGGTTGTAGCTGTGGGCTGTGCTTTGTTTTGAACTTTCAGACGACATAAACCACAAGCCTCTGGGCTACACAGAGCCCCAGCGACAGCTAGTGCACAAAAGTGAACAAGAGCTTTTAGGTGAATAAGGGGACATGTTTCTAAATGAATGTTTAAAGGCATGGCATTAGCTGCCCAGTGACCTGAAAAAAAAAACACCTTTCTTTCATAAGTGGTCTGTTTCCAACATTCCCAACTAATTTGGTATTCTGTAAAAATAGGTTCTCTTTTGTCAGAGTAAGAGTTGCACTTCTGTGAGGCAGAAGAGGTCTATTTGATTTTCATTAGACTATAGTCGCCTACCCACAGGGGTGCCAATGGGAATGTTGGACCCTGTCAAAGTAAGAATACAATTTTTGTTCGCCTTGATATTAAAAATAATATATATTGTGTCCATAAAGGCCCCCTACGAATATTGGGCTGGGCAGTGCTGTGCACAAAGACGTGTGTGTGTGCATGTGTGTGTGTGTAAGTGTGTGTGTGTGTGTGTGTGTGTGTGAACGAGGCCTGTGTGTGTATGCGCCTCCATTATCTATTCCCTGGGGCCATGAGTAATATAAAAAACTGGATTTCACTGGGACACTATGGAGGAACATCAGCATCAAGCCGAATGGTGCAGACCATCTCATATTCAATTATTCCACTGAAAACAGTTTCATCTTAGAAACAGGCAGACACCTGCACTGCAGTAGCCTCCCATATCTCCAGGCAATGTGTGATAGAAGAATTAATGACCTTCAGAATACTGACTAACTGTGCTACTTACAGAAATAAAACGTCTACAGAGAGGAAGAATGTAACTAATATGTTGAGTTGCATTCATTTATTTCAATTCAGAAAAAAATATTAGAAACAATACATTTCATTTCTAATTTGTTTTGGTTGGGATTTTGCCGTTTATGCTCTGCCAAGCCATCTTATTGCATTTGTGTGCACGCATATTCACACAGACGCATGCACAGATATGCTTTTCACCCCTTGATTAGAAAGTGTTATGAGACACTGTCAGAAAGGCTTTAGTGTGTAATTCCATGTTGCTTGATGACAGGAGGGGAAGTAGATTTGAGAGAAACTCTGGCTGATTAGCAGAGCTTCTCTTTCATTCGTTTTTATCCTTTTTTGAAATCTGCTTTCAGATTGGGCCGTATTTTAGCCTTCCCCTTTAAACTGGTGCAACAACAGAATGATTTTCTGACTGACTCTGCTAAAGAAATAGTGCCTAGAAAAGCAGACAGGGAGTCCAAAAGCTAAAAACCTTGGATAAAGCCACATTTCTATGCATTATTTTATGCTGTGACACATTTGCCCTTCATTTGAGGCTACACAGCCCCAAACGTCACCTAATTCAGACCACAGCATTGCAGGGGTGATCACTTCCTGGGTCAGAGGCCAACCTGAGACAGCAGACATTAGTCTCCTTAATAGGCTCTGTCAAGCGCTTGTGGCAACCCAATCTGAGTATCTACCCAATGTGAGTCGCACATGTGCTGCAGACGTGACGTAAAAGTGAAACGCATGCAAGGAGTTCCAAAACGACGGATTGAGAGGTACATGGTGAAATGGCCGGCAGCTGTAATGGTAGCGGCTTTGAAGTCTAAATTCTAAAGTGTGGATTTATTTGCAGGGCGGAGATGTGCTTCCTCAGTAAAGGTGACTCAGAAATACACTGTCGTAAGTCGGGGAAATATGTAAAGCGCTTGTGAATCAAAAAAGCACATATGTGCACGCGTGACACACATCGGGTAGATATGTAAGCCTGCGAAAGTTCTGCCAGGAAAACTCTAATGTCTCGGACGCGCTCTGTCTCCGACCAATCAGTGGCCACCACCTGCTTTAATGACTTGTCTAACTTACCTTTTCTGCTGCTTCAGGTGCCGACGTTTCGACGCATCCTCTTCCTTCCCCACCACCACCAGTTTGGTCCCTGTCTGTCTGCCTGGGGGTAACTCCGGTCCCTGCCATACAACAATGGCAGAATCTGAAGGATCTACCGATGCAAGACCCAGGCTGATGTTCAATTGTTAATTCTAACTATATAAAATTGTTTAAATCAAAACTCCTTTTCTCTGAGTCTTTCCTGGCGGAAACTCAGATTGGATTGTGACAGTGCTATCTCTCACGTCCACTTCCACCCATGACACTCAAAAAAGCAGAAGCCCCCAAAGTCAGAAAGGGGGAAAGGGAGAGAGAGAGAGAGAGAGAGAGAGAGAGAGAGAGAGAGAGAGAGAGAGAGAAAGACAGAGAGAGAGAGAGAGAGGGAGAGAGAGGGGGAGAGAGAGAGAGAGAGAGAGAGTAGCGTATGATTTACTATGTTCTGTCTTTGTTTCTTTACATTTCACAATAGTATCTGTACAACCAAACTGGCATGTCATGCCGGTAGAGGTCTACTGAATTGAATTAAAAAACTAGAAGAGTGAGAGTGAGGGCGAGGAAGGGGGTTGGCCAGAGACAGTTTGAGAGTGAGTGCAAGTCTAGTCTAGAGGCTGATCACACTGGGGTTTGGGGACCAAAACCTTTCTCATCTGTCACCTCATATGGCAGACAGGGGACTTTCCCATGGACAGCTTCTTTGAGCTGTCACTCTCTAATGTCCCATTTCTCTGTCTCTCTCTCTCTCTCTCTCTCTCTCTTTCTATCAATCTATCTCTCTCTCCCTTGTTCTCTCTCTCTCTCTCTTTCTCTGTCAGTCTCTCTCTCTGGCTCAGTTCAGTTCAAGAGTAGCTTTATTGGCATGACTCTTTGAAGCAGTGTTGCCAAAGCTAACATACAACAATACAAACAGATAGAAACTAGGAAATAGGAAACTAATAATTAGTTAAATTAATAATAATAATTCTACGTATACTGCAGCAAATAAAAGGAAACTTATCTTAAACTAAAGTTCAGTTTAAAAAAATAAAGGAAATGTATTAGAGCGTTATTATGCGTTGGTGCAAACAGTTGGTAATGAGCAGTAAGTAGTAAATTTTGGAAGTAAACGGTGGTTGTAAGTGAATTGTGGAAGTACATTTTGGAAATTTGGGTAGCAGGTAGCTAAACTGTGGACACACGCTAAAGGATTGATCACCTTTAGTGGGGCCGCCTCAGGGGAGGGTGCACAGTGAGTAAAGGCCCGAAACACCTGTTGATCCTGAGGTACACTGCTGAGGATGTGTCCCACATAGTGTATGGATAATTGTAATGGCTGTAGTTAGGAAAGCCTGAAGTGTGGTACAATGGGTGCTCTCCCCACATGTGCAAGTGTCTTGTATTTTTATTTATTTATTTATTTATTTATTTATTTATTGTAATTGTTAAGGAAATGTTGGAGGAAACTGCAAAGGCTTGCCAGTGGTCCTGGATGAGATGCATGTTGTTGGCATGGTGAAAGCCATGGGGGAAAGCAATAGGTAGGTGCTGCTGAGTGGATCATGTAAACGGCCCCAGTCACTGTAACGGTAGCCGGCTGGTTCAGGTTAAGCCTTGTTGAGCATCTGTCTGTACGGCTCCAGTTGGCCACCCCTGTCCTGTACAGCTCACATGAGGTTGCGTGAATAGCTGTAGTCAGCGGCCAGTTGTGCGTGTTAATCCTGAGAGTAGGGACTAACAGCCTGAACTATTTACTTGGTTATAGATAGTGTAGGGGTAGGTGTAATAGCTATAATTTCTCCCTAAGGTGCTCTTCCTACATGCACAAGTACTTTGTGTTCCTTGTAAACTGGTTTAGGATTTAAAGGAAACTTATAAACTTATGTAATACTATAACATAAAAAAGGTACACTGAACCCCATAGATCACTCCCTTTCTCATTTTATGACATTCAAGCAAGTATTGTGCAGCTAGAGGTATACAGTTTATGTATTCTCCCAACATTCTCCTCTCTCTCTCTCTCTCTCTCTCTCTCTCACTATCTCTCTCTCTCTCACTATCTCTCTCTCTCTCACTATCTCTCTCTCTCTCTCTCTGTCACTCTCTCTCTCTCAGCCCAGCAGCCCTTTACTTACTCCATTCTTGCCTTCCTATTTTTCCGTTCTTCAGTGACATTTAATTGAGCCATTTACCATTAGACTATGCATTATGCTTAGATGATTAATTCAGTTTAACGCTTTAGGGTCTGATTGCTCACTGAGGATGAGCTTAGCACCTCAAAATCATTTAGAAAGGTGACGTTACACACACACACTCGCACACACACCTACACACACACTCGCACACCCACACAAACCATATCTCTTTCTCTCTCTCTCTGTCTTTCTTTCTTTCTCTCTCTCTGACTTTCACACCCACCCACCCACCCACCCACACACATACACAGACACACGCAGACGCACACACGCACACACACACACACACACAAACACAAGCCCAAGCAGACACAACAACACATGCAACAGAAGGTTTATTATAGAAAGAAAAATGTTTACACAGCGTGTTTTTATTGCTTTGCTAAATATAGGTGTAATTATATTTGTGTTTGTGTGTATATGCATTTGTCGGTGCATGTTGGTGTTTTGTGTGCCTGTCTGGGATGAATTAAATGAGTACTGATGATGTAGATGAAGCGTTAAATCAAAGCCAAGCGGCTGTAAGCTGTGGAAATTAGTGATGCCCTCCAGTCATGTGGAAGAATAGTGTGTGTATGTTTGTGTGTGTGCATTTGATGTGAATGTGTGTGTGTGTGTGTGTGTGTGTGTGTGTGCATTTGATGTGAATGTGAATCTATGTCTGTTTATGTCTGTGGAACTTTAAAATGTCACATACAGGCAGATAATATCTAATCTAATCCATCATATCTAAATGTGTGTGTGTGTGTATGTGTGTGTATGTGTGTACTGTGTGTGTGTGTGTGTGTGTTGGATGTAAAGTCAGCCAATCAAATTAACATATGCATTCTTGCACAGTGCCACAGCAAAGCCTCCCAAAAGCACACGCTGTTCCAGGGGCTGAGAACATGTGGTCAGCATCACCAGACTCCCGTGTGTATCTGAGTGGATGAAATCTTGTGTGTATGCTTATGTGTGTGTATGTGTCTATGTGTGTGTGAGTGTGTTTGTGTCTGTGTGTGTGTGCTCTGAGTTTGTGTCCCTGAGTGGATGAAATCTCATACTGTGACTGAGCCATGGGGGTGCTTCACAACCTATCAGACTAGTCAGGCTTGTCTGTGTTATATTGTTCTCCCTTAATGACTGAGCTTATGATGGCCCTCCCCCTTTTTTGTTTTTTCTTTGTAGTTGTGTTAGGGGAAATAATATATATACACATATATATATAATATTATATATAATAATATATATATGCTGTATATATTCAGCAGTCCACAATCACGACTTCTCCTCAAACTTTCTAGAACATGAAGATGGCATGCGTCTTTCACATGCCTGAACGGGGGAAAGTGCCTTGTAATTGGCTGCTATTAGTGTCAATCAAAAGGCAACTCTGGCACCGGTCAGCCCTTTGTCACAATTATATTTATGTATTTATATATTTTCATCTAAGGATAGCCTTCCATTAGTCCTTAGGTACAGGAGCGTGCAGCCTAACGGGTCATACAGTTTATGATGTAGAGTTTAATGTTTAGCGGTACATTGTCAGGTGGTGAGACCTGTTCTTCTCAGTCTTGTTGAGGTAGGTTAGCCTGGTAAAGCCCCTCGTACTTCATTTCATTTTGTACAGAGGATCTGGCAGTGTTTTCATTGACATTGCTGTATTAGGCAAAATATTTACCTAGCCAATCATCGAACAGAGGGAGTGTTCTTCAGCAATGACGTTGACTTTGTGTGCTACATTTGAATTGTAGTCCATAGGCAGGCTAATTGCATTCAGTATGTGATGACCAGACGTTAGCGATTGGGTAGCAGAGCCACTAGTTTTAAACCTCAGCAGAGTCCATACCTTCAGGAAGAAATTGTTTCTCAATACAGCACTGCCAGACCCTCTGTACAAAATAAGATGAAGTATGGGGGGCTGGTTTAGCAGACTAGAGGTAGGTTACATTGAGCCAAATATATTAGCCTTTCCCTCATGTTTAACACATGGAGCCATGAATACATTTAGCATGGCCACCTTGCAGTCAGTAAGAGAGAGGGAGGTGAGCACAGAAGCATGCTATTTAAAGTTATCTGGACGCTCTCCCAGAAACAAATATGCAGGTTTAATGCTGCAGCCAGAGAGACACAGCTTTAAAAAACAGTGTGAAGTAAACCTTTACACACACAAACACACATAAACACACACACACACACACACACACAAACACACATAAACACACACACACACATGCACATAGACGCGTCACACAGTCCTCTGTCCTCATTATACATTCAGAAAGCAGAGAGAGAGTTTCAGTTTTGCATCCCAGTCTGATTTAGCCGATCAACAAAAACACACACACACACACACAAAAACTTAAATTTACAGATGTTGATGCTGCTGAGGCTTTCTGCTTTGATGCTACTGTCTCATGAGCCATTCTCTGTTTATGATTGCGTTAATAAAATCCAAAGCTACATGCCATGTGCTGTCAGGAATTAAATATCTTCCCATTAGATATTAAACACAACTTTCATTTGGAGAAAAGAAAAAGAAAAAAACGATGGAATAGCTAATAAGTGAATGTCCTTTCAGCTATTTAAAACATGGCCCTCATTATCTTTCAAGGCACTTGTCTTCTTTTTTTCTTCTTCGTTTTCTTGGAACAATGCATGCACCTTTCGGCACCAATTAGGACTGGGAGATGGAGCATGTAGAGAGAAGCCTGCAGGCCAGGAGAGCATATGATGCAAACGGACTTAAAGACGCCCTGAGACGATCCAACTCACTCTTTACCAAGCTCGCCTATCTATCCAAGGGGAAAAAAATACATGAGGGCATACACACACGAACACATACACATACACACACACACGCACACACACACATACACATATACATACACACACACATGCACACATACCCACATACACATACAAAAATGCATGCATACACACACACACACACACACGCATACACACACACACACACACATGCACACACGCACACAAAACCAAAGATTTTTTGGCAGACGGAAGAGTGGAGATCAGTGAAGTGAAGTGAAATATATCCGCTGAAATATATCCGCTCTTCCCAGAAGGAAGAGGCTGCAATAGGGCTTATTGGGACTCTTAATGAATGACATATGACATGTAAACAACCTCTGCTGCTGGCCTCCCAATCGGTGGTATCTTAATGAATGACATGTAAACAACCTCGGCTGCTGCCTTCACAATCGGGGGTTTCTACATGCTTATGATAAGTCACATTTGCATTCCAGGTAAGCACGTGCACAGCAAGTGAGCAGTCAGAAAGCCCCGTCGCAACCCGATCTGAGTGCCAACCCGATTTGTGTCACCTTTAGTGTTTCCCCCAGTGAGGCAGCACATCTCCGCCCTCCAAATAAATCTGCAATTTAGAAAAGAATTCGAAGCCGCTACTATTACAGCTGCCGGCCATTTCACCATGTATCTCTCAATCCATCGTTTCGGAAATCCTTTTCTGTCACTTTTATGTCTACGGCGCATGTATGACTCACACTGGGTTGCGGCAAGCCCCTTTGGAACAAGCTAACCCCTCCACGCTCACTGTGTGCCACTTCTCTGGGCCTATTTAACCAGTATCTCAAAGCACATCTTCTCACCGAGGTCCCTAAACCCATCCCTTCTATGTACCTCTATCTTTGTTGAGTGATCTTTGGTGTTTTTAGGGGTGCTACATAAAAACAAGTAATCATAATAATAATAATAGTAATGTGAATCCTCTCCCACCCATCATTTCTGCTCGCTGCGGTGAGCCTCTGCCCTTTTCCATCCCCCTTCCCCCTTAAGTATAAGCCCCGGGCCACCGTGTGTGTGTGTGTGTGTGTGTGTGTGTGTGTGTGTGTGTGTGTGTGTGTGTGTGTGTGTGTGTGTGTGTGTGTGTGTGTGTGTGTGTGCTTGTAGTGGTGTTGCAGCCCCCCTGTGAATGGTGTATGTATTGTATAATTGAGGGTTACGGGTGGTGTCAACCCAACTGTGTTTGATCTTGTGCTTGATTGTGTGGTACAGTGTCTTCTAAATTAGATGAAAAGGTACATTAATCACAATTTTACTCAGTTGAGTTACATGTTCACTCACTTGCTTTAAATGTTACAGGTGAGAGAATTGCATCGATTACAAGACTGAGTTTAGATGCTTCTGGCTGGGATGTCCAATATATCTATATTTCTTGAAGGAGCCAGTCAAACAGGCATAATTACACAACTACATGTACTAAGGTCTTTTTTAGGGATTCAATGTGTGCTTGCTAAAATAGGGGATTGATTCCTTATGTGTAATGACATCTCATGGATTTCTGTAACAGGTCAGAGGATTATTGATTAGAACCAAACACTAAAAAGAGACAGTGTTAACCCGAAGGTCAAAATATGTGATCAATGGCAATTACTTTTAAGTTTTCTCTTTCAAAACTAAGTTTCAACAGCTTGAATGCCAAACCCCGTCATAAATGTGTGAGAATGTGCTACACTCTCAAGTTCATCGCATCTGCTACATCCTAATTGTAGGTGTCGAAATCATCACCCAGTGATTGACGGATTGATGCAGCGACTCCATATTTTATGAGTTTTACATTTTACATGGACGGGCCGATACAGCACACAAATGTATTTTGAAGGAGTGACTATCAGGCTATTACGGTCTCCTGTCCAACTAGAGACTGGCAGTATAGGGGCAGGCAGGGGGAAAGGAAGCAGGTGTGCAGATGTGAATATAACGGGATGATTACCGTAGTTGGCAGTAATTGGCTGTAATTGGCCAATTAGCTGTCGTCCTCTGACAGCCGTGTATATAAATCTATTATGGCTCCTTCAAGCGCTCTTGCTCAGAGTATGAGTAGATTCTGAATGCTTTTGTATCCTAAATGTGGGACCATTTCCTGTACATTTTACTCAGCAACGCAAAGGTGATTTTTAACTTTTAATGTGGAGACAGTTTGGGCAACAACGCTGGCGTGACAAGGGTTTGTAAAAAATGTCTGAAAAACTCACCGTGACAGACATCGGTATACGTCATATATATATCATCATTTTTATTCTGACAAGCAGAAATAAATGTAGTACCTCACAGCGCACTAAAA
>CM050203.1:8042500-8050000 GCA_027475355.1 Coilia nasus | reverse complement strand
TCAGCATTCCAGCAGTCCATGCTAAAATATATATCATATACTGTGTTTACTCAAAGGAAGGGCTGGAGGCAGGCGACATGAAAATGCAGAGGGTTCTCTTTGGGTGTGAAGACGAGAATGAGTAGGATGAGAAATGAGTGCTGTTGAATTTTCGTGCGTTCAGATTGACTTTTCACCAGAAGTCACTGCTCACTTTAACTGTGTTGTGTTCTTTAAATAACTAAGATAAATCTCAGTTCAATAAAAGAGTCAACATTTCTGTTGCTTTGGATTAGGATGGATGATTTCTTTCATATGGTTCACAAATTAATTTAGTTGACATGAGTGAAATAACATGAAATAACAGAGAAATGGCTGACTCTTCGTCTAAGTATCTAAGCCTAAGCTCGAACTGTAACTCTGTCTCTCCCGCGAGGTTAAGACAGGCAGGTTCACTGATAGATACCCACTCTCTCTCCAAGGGCGATCCGTCTTATTTGGGATGAGACAACAGGAGATGGATATACCCAAATCTTACATCGTAAATCTGTCTCCACAGTGGAACATAACCCAAACAGGACCTAATTAAGAAAGGGCAGCCCATATAAGCAAATAGTTCATTGCCACCTCTCGGTCTCCAGCTGTGCCTGAGAATAACATATAGATAGATCAAACAAGGCACTCCTTCTACTTGTTTTCCAGCTTACAAAGCATTCCATGTATCGGTTCGAGTGACCTGCTAAAATGTAATCCTCACAAGGCCTTACCATGAACTGTCCTCTACTGAACAGATACTAATACGATAATAATATGATAATATAAGAATATGTTCAGTTAGTGTTCATTTGACAGTTATACATACAATTCATAAAAAGCATGTAGAATTCTACAGTACATCAGAGGGACAGTACATGTTAAGGTGTATTCAGACCAGGAAAGTCCGATAGTTCACTTGCTTGGTCCGAACCAAATGTTTTTCATTTTGGTGCGGTTCACATTCACACTGTACATTTTAGCAAGCGGACCAAAATATGTCAACAAAGCCACGCGCTCTGAGCTAGTTCAGCTATTGGTCAGCAATGACACGCGCAACAAACACAACCCGGTAGGTTAAAAATATGAGCTCCTGTTACTTACTGTATACATCTATGTTGTTAATTTGTAATTGCTGTCAGTCTTTATAAATCTGTTCATGGGCAAATGGAGACTAACCAGAAAGATGTTAAAAACTGTTTATCGACTGTTTCTTTTTATATATTGGATTTGTTACGATGAAATGTTAGGTACATGAAATGACAGTTATAGCCAAAGAATGTTCACCGGTTAACGTCTTTTTGAGATCTGTTTAACAGCTGTCATACATAACAAATAGTGATTTGACTTTATTTTGACACACAGGAGCAAAAACGTGAATAGCTACCGCATTGAAATCTTTTGTATACTGTCTTGCTTGCCAGGTATGTTAATAATATGTGTCTGAAATATGAATTAGATGTAATCAGTTAAAAACGAGTTCAAGCGAAATGTAAATCTTTAGTGAATGCCATAAACCATCAGAATAGAATAGAAGTTAGTCCCTTTTAAAAAAAACTATACGATCACAAAAAATGTTGAATACTGAATACTTGTACTGTCGGAGATTGCGTTGTGCTGGTGATGGTTGCGGAGCAAGAACGTGAATAGCTACCGCATTGAAATCTTTTGTATACTGTCTTGCTTGCCAGTTGAATAAACCAGTGCACCACGGCAAACAACGGAAGCTCACGAGGTAGAAAACAGCAAAAAGTTTGCATTAGGTCCGGTCTGCTTTCACATCTCCAAAAGATCCGCACCAGGACTCCTTTGTTCCGGACCGAGTCCAACCTTTCAGCTCGGTCTCGGTCCGCTTGTTTGGTCCGGACCAGAGTTCGGTGGTTTGTATTCAGACCATTCCAGAAGGTCCGGACCAAGTGAAATTTGGTTTGTTTGGTCCTTTGGTTCGGACCAAACAACGTATGTGTGAATACGCCCTTAGATGTCCGGGGCAGCTGTGGTCTAGTGGTTAGGGAGTTGATCTCGCAATCGGAAGGTTGCTGGTTCGAATCCCACCCTACCCATGGTTGAGATGCCCTTGAGCAAGGCATCCAACCCCACACTGCTCCAGGGACTGTAACTGAAACCCTGTAAATATCTGTAAGTCGCTCTGGATAAGAGCGTCAGCTAAGTGTAATGTAATGTAATGTTTTGGTGATAAAGTCAGAGATGCCAGACTAAGGGGGTTTGGACATGTACAGAGGGTGCTAGTGAATATATCAATAGAAGGATGCTGAGGTTGGAACCCACCAGGCTGGAGACCCAGAGCAAGACCAAAGAGCAGATTTACAGATGTTGTTAAAGAGGACATGAAGTTAGTCTGTGTGATAGAGGGGATGCAGAGGATAGTGTCCAATGGAGACAGATGATTGGCTGATATTTTGCAATGGAGACAGATGATTGGCCGATAGTGTGCAATTGAGACAGATGATTGGCTGATAGTGTCCAATAGAGACAGATGATTGGCTGATAGGGTCCAATGGAAACAGATGATTTGCTGTGGTGACCCTTTCAAGGGAACAGCAGAAAGTAACAGAAGAAGATACATGAATGGACCAGTTTCCCATGTATGCATAAATCCCAGTCCTATAGTCTACTAAAAGCTTTTCTCAGTGTGAGATTTTTGTTAAAATTCTCTTTTAGTCCAGGGCAAGGCTTTAATTGTATAGGAAAATAACCCAAAATGTTAAAGGTCTGATTCCGCGAGCAACCGTTCAGTACTTGCTATTTTTTAAATACGATAGGGCACTTCTAGTTGCATGTGTATGCTGCATGTAGAAATGTTCTTTCACCCTGATTGCCTCCATTAGTCAGTGAAAGAAAATAGGTGGAAAAATGAGCTAATAAGAAAAAGGCAAACAAAGTGATGTAAGTTTCTTAATTAGAAAAAGCACACATTCACTTCGCGAAATATAGGTAAGTATGTGTGTTTGTTTAGAACGTTTGGTGTGCTATGGCAGAATGGGCTTTAAATGATTGTCGCCTGTGACTAGCATAGCCGAGAACATGTCATTCTCCCCCGCTACATCTCCTCCACCAAACTAGAACAGCCTGTAACAGAAGCACTTAAGCATTTTTTTTCACCAAAATGGGCTCACAGGGCATGCATTAATACTAGAGACCACCGCAGAAACCCAGACAGCCCCAAATAATACGACACCAGAGCTCAGAACACAAAGCAGGGTGCTAAAGTTCACGGACGTCTATCACGCAACCAAATGTTTCCACCTCAGCATTCACTGCGGCTTACTGTATCTTGAGCAGGCACTCCTTGAAGGGCTCTGAGATGGAGCGGATGGAGACAGGAGGGGACATTACACCACCTCAATGCCCTCACAGCTTTCCACACCATAAAGCCTCAGCCAGGCTTCCCTTAAACAGCACCAGTGTGAGGTCCCTCTCTCCCTATCACACAAACACACACACAGATTCTGAGTCAGGCATCAGTTAAACAACACCAGTGTGTGTCTAAATCTCCATCTTTCTTTCTCTCTCTCTCTCTCACACACACACACACACACACACACACACTCTCTGTCTCTCTCCCTCTATCTCCCCCTCCCTTCTCCCTATCACACAGACACACACACAGATTCGGAGTCAGGCTTCAGTTAAACAACACCAGTGTGTGTCTAAATCTCCATCTTTCTTTCTCTCTGTCTCTCTCCCTCTCACACACACTCTATCTCTGTGTCTCTCTCCTTCTATCTTCCACCCCCTTCTCCCTATCACACAAACACACACACACACATTCTTAGTCAGGATTCAGTTAAATAGCAGGAGTGTATGTCTAAATCTCCGTCTTGCTTTCTCTCTGTCTCTGTCTCTCCCTCAGATAAACACACTCTCTCTGTCTCTCTCCATCTATCTCCCTCCCCCTGTCTCCGTATCACACACACACACACACACACACACACACACACACACACACACACACACACACACACACACACACAATTCTCAGTTGGGTTTGAGTTAAACAGCACCAGTGTGAGTCTAAATCTCTCTCTTTCTTTCTCTCTCTCTGTCTCTCTCTCTCAAACACACTTTCTCTCTGTCCCTTTCCCTCTATCCCCCCCAACACACACACACACTTCCACGTTCTCAGTCAGGTTTCAGTGAAAGAGCATGAGTGTGTGTCTAAATCTCCGTCTCTGTCTGTCTGTCTCTCTCTCTCTGTATCACACAAACACACACTTTCACACTCTCAGTCAGGGTTCAGTGAAATAGCAGGAGTGTGTGTCTAAATCTCTGTCTCTGTCTGTCTCTCTCTCTCTCTTTGTATCACACAAACACACACTTCCACGCTCTCAGTCAGGTTTCAGTGAAAGAGCATGAGTGTGTGTCTAAATCTCTGTCTCTGTCTGTCTGTCTCTCTCTTTGTATCACACAAACACACACTTTCACACTCTCAGTCAGGTTTCAGTTAAATAGCAGGAGTGTGTGTCTAAATCTCTGTCTCTGTCTGTCTGTCTCTCTCTTTGTATCACACAAACACACACTTTCACACTCTCAGTCAGGTTTCAGTTAAATAGCAGGAGTGTGTGTCTAAATCTCTGTCTCTGTCTGTCTGTCTCTCTCTTTGTATCACACAAACACACACTTCCACGCTCTCAGTCAGGTTTCAATGAAATAGCACAAGTGTGTGTCTAAATCTCTGTCTCTGTCTGTCTGTCTCTCTCTTTGTATCACACAAACACACACTTTCACACTCTCAGTCAGGTCTCAGTTAAATAGCAGGAGTGTGTGTCTAAATCTCTGTCTCTGTCTGTCTGTCTCTCTCTTTGTATCACACAAACACACACTTTCACACTCTCAGTCTGGTTTCAGTTAAATAGCACAAGTGTGTGTCTAAATCTCTGTCTCTGTCTGTCTGTCTCTCTCTTTGTATCACACAAACACACACTTCCACGCTCTCAGTCTGGCGTCAGTTAGGCAGCACAAGTGTGTGTGCGTGTCATCCTTTTTCGCCCCTCCTCTTCTGCTCTGCTCGTGGAAGATAAACGCTGAGCACCACTGGTGATGAACAGCCATGTGAACGCTTCACAAATCACCATGACAGCAGAGGTACAATAAAATAATTAAGATATAATTAACTAATACACACTCCAGAATACTAACCAAACTCAGCACTTGCTCAAATGAAATTAGCAAAGTGCTGTGGAGACCACTCACTGTAAAAAGTAAAGCATAGAATCAGCTTTAAAAAAATAAAGGCTATGTGCTACATGGGTCTTTTTACTTTGGTTAAACTTACACTATTTTTTTTTTTTTTTTTAATTTCATATCCATGCAATCCCTTTAATTTTCTAAACATTTGTTCATATATGTTTCACTTTTTACGGTGCTGGATGCACTGAAACCCAAACAGCGCCCTGTGCTTGAAGACTCCTGTGAAGCAAAAAGAGGAATGAGGTGGAGAGAAAGATCAGCTTTCATCCTTAATTTCATCCTTAATTTCCCGTTTTTTGTCTGCCCCCAGTCACAAGGGTCTTCTGTCTATCTCTCTCTCTCTCCTCTCTCTCTCTCTCTCTCTCTATCTATCTATCTATCTGTCTCTCTCTCTCTGTCTGTTTCTCTGTCTCTGTCTCTCTCTCTGTCACTCCCTGTAGTCAGAGGGTTTATCTGTTTCATATTGGGAAGAGGCACCTTAGGAATTAAACCCAATTTAGCCACATGCAGCCTGAGGAGAACACTGGCTGACCAAGCGAGAGAGAGAGAGAGAGAGAGAGAGAGAGGAGAGAGAGAGAGAGAGAGAGAGAGAGTGAGAGATAGACAGACAGACAGACAGACAGACAGACAGACAGACAGACAGAACAGATAGACACACAGGCACACACAATCCAGAACACATAGAGGACAGCAAAAACTTAAAAAGGGAGAGAGAGAGAAAAAGAGAGAGAGAGAGAAATAGGGAGAGAGAGAGAGAGAGAGAGAGAGAGAGAGAGGGAGAGGGAGGGGTGAAGAGATGAGAAAGGACAGCAGGTTCAAGAGTTCAGTGAAAATCTTATATTTAACCAACCTATGTCTATGCATTGTACATCTGTATAAACACCGGACCCACCCCAACCCCCCCCACCACCACCATCATCTTCCCGGCACATTCATGTAACCATGTCAACATGCATTTTCATCCACCAGTTAGAGACCACATACTGTCTCATACCTCACATACATACACACGCAAACAATTGCGCACCTCTGACAAAGATTAAATGTTTTAAGTTTCAAATTCACTTTTTTTCCATTTTAGCCAACCGGGGACCTGGGTTGAGTTGGATGTGAAGGTGTCAAGTGTGCAGAAATGTTGAGGCTACACCGGCAACCAGACCATCTATATTACGAGCTGACTGCACCATGTCTACTACTGACGCCTCTAAAGGTGCTATAAATAAGACATTTACGACAAGCAATCGTTAAATGGTCATGTTTAAAGGAGAACTTCGGTGTAAAATTAAAATTGGCATGTTAAAACATCATACCGAGTTGGTATGTGTACTGAGGAGCAAAATTGATTTAGCCTGTTGCATTCAGAGTTTAACTATTTTTTATCGTTTGTCCCAGAAGGCTAACAATGGAAGAGGTAGGTGCCATAGACGAAGCATGATGACTACGCTATTTTTAAACCATTAAAACAGCTCGAAGAAACGGTATCGGTAGTACAACAAAGGCCCTGACATTAAAAACGAGGCACTGAGAACTTTGTAAGTGTACACAACATTTATTAATAAAACAGTTTTGACAAGCAGTACCTTGCTGTAGTTTCTCATCGCCGCCATGATGAAAGTCCGCACCAGTCGACAAACACAAACCAGCAGGAAGAATAGGAAGAGAGGTGGTACAATCGACTTGTTTGGACTTTCATCATGGCGGCGATGAGAAACTACAGCAAGGTACTGCTTGTCAAAACTGTTTTATTACTATGTTACTTCTATGTTGGTACACCTACTTCATTTTTTATGATTTTACATATTGTCCTTTGCTTTTATTTTTGTTAGACACATTGAACTGCTGTTGTGTATGAAATGCGCTATACAAATAAATTAATCTTGCCTTGATGACCCAGATTAGGTTGGTAAACTTCTGAAGGATTAAATAAAAGAGAAAGACACCGCACACTCTTATGCTCTATAATGCCGATTTTTTTATTACTGGAGACAACGTTAAGGCCTGTGACCTTTCCCAACTGATGAAGGATTTGGAATGAGTCGCACATCTCCACTGTGGGGAAAGCAAGTGCTTGTCTTCCCTCTCAGATAGAGAAGCTGTGATGGAATGCAACAATAACATTTCCTGCAAAACATTTTCACTCCAGAACAGCCATTATTTGGTAACCAATATCTTGAGCAAAGCAATTGGCAACATATTTTCTTTCTCATATGTACGTAGATGGATACAGAGAAATAAGAACTGGTGCTTACACACACACACACACACACACACACACAC
>CM050203.1:8010000-8037500 GCA_027475355.1 Coilia nasus | reverse complement strand
AAGGAATGTTTAATATTTGCGTTTTGAGAGCACAAACTCTCCCCCAAAGGGGGGAAAGAAAGAGATAGGCTACTGGACTAAAATAAATTGTAAAAACAATTGTGGGATACTGAACTAAAAGTCTTTCTATTTGTGTGTGTGTGTGTGTGTGTGTGTGTGTGTGTGTGGCAGATGTGAAGAAAAAAGAACTAGCAGGAAGTACTAATATGAGAACTGGTTATCAGGTGTTACTGTAATTTAATTAGTCTCAAAGGACCAGGAACTCTTTCTCATCTGTGGACCAAGACATGCCTTGAGGAATTACAGATAACCTGTTAGTGTTTGAGTAGTTGTTGTTGAGTGTTACTTTGATATTGTATTACAACACAGTCCTGCCATGTTCTGTTAATGTTAATGGCACAAGTCTTTCAATCTATCCATTGTCTTCAGGTATCTATCTATCTATCTATCTATCTATCTATCTATCTATCTATCTATCTGTCTGTCTGTCTATCTATCTATCTGTCTGTCTGTCTGTCTGTCTGTCTGTCTGTCTGTCTGTCTGTCTGCCTGCCTGCCTGTCTGTCTGTCTGTCTGTCTGTCTGTCTGTCTGTCTGTCTGTCTGTCTGTCTGTCTGTCTGTCTGTCTGTCATCCGTCACCCTTGCCCATAATATAGAGAGACAGATCTATAGATAGAAATGTACTTTATTTATCCCATAGTAAATCAAGTCTCTCTCTTTCTTTCTCTCTCTCTCTCTCTGTAGCCCATGGGTTCAGAGCAAACGGAGATGGTCAAACGGCAGACACAGGAGGCTCCAAGCGCTGGGCAGGCACACAACACACACTCCCACGGCTCCGTCAACACACACACACACAGCTGGCTCAACGCTCCCCCCAACGCCTGCTGCTTCTGCTGGTGCTGCTGCTGCAGCTGCTCCTGGTACAGTCAAACCAAAACACAAACACACCCATGTACACACACAAACTACTGCACACATACACCAACATGCACACACGCACATGTGCGCAGACTCTCAAACGCACACACAAACGCGCACGCAAACACGTGGACACATACACAAACATGCATGTGCACACGCTCACACACACACACACACACACACACAGACACACACACACACAAACATACACAAACACGTGCACACATACACCAACACGCACCGTGTTCACAGTGGTCAACATCTGACTCTGTTGTATTACTATAGCAGATATTTATTACTATAAATACTGTAGCAGGGGGAGCCTAGCCCCAGCTGGCTGTATTGCCGGGGTGAGGAGGCGGAGCTGAGCTCCGGAGGGCTACGGCCCAATTTAAACTCTGGTTACAAAACCACTCGCTTAGAATACCACCCCAGATCTGCCTGTCTGATGATTTGTGTGCTCATTAGGATGAGCTGGTTCAGAAAATGGTTGGAGCAAATATGAGGCAGAGTTTTTACTTTCTAAAGCTGGGATCTTCAGCTCTGCAGAGATGCACTGCATTACAGCATTTTTGGAATACTTGTGCAACAGCTAGAAGAAGCACAACCAATGGTGGCCAACCTGGATTTAAAAGCTGCAGTATAGTACCACATTAGCCTGGTAAACCAGTCACTCATACTTCATTTCATTTTGTACAGAGGGTCTGTAGCCAATCAGCGAACAGAGGGAGTGTTCGTGGGCAATGACGTTGACTTTGTGTGCTGAATTTGAATTGTAGTGCGTAGGCAGGCTAATTGCATAAATGATGACCAGCTGTTAGCGACTGGGTAAAGACAGAGCCAGTTGTTTCAAACTTCAGCAGAGTCCACACCTCCAGGAAGAATTCATTTCTCAATACAGCACTGCCAGACCCTCTGTACAAAATGAAGTGAACTACGAGAGGCTGGTTTACCAGGCTAGTACATATTCCAAATCCCCTGGTTCTACCTGTGCATTACTTATTACAGGTGATTTCCATAATTAACTCCTTTACCTGGCTGAAGAGCTGTGCTACCTAAAATCAGCTGATAGTGAATGGCTCGGACAAATATGTGGTGCTGCATTGCAGCTTCTGATGCCAGGTTACCCATCAGTAACTGAGCTTCCATCCAACTTGTTAACAGCATTTCAGTTATTCGAATAAGAAATCTTCACTTGCAGACATTTGAAATGTGCATTTACCTTTTTGTTTCAATGTTAAATGATATGTGTGTCTTTATCAACCAATTTATTATAAACTACATACAGATGGCTAGCTTTCCCGATGCTCATTTAATTCTCACAAGTCGAGATTCCTGCAGTCGCGAGAAGTGTTTACCACTGCCGCCGCTAGGGACAGCATAGGACCACAAAGGTTTACGCTGAAGTAAAGATCTCACTTCCGAGGTTGACCCACCCACAGCAAGACTTGCAGTATTTAGTTGACTGTAAAAGTGCTATTATCTCGTAATCCTCACGAGAACCTCACGAGATTCCTTCTGAGAACTGAGAATCGGGAAAGCTAACCATCTGTAGCTGATGTAAATAAGACGGTTGAATGGAAACGCTACTACTGAGGACAGGTAGTACATGAAGGCCACACAGCAGAGACCAGTGTGTCAGTATATAATTAAGCACTCACGAGGATTAGGATGCAGGTGTGCAGTTTGCGTCATTAGAGAGAGGGGACTGAAAAATTACTTTGTTTACGACAGGTTGCCCAAGAGAATTGAAGCACAGAGACACATATGCACAAGTTAACACACACACACACACACACACACACACACACACACACACACACACACACACACACACACACACACACACACACACATTTATGTAAGCTGCAGTCGAACACATGCAGATGCACAACCAAACCAAAAACATTCACAGTATTTTACACACACACACACACACACACACACAAAAACACACAGGCATGTTTTTAAAGTCTGTTTAAGAAATGTGTGCTTTGCAAGGCACTAGCTCTTGAAAACTACAGCTTAGTCACTCTCTGTAACATCCTCTTCTATTGTCATCAGTCTGCTCTCTCTTAATTGTTCCAGCTTAACGGTGCGCCCTTCTCAGGACGAGAGAATCCAAAGGCTCGTTTGTGAGCAAACTGAATCAGCCAACAACTGTGAGGAAAGGTGAATACCGCACTGTCACAGAGAGTTAAGACACTTCACCACAATCCTGCACAATGACATTTACAAAACTTTATGAAAATATTTGGTAACACTTTATTTTACAGTTCCTTTTTGCAATGTATCTAAATGTAACAACATGTAATATTATGTACTTACACTGTACGTATATACAGTACAGTAACACTAACCATAATCCTAACATTTACCCTAACCATATACAGTGTAAGTACATAATGTTTAATATAGTTACAAACTCAGTTACACTGTACTTCATTATGTAGATAAACTGTAAAATAGTGTGCATTCATTCAAAGTCAGTGTCAAGACATTTCTAGTTTTACGACAAATTCATCCAAAGGAACTTGTGTCAAGGTGGATCACTCTACAGAGGCAGTGGCACAGCCAGAAATATTGAAATGGATGGCACTGAGCACAGAACAAATGGGTGACCAAAGCCAGTAGCATGTAAAATATAAGGAAGGCTTACTTAAAAGCACTGCAAAGAAAGCCTTCTGATTGGCCAGGCCTGACATCCCCCGATCTGGGACTGGACTTTTGCATTAAAGCAACACTAAGTAGTTTTTTCAATCTTAAAATAATGTTTCCAAAATCATTTCAGTGGTTCATCAACTCGTAACTGGGTGAAAGGCACTTCTAAATTCGCTTTGCAAACCCTCCATGAGCTATAACTGCACTAAGTAAGTTTGGAGGAATGGGCCGTCTCTCTGTAGTTCAAATGAGAGACAATTCCACTTCCAACCTGTAGGGCGACTGAAGATGAAAACTACTTAGTATTGCTTTAAGGGCTTCCTCCATTTCTGTGTGATGATAAACTCATCTGAAGTAACCTTGCAGTTGTAGACAGTTAAAAATACATACACAGTCTGCAGTCCAGATGTTTGTAGAGTGGGCCGCAGAAATGTGTAAAATAAGCAAGTAAAAATGCAAACCAATACGCTGAAATAGACTTTCATCAGTTTATTTCAAGCAAATAATGCGTGGTGGACCTGATGTTTATTTAAAAGTAAGGAGTCCGCACACTTAAAATCCTTCTTTTTTGATGGTTTTATTCCAGGTCAGGACGTTTCGACCATGTTGGTCTTCTTCAGATTCTCTACAAACACAGGCTGAAGAAGACCAACACGGTCGAAACGTCATCCTGACCATGGAATAAAACCATCAAAAAAGAAGGATTTTAAGTGTGCGGACTCCTTACTTTTACATTTTCAGTCAGCCTTTGTCCTGCACCTTTGTTTGGGATGTGCACAATCTCCAGCCTTAACTGGACCTGATGTTTATGCCAAGTAAACTTGAGGTGTAAGTTTAGTTAAGTTTATGAACTTTGCAAGTATGTAATATTGGATAATTTTCTCATAAATTAGAATCATTTACTGTTTGCATCAGCAGTAGTGGTGCGAGTTCTTTCTAGACTGAACGCATGGAGTACTTTTGGAACCTAAGCGCCCACCAGAGCTAGAGTTGTTAAAGGTGCGATGCCCTTCCTCAACCTACATTTACAGTTGGATCACTCTTTCTGTACGTACAGATCAGGAGCGACCAAAGCGAACAGGTCGCCGAGTTTGCAGAAGAAGCTTCGCTGTTGAATTCGCCTGTTTGCTAATGACGTATCATTTGGAATGTTGGACTTAGCTCAGTAATTAACGGACGTTGGTAAATCTATGTATTCTGGTTGGTTTTCGCCGAACCGCGTCATAGCTCATTACCATAAAGTTAACTGACTTTTAACTTCTCTTTTTCGCTCTGGTCGGCCAATTCGCTTTGTTGCCAGCGAAATCGCTTTGTTCGCCCAATTCACCGACTCTCCATAGAGAAATCATGAATTCCGTTGCTCTGGTTGCTTCTGACACCTTCTAATGCTTCTAACGCCCCTTTAAAAAGCCTTTCCTCCATTTCCTGCCCCACAGCCCCAGGCCCACCCTGGAGGATGCCCGCATGTGGGCGCAGTCGTTCGAGCGGCTGATGAAGAGCCCGGCGGGCCGTGGCTGCTTCCGGCAGTTTCTGCGGACGGAGTTTAGCGAGGAGAACCTGCTGTTTTGGCTGGCCTGCGAGGAGCTGAAGAAGGAGACCAACCGTGGCGTGGTGGAGGAGAAGGTGCGGCAGATCTATGAGGACTTTGTCTCCATTCTGTCCCCGAGAGAGGTACTGTACACGGCCTTTTCGCACAGGCACACACACTGTCACAACTGTGGCATGGCTTTTTCGAATTAACAAACTTACACATATGCAACTCATAGTGACCTATCGTATTTCAAAAAGAGCAAGTAGTAAATGGTTTCTCGCGGAATGAGACCTTTAATGAACCTCCATCCCAACCCCTTCAGAGATGTGCTAGTCAGGCAATGGCAGCGTGTGCTTTTGAGTCCACTGGATAGCATGCTCGACTCCCAGTTTGCTGTAGCCTGGTAAACCAGCCCCCCATACTTCATTTCATTTTGTGCAGAGGATCTGGCAGTGCTGTATAGAGTAACGATTTCTTTCTGGAGGTGTGGACTCTGCTGAAGTTTAAAACCAGTGGCTTTGTCTTTAACCAATCGCTAACATCTGGTTGTCACGTATGCAATTAGCCTGCCTATGCACTACAATTCAAATGTAGCACACAAAGTCAATGTCATCGCTCACAAACACTCTGTCTAATCGCTGATTGGCTAGGTAGAAATTCTGCCCGATACACCATTGTCAATGAAAGCACTGCCAGACCCTCTGTACTGTACAAAATGAAATGAAGTACCAGGGTCTGGTTTACCAGGCTAAGTTTGGTGTCTGGTTGCTGTGTGGTTGTGGGTTCAAAAGTTTGGGGCCTGACCACGTGGGGTGACTTCTGTCACATACACACTTATGTCACTGTTTATTGAGGTGTTTTCCATACAACTCCTTGATATTACATCACACTTAGCTGACTCTCTTATCCAGAGCGAATTACAGTTATTTAGTTACAGTCTCTGGGGCAATGTGGGTTAGATGCCTTCCTCAAGGGAACTTCAGCCATGAATGAGGGTGCAGGAGAGCACTAGTTGTTAACTCCACCATGTGATATGTATATATCAGAATCAGAATCAGAATCAGAATCAGCTTTATTGGCCAAGTATACTTACATATACAAGGAATTTGACTCCGGCAGATGTTAGCTCTCTATACACATAACACAGAACATAATACAATAAAATAAATACAATAGACTAAACAAGTATGTGTATTGCACAGTAGTATGTGCACAATGAGCAATACGAGTGCTAGTTGTTTACTCCCCCATGTGATATGTGTGTGTGTATGTGTGTGTGTGTACATGTCCTCAGGTAAGCCTGGACTCCCGTGTGCGAGACGTGATCAACAAGAACATGACCGAGCCCACGTCCCACACGTTCGACGACGCCCAGCAGCAGATCTACACCCTGATGCAGCGCGACTCCTACCCTCGCTACATGAGCTCCAGCATCTACACGGACCTGCTGCAGAGCCTGGAGCAGCAGCAGCAGCCGCAGCCGCAGCCACAGCCACAGCCACAGCCACAGCCACAGCCACAGCAACAACAGCAGAAGCAGAAGCAGAAGCCTCCTGAGACCTCCTGAATAACACACACACACACACACACACTCACACACGCTCACACACGCACAGACGTCATACACATACGTCACACACATACATGCAGGAGCACACACATACACACGCACAGACGTCATACACATACATGCCCGTGCACACACACGTAGCTGCTGGGCACGTGCACATATACACCTAGCCTGGTAAACCCGCCCCTCGTACTTCATTTCATTTTGTACAGAGGGTCTGGAGCGGAGGCCGTTGAAGTTCATGTAAGAGGACTGAGCAGCTCCTAGCCAATCAGCGAACAGAGGGTGTGTTCGTGAGCCATGACGTTGACTTTGTGTGCTGCATTTTGTAGTGAGTAGGTAGACTAACTGCATACGTGATGACCAGACATCAGCGATTGGGTAAAGGCAGACCCGCTTTTTTTAAACTTCAGCAGAGTCTACACCTCCAGGAAGAAATCGTTTCTCACGGCCTCTGCTCCAGACCCTTTGCACAAAATGAAATGAAGTTGGTTCTGGTTTACCAGGCTAATATACACGCACACATGCACACATTGTGACATTAACCAAAGTAGCAGTGCATAACTCAACAGTCCGTCAGATATTACAGATACACAAAACACCTTCTTCTCCAAATATGGCAACTTCCAATCACTGATGTTATTGAACAGTATGTAATATCACTCCTTGTAAACACACAAACGCACACACACACATGCATGGTTGCACCTGAGCTTAGATGACACGTAACCATATGTAAGCCACACACACATGTAGAGTTTGGGGGCAAATGATTACTCACAAAAGCACACATACACTACTGACATAGTCTGGTACTGGGTGCACCTGAGGCACACAATGCCTACACACACACACATACACACACACATACACACACACAGTTTGACTTGCTTGCTTCAGTTAAAATCACACAAGTGAGGGCAATCTAAATCGCACAGCCTCAATAGACCCTCACACAGACACACACTTACTGTACACTAGAGCGGCCAGATCGCTGGCTCTGAAATAAGAAAAGGGACATTCTCAGTTCCCAGTCAATATCATCGAAATAAGTAATGTTTTAGCTGCAAATCAGCAGTGACAAAGTGGGTTTTTGTGTGTTTTACTGAGAAAATTGCACACACACACACACACACACACACATTTGTGTTTCTCCCCACCTTGTCTCTCAGGAGCATAGCTCACCCTGGCTGCTCAGAGCATCGACAGCAGTCAGAGCTATCTGGAGTCAGCCACTACAATCATCATTTTTGTTTGACCTGACTGTAAATAGAACTTCAGGTACATACTTGACAAATGACAAAATATTGTGATGTTTCAGTCAAGATAGCCTAAAGAAATGAGGTACTGTGCAAGTTAATTAATTAATTTATTTATTTATCTATGGTAGCGAGAGAGTATGTTGGCAGTTGTATTTGCATGACATCCAAGCAGTTGCTGAGATACAAATCACGTAGAAGACGATGAATCACTACACTGTAACAATTAAATAACGAACAATTAAACCCTGTAAGTTCTAGCTTTACACATTATTATTCTTAACCGAAAAAGTGCAATCTGAAGACAGGGACGTGCTAGTGAATTAGCCATAGTAGTGCTGTTGTCGTTGTCACCCCATGAATGAGAAGTCATGTTGCCACCTGGGAGGACATTCCAAGAACGTGGATTACACGTGAGCCTGGCTTAGATACAGAGTTAGTGGTAAAACTCCTAACCGAAGAGGCCCCCTGGCTTAATTTTTCCTTCAAAAACAAGCAATTAGGCCTCGCCTACCAACAGGATAATCCTATAGCAGTATCTTAACCAGGCTCATAATTTGTCCGCTTTCTTGGGATACCCTCCTCGAGTATTGGAGGGTGGGGGGTGGGGTATTCCAAAAAGCAGGTTTAGTCACTTACCTGGCTAACTCAGAGCAAGTGGTAAACCTTCAAATAGAGGGGTCTTACTGCTTTATTCTCCTAGTGAAACAAAGCCATAAGGCTCTTCTATTTGGAGGTTTACCATCTTTAAGTCAACCTATGTAGGTCAGTTAGTAAACCATGTGGAATACCGCCCTGAAGTGAAACTTATGTTCTGCATTGTTCACACTGACTGTGTCACTGCCTACTCTTATCCTGTGCCACCAAGACAAGACCCAGAGGGAAATATTACTTCTTACAAACAGTCTTATCTTTGTCTCTCAGAAATACACAAGATCTTTTTGGCTTCTGATATTTCTCCCAATATTCCATTAGGAGAAAAATAACACTTTAAGACTAACTAATCTAAATATCTTAAGTTGGATTTTACTAATATTGGGCTTTTCTGGACACTATTTCTTAGTAGTTTGATTAAAGACACATAGGGCAAAAGCAAGATCGTGCTACATTCTGAATTGTTTCCCCCCTCAAGAGAAAAAGATATGAAATCTGATATTGTTTCCAAAAGACAAAGCTATGGCAATTCTAGGAAGCAATATTTCACTCTGGTGCGTCCCAAACCTGTGCCTTGAACTGTGGTGCATTTCAAGTTACTGATGAAGAAATTACTGGAAAAATTAAATCAATAACACCTGAACACATTCCACATGTATCACCATAATGATGTTTTCTTTTAGACCTTTGTTGCAATAGCCTACTGTACAAATAAGTGGCTTTGATCTATTTATTTACAAAAATCATATTTTTTAAAAAATATTTATGTTGTGTTTTTATCTGTTAGACAACTAAATGACAGGAGTTAAATAAAAGCACAAATGCTTAAATCACACACTGACCCGAATGTGCACTTTGTGTGTATATGTGTACAAGGCGAATGTGCAGTGTGTGTGTATGTGTAGAAGGCGAATGATTCATGAAATCTGCACAGGCAGGGGCGTAGACAGACTTTTTTTACATGGGGTGGCAAAAGGGTGGCCAGCGTTACTGAAGGGGTGGCCATGTTTTGACCAATGTAGTTTGGGGGTCCGGGGGGGGGGGGGGGGGTCCTCCCCCAGAAACGTTTTCAATAGCTAGATTTGATTTCCTGTATTCTGGAAATGTCCAGTGTTTTCTCCATATACCCATGGCATGCCTTAAAGTCTCTTTCAACTTTTTTTTATGGAGCAAAAGGCACAGATGATAACAAAACTATTAAAAAACAGTGTCAAATTCCATGTATTTTCGCACTTGCTAAAGTTAAAATTGGTTAAAAGCATTTGTGATATTGATGGTGATTAATTGTAAACAAATAATTTACGACAAAGCTGATATCACGTATTTGGCTGATAAAAACAGTTCAATGGCATGGTATCATACAGCTACTCAACATACATACAACTCAACAGTGGATTCCTATTGCCTTAACAAGTTAACATGCACCTACTGCTTAGGTGTTTTGCTATGATATTTCTTATGAATGGAAATATCAGGTTGTTTGATGCACTGCATGACATGCCAAAGAAAATTTGGAAAACGGAAGACTATGTTTAGCAACTTGTAAATGAAGAAGTAGACCGAAACCGCCAGTGGATACGTGTCTAAAAATGAACTTAGCCTTGGTATCTTGTTGAGTCAATTGCATGATTATAACGTGAACCAAAACGTGGGGGAGTTGACCTGAAAATGTTAAGTTTAACATATTACTTACACTAGCAGCAGGGGTAGCCTACTGTTACGATGCTTCAGAAATCGTCTCGTATCCATATTTGTTGACTATACAATTTCTCATCGAGATGAACTCTGCAGACTCCACAAATGACTGGCATGTTTCTATGCAGGTTTTTTTTTTATTCCCCACGTAATACCTTCTTCCCCTGCAAGAATTGTAGTGAATTTCGTCCTTCTAGGCTTGCCGTAGTTAAGTAGTTGCCTATAAGCATATACATCCTATCATAGACTGTATATATAACCTATATATATATATATCCTATACATGTCCTCTGACCAGTGGTGACCATGCCCCCCCCGGCCCCCACATGGCCACGCCCCTGTGCACAGGGTGGATGTAAAACTAGATGTTGGAATGGGAAGATTTTATAGCTAATTTCCAACGTTTATTTAGTCTTTTTACACAAAGACGCACACACAAATTAAAACTTTTGCCATTTTTGTAACATGATTCTGAACAGTGCTTCTAATCAGCTACTAATAATTCTTAGAATTGTTAATGCATTTATTATGACAAAGTACAGAGAAAAGCATACAGTGCACAAAAGAAAACCTAAAAGACACAAGGAAGTAAAGCAGCTGACTTTTATTTACAGTAAATTAGCATAAAATCATCTAAATCCTCCTGTTCAGCAAAACATCACTTGCCAACGAGATTGTCATGGCAAAGGTGATTTGTCTACAGATCTTCTTCCACGACCTCTGGATGTGGATGGTGACCCTCAACCCTTGACCTCTCCGGCTCACAGAATAGTTCCTATGGCGGCAACAAGTAGCAGCATGTGTCTTCAGTTCCCGTGGGTCAGATGGGTTCTGGAAGTCAGCAGCAGAATGCTGAACGGTCCTGGATGGGTTCGGATCGGTTCGGTTTGGTTCCGTATGGTGCTCATTCAGTCCAATTGGGTCGGTCGGGTCACCAGCCATCAGCGAGGTTGAGGGGTGGCGTTTTGGCGTCGTGTCACCTGTTTACATGCTGTCTTGCTTAGTCAATTGGAGGCAAATGTGTTTCTATGAACTCTTTGATGTCTTCCATTTCCTGAAGCAAAAGGGAATACACATACAGTCAAATGGTTAAGGAATCTCAATGGGACAGACCAAAAAAGGAAAACAAAAGAAATACGAGAAACAGGGAGAGGAATGAAGGCAGGAAACAATGTAAAAAAAAAATGCAGATTTGGAGTTTGATGTTGCACATCAAAATACATCAGCTAATGGCTAACCAAACTGGAATACGGTGCCTGCCTGAAGAACTGTCTGTCTGTCTGTCTCTGTCTCTCTCTCTCTCTCTCTCTCTCCCTCTCCCTCCCTCAGCCCTACAACAATCAACTAGGATGCCTTGTCTCCAATAACGACCACTTCTACTGTTCCCTCCCCACTAATGACCCACCTGTCGGGATAGATGGGCGATACCAGGAGCTGTTATTACAGCAACCTGGTTGTGAAGCCACAATCCAGTAACATATATCTGTTTTAGAATATGAAATACTCACATGGAAACACTTAAAATAAGGATCAATTGTCCCTGCGGCCTAAAATGGACAGTACTGGGCATCTCATTAAGCTAAGTTACTATGGATGCAAATAACTGATGCAAATAAGTTGAATGGTAATACTGCTGTGTGCCTTTCATTTAATATATGTGCTCAGTGACACCACCATAGAGGCATTATACAACTATTACATACTACAGAGATCTTATAGAATTCCTATAGGACCTTTTTCGGATTCACTGACTTATTATTTAATTATTGATAACTCTTGTGTCGAGTGCTGAGGTAGAACCAAGTGATTTGGATTATGTGGTACTGGAGTGTGAGCTCTAAATCCATGTTGGTTATCAATAATGTACAAACATATCCTCCGAGGGCTTCCAATGTGGTCTCGGAGGAGGATGAGGGGCTGATATACAAACATATCCTCTGTGAGGGCTTCTAATGTGGTCTCGGAGGAGGACGAGGGGCTGACCTGTGGGCAGGAGGAGTGGCCCATGCCGCCGTAGGTCTTGAGGGTAATGTTGACTGGGTTGAGGAAGGTCTTGAGTTTCTCCACTGTCAGACACCCGAACATCAGGGGCACCAGAGGGTCCGCCTCTCCGTGGCACTGGAGAACAGGCACCTCCCTATTGCCCGGGTCGGCCGCAGCCTGAAGGCCAAAGACACACAGGGAGATGGGGGAGGAAGAAGGAAAAGAAGTTTGGTTTCAATCAATCCATAGCTTTGCTGTTCGAGATGTCAGAGTGTTGTTGGTAGGAAAAAGAATGAGGAATTTTGATGCAACATAGACTGAATAATGAACTGGTAGCCACCACTAACTCAGTACCGCATAGAGACTAAGTTTAATTTCCCTATGCCCCATTCAGTTAGTGTTAGACCAAATAATGAACTGGTAGCTTGTATCAAATGTTCTTGATCTTTCCTCGCCAACAGCGCTATGGATTCATTCACACCAAACTTCTCCTATAAGAGCCATTCACACCAGGAATGAAAACACATTAACTACAATGATATTTTTTGTAAACTTTAAAAAAAAAAACTCTCAGACTTCAGTGGACAGCAGAGTTCAGCTATAACGACAACAACAGCGCTGAACAATATTGCTGACATCTTTTTTCAATGATTTGATAAAAAACGAAAACACTGCACCAATCGGAATCCATTTGAATTTACAGAACATCGCATTCTATTAGTTGTCTATGCTCACATCTCTTGGCCATTCTTGGTCATTCTTCACTGTATACACTTCATAATATTATAACAGTTATGGTTACGGCTCTTGGTGTGAACAAGTCTTTACAGTACTATTCACAACAGAGACGAGAACACAACTACAATGATTTTTTCTTTTACTAACCATTCAAACATTAGTATATGGCCGAGTTCACATCTCCACTATATCGACAACAACAGCACTGAAAGATATCATTTACTTTCCAAGCAATTTGATTACCGATTCGATAATCATAGTTGTCGTTATAGCTGTTGGTGTGAACAAGCTTTACGGTGGCCATTAAGGATGGGAATCGAAAAAAGGGTCTTGTTGAGAACCGGTTCCCTGTGTTTTAATTCCTTCGAATCGTTTGCCAACGATTCCCTTATTAATTCCAGTAGGCATGAGTACACCATGTGTCTCACGAATCGATAAAGAACCGAATCGTTAAGCAGAATCAAAAATGGAATCGGAATCGTAAAATTCTTATCAATTCCCATCGCTAGTGGCCATCCAAGAGAGCACCAAAGGACCAAAGTGGGAGTTTGCAAGAGAATAAATGCAATATGATGAATAAAGAAAGAGCAACTGAGTTAAATGTGATGTGATGGAAAAAACAGAGTAATGGATTAAAAGACTGATGGAGAAACCTGAGGGAAAGACTTCCTGAGAGGAAGCCAGCAGCTAAGGGCCAGAACACCACCGAGCTTCTGGTTCATGGTGAGGGCCGTGTAGAGAGACAGCGCCCCTCCCTAGACACACACACACACACACACACACACACACAGGCAAACACAGAAATGTTTGTGCTCAGTTATTAATTCCAATAAGACTTGGTCTTGGGATCGGAGGGTCGCAGGTTTGAATCCTGTTCCAGGGGGAGTAGAGTAGAGTAGAGTAGAGTAACTTTATTGACCCCGAAGGAAATTAGGTTAATTATAATATATAAACAATGTATAAACAACTAGTGCTCTGCTGCATCCTCATCCATGGCTGAAATGTCCTTGAGCAAGGCATCTAACCCCACATTGCTTCAGGGACTGTAACTGAAACCCTATACCTAAATAACTGCAAGTTGCTCTGGATAAGAGCGTCAATTAAGTGTAATGTAATGTAACTTAAAGGCCGGTGGACCCACTATTTACTGTGTGTTTGGTCCCAAAGGTCTGTTGGCCATTACTGATGTAAACCGCTTGATCTGTTCAGCAGGACTAAGATACATCAGATGAGCCCTTAGGTCCATGAGCCAGCAGTTTTTTTAATTAACTTCATAATCCTTCAACGGCTGCTGTTATAATCACTGCACTCAGATCAGTCAGCGTTTGCACCGCCAGGACAAAACAAGGCAAACTCGCTTTTACACCATGTAAAGTTTTTGTGAAAGTGGCTTTAAGGATGAACTTTCTATATTGTACATTTTATCAACTGGCTTGTAAGAACAGCTGCTCAATCAGTGGTTACTAAACATCCTGCCAATGGACTACTCTTCACAATTAGCTTGCTGGCTAACATGGGCACATTTCCAAAAATGTGTATTAATGTGTACAATCCTTATAAATAAATCAATGAAATTGGTTACACTTTTATTTTACGATCCCTGTTTCAGTGCACCTACATCATGAAGTACAGTGTAACAACATTTGTAACAATATGTAACGTTATGTACTTACACTGTAACATAGGGTTGGGGTTAGGATTAGGGTTAGTTATGTACAGTGTAAGTACATAATAATAGTACAAGTTGTTACATTTACACAGTAATTTTACACTGTAAAATAAACTGGTAAAATAACATCTTACAATAAAATTAAATAAAACATGCAAGAATGTTGACTTGCATTAGATTTCCACACAATGTAAGGTTATTAAACAAAACAATATAAAAACCAAATGGATTAGGAATTTAGACTGCGTACCTGAGAGAATCCTCCGAGCACTATTCTAGTGGATGGGATTCCATTTTTTACTTCCTGGTCAATTAGTGCTTTGACTGTAGAACAGACAGTCCACCATTAGTCAAGTATCAACAGCATGTTACCTCTTAAAGAAGACCATATATCAAGAACACAAAATGGCACATGTTTATAGTTCTTGGCACTTTTTTTCCAACTTGAAGTACAATGCTAACACAACACATTATAAGGAAAAATACTTTATGTACCAATTTTTAACAACAATTTTTAACAATAATTTTTGGATAAAATGAAGGCATAACTTGGAACGGCTAGTAATAGTTGGAAACAAAATCAACTTCACCACACAATTGTACACCTAAATAAAACGTTTATAGTGAAAGGTGGTAGGTAACATATCAACTAAGTACAAACAAAAGAGATGTGTTTTTCAACATCTCTTGGACATCTCTTAAATGTCAGAACATATGACTGTAGCCAATTTGTTCCACCACTGAAGTACTACAAAGGAAAAAAAAAGAAGTCTTGACTGAACACTGGACTCACTGTTCTCTGCAGCTCGTTTGATCCCAGACTCGTCCTCTGCTGCGTCTGGACTCAAGCTGATAATGTCAAACCTAAACAAACACAGTTCTACCTGAATCAAAGGACCTTGTTCAACATGTAATGTTTGCACAATCATGTATGAAGACTATGTTTTTGTCTATGGGATGGAGAATTTTCGCGCAGCTTTAGCCAACTATACACTTGACAGACTGGCCAAAAATGTAATTTTACAAAGGAGTGTAACCAGACAGTGCTTGACACAGACGACAGGGCTATTAACTATTCTTAGTTAACTGTGGCACGGAGGTCATAAAGTCCCAAACATCATACATCTATTGCAGTGCTTCTCAGATAGTGGGGCGGGCCCCCCTGGGGGGGCACGGAGTGATGCCAGGGGGGGCGCGGGTGACTTTTTTTGATGTACCATAAAGGTGCACATTGACCACAGAACAGACTAAACAGACTAAGATTAGGGGGGGGGGGGGGGGGGGGCGCGAAATGTTTTCTTCTTCCTAGGGGGGGCGTAACAGAAAATAATTGAGAAGCACTGATCTATTGTAACCTTTCAGCTCCTCCTTAAAAATGCTTTAATCTTTGCTGTTTCAAGGTAGGTCTACTTCAAACCAAACTAGTGGCTGACAGAGCTCTGGTGCATGACATTTTCCACTATGATAATATTAAACTGTAAAAAGTGAGGCATAGAAGCATGTAAACATGCTGCATGGATCTTATTATGTGGGTTTCACTGAATAATGCCATTTACGTTATGGATTGACGTTATGGAAGTAAAATAAAAAATGATCAATGCAACCACTAGCCTTCGAAAACAGCACTTTTTACTGTGTATAAATATTATGCTACATAATATTACATGTGTCTTACCAAGAAGGCATACGCATGTTCATGTTGAGGCTCACAGGCATGATGGGCCTGTAAATAACCATAAAATCAATAAACATCAACATTCAATAAACACTTTCATTAGTCGTACACATACAGCCACACACATCTGAGATTGACATACACCTCGGTGAAAAATACAGGCTACGCTTTGTTCTAGTTTAAAGTTTATTATCATATATACAGTAAGAAAACATCTTTTCCTGCACAATGAAATTTATTCTTTGCTGCCAACATGAATGCCTCACATAATAAAGACATTAAGACAGAATAAAAAGACATAAGACATAATAAAAGTAATAAACACAACTAGAACTGACTACAAAAACTGAGCAGGCAGATGTTTACTCACGCATGAGGACATATGTACTTGACATGAGGGGTCCTGATACCTGCAAAGGCCTCTGCCCAGCCATGCCTGAGAAAAATACAGAAAGGATAGAAATGCAAGAATCAAACTTGATCAGAATAGATGTATTAGTGCGGCAAAACTATTACAATACCAATAGAACTATGTAGGCCAAGAATCGAACTTCAATAGGCCCTCTCTGTGCTGAGATAGAACAGAGGTATTGGTGTGACAACTGTCATGTTAGATGGAAAAATGTAGACCAGTTTAAAACTCCTTATACTCACCCGGTGTCACCTAAGCCATGGAGAAATATCACCTGAGAACATAAATAAAGATTCATTGAGATCAATCATTGACACATTCTATTCCAAATAAGGTGCAACTGAGCACATGATCACACAATAAAAAAAAACGAGTGTACAACACTTTTGATGTCATTCGTATGTTTTACATTAAAGCGCCCTGTCCTCAGAGTAAGTGGCCGCGGTGGTGACCACACATAGCATGTGGTCTCTACCATGGCTAGAGTGCAGGTGACCTGCACGTCCTCCCCGTTTTGAGAAAGGAACTCACCGCTGCACTGGCCTTCCGGGCTGCTGGAACGATGGCAGGCAGCGGTGCCGACATGTTATTACCACACATACAACAGACGGACTGCTGACATTCACCAAGAAAATCGACAACGCCTATACCACCTCTTGTAAAACACACAGCCGCCAAAGAATTTGACTACCTCGGGCTACCCCTTCCGCTGGCAGTACAACGCGCTCTCGTCTTTAAACCACCTGAATTCTAAACCTAACCGAACCTGTATCCGTACGACCATCACCCACTGAACGAAATGCGTTTGTTGTAATCAAATATTTCTGAAAAACAAGTTTGTTCTTGAAAGAGAACGTCTACTGCTGAACAGTTTTGCCAAAGTGTGCTCAATAGCGGTGTTGATCCGCGCAGGAAATCCCGCCTCCTGAAGCGGGTGATGGATAGCTCAGTGTCCTTGCTGCAAGTGACACTTCTCAACGCATTAAGCTGTCAGAGTGGATGTAGCCCGATTAGCGAGCCTAAGCCACGAGGGACACGTGCTAGTGCATGCATTTTATTTAAACAGTGTTTATAAACGCAAAGTATAGACTAGGAAATAAGTAGCAATAAAGAGGAAAGCATATGTTTTGGATACATTAACTTAACAATATTACGTTATCTAAATTCAGTGCTTTCGCGGTTCATTTGATTGCATACCAAGGTTTGCACGTTAAAAATAAGAAAATAATTAAATCTATATATATAAAATCATAAATAGCCATGACCGGTGTAGCAGAAGCATTTATAATCATTGTTAGCAACCGCTGCTGCCATGACTGGGGATGTAGCTCAGTGGTAGAGCGCATGCTTTGCATGTATGAGGCCCCGGGTTCAATCCCCGGCATCTCCACAATTCTTTTCGCATGTGATATCTGTGTTATGGCTGTGTCATTTGGGATGTCTTTGCGGATTTCCTAAAACAGGATACAAGACTGAGAATTTGTCGGTTTTGGCATTTGTAGGACAGTGTTTGCAATGATACGGTATCTGAAGCAGACGCATGGCCTAACAATATCAGATTACCTTCTCGTTAACTTTGAAACTTGGTTGAATCTTCGCCCATCTATAATAATGTTCAGTGTGATAAATGTCAGAACAAGAAGCACTCGCATTATATGGAGTTTTGCTGTGGTGACTGTGAAGTTGAATATTTGCTCACATGAAACCACACAACACACACCTACCTACCAATGACAGCTCAGACTGCTTAATTATATCACTTCCGGTTTAAGCGCCACACGTGACATACACGCCATGACTGTTGTCCTTGGATGAAGTGCATGGGGTGCTATCCTTGGTACAATGTCTGCATCTAAGACCACTGGTAGGAAATCGTTGTCTATTTTAAAGGATCTACCTCGGATCACACTAGCAAATTTGCGTCCAAACCCCGGTGCTAAAAAAGAAGTAAGTCACAAATGTGCAGCAAATGTTTTACATCTAGCCTTACTAACATCAGCTAGCTGGCTAACAATTCTATACTCAGAGCCAAGTTATGAGCTGGGTGCCAGTCGCTAACCAAATTCATTGTTTGCTAACTAGGCTACTAAAATTTAGTAATTCAAAGTGACCATACAACCCACATGATGATTCACTTTAAAATCCAATTTAAAGCACGGGTCGTTGGTCGCTAATAATGTAGGCTGTCCAGACTCTTCTGCTGCACATGCTTCTAACATCTTAGCCCTGTTGTATAAACTGATCAGGATTACCACCGGTCATAATATTCTTCGTTATTCCAGCAGCAGTTAAAATTTAACATCACGTAATGCTTGTTATATTATATTCCTTTGTAGAAGACGTGTCGGCTACTGTAAGCATAAGGCTACCATGTACCATAGGCTACCACAGATTATTTCTCCCCGTTACTTGGCTAACAAAAGGTACTAACTAGGTGCAGCCAATGTGTTCAGCATATTTAGGGAATGTCTGTAATAGATGTGAGGCAGGAATGCTGCCATCAGCAGCAAGAGAGCATTGCATGGGATTCCGCCCATCTTTTCTTCAGAATGCACTCCTGCCCCCTGCTCCCCATTCTTAATAGTATCAATAGTATCCCCAAAGGGCCATCTAACAATGCTGGTCCCCTAGAAGCCTAACTCCTGACTTTTCTACCCCTGGCTGGGCCTCAGTGTGTAGGCTACATCAGACGTATTGCTTATTGAGTTTTATGCATGGATTCTCAGAAGGTACTGCTGGAAACACTGAACAGATTGTTTTTGACATGGGCTCTCAGAACTTACAGTCCAACTGAAAGTTCTGTTATCTCGACCTACCAGGGTATTATGTCAGGAAAATATTGGGGTATGAAAAATTGGATACCACCCAAGCCTAGTATCATCACTTTACATTGGCTTTGTCCTCTTAGTTTAACAATGCCTGATGAACATCTGACTATCAAAATGTTGCCTTGTCTGCATACTAGGGCTGGGTATTGCCAACAACCTCACGATACAATACGTATCACGATACAGGGGTCACAATACGATACGTATTGCGATACATGTGTATCCTAATACATGACCTTCAAGGCAATAGATATCACAATATTTTACATTACTTTACATTCATTTTTTAAGAAACCAGTCATATGTATACCCAAATGATATTTTTATTATGCTGGATAGCAAAAATGTTACAATGTTACAATGTAATGCTGCCTTTGAACTTTGAACAGTGGCATTTAAAAATACATTTTCTAAATTCAAAGACTTAAGCATGGCCTTAAGCAGGCCTATCAGCCTGTAGTGCAATTACTTAACATCTTAACTTACCACCACCACACTGAACTTGCCAGTAGTAAGAAAATTATACAGGTAAAATATAAGAAAAATATCAAAAAATAAATATGATAAAACTAAATAACTTAAATATAAAAACTCAAATATAAAAAACATAGTAGTATAAAACTAAATAACTTAAACATGGCCTTCTTCACAAGCCTGTAGTGCAAAAATAGCTGCCTTTTAACCTGGCATTAGCAGTGGTATAAAATAAAGCTGCCTTTTACAAAACCAAATGACAATGAATCAGTAAAATTGTAACCTATTTCTTATGGAACCATTAGTAAGTTATTGTTTAGGAACAACAGTTCTACATGATCTGGTTTTAAAACACTTCTCTCAGCTGTAAATGTAAATGTAGGACAACGAAATGTAAAAAGGAGTGACAATAAATAAATATGAATGCTGAATGATGAATGAATGATGAATAAATGTGAAATATCGATACTGACCCCTCCGTAACGATACGTGTATCGTGAAGAGGCCCGCAACGATGTATTGCTATATCGATATTTTGAACACACCACTACTGCATACACGTTTTGGGAGTCATTTTGCACCAGCATGCTGGTCTCTTTTTGACTCTTTTTATGGTGGTATATCACTGACATCACTTCCTCTCTGTTTCAGGAGAAGAGGCGGGGTCGCGGTGTCCATGGCGGAGGCAAGAGCGGCCGAGGACACAAGGGCGAGAGGCAGCGGGGAAATCGCCCGCGTCTGGGCTTCGAGGGAGGACAGACCCCCTTCTACCTGGTCATTCCCAAATACCCGTACAACGAGGGCCACAGGTAGGCCATGTTGCATGATAAAAAGCAAGGCATCTAACCTACACACATGTACTGTAATGTAAAGTGTAATGTAAAATGCAATACAGTACAGTCCATGATCAGTTCAGTTCTATTAAACATAGAAATACACAGTCACACAAAGTAAAGTGTGATACAAATACAATAAATGTTAAAAACTTAAATACAGTATGATAAAACAGTTAAAAAATGGATAAGCAGATATATCAGTTTATCATAAAGTGTTCATGTGATAACACAAGGCCCTAGCACACTTAAATTCAAATAAATTCAAATAAACCTTAACTCTAAAAGCTGACTGGTCAGCTACATGAGCAGAGACCCGGAAGCATGATATATACACTGGAAATAGTGCTGTATAGAATTACCTTTAAAAATGAAGGCAATCTGTTGCATGTTTTGTTTACTTTGGTTTAACTTGCCAATACAGGATCAAGACTGATATATTTAGTCATTACACCATTGTGTTATTGTGCTCTTCTGCTCTAGCGTCACTGGACCTGAAGAAATGTTGTCTTGTGTTTTTCTTGCCAAACGGTGAAGCACTTTGAGCTGCATCTTGTATGAATTGTGCTATACAAGTAAAGATTAGTATTATTATTATATAGTTTGGTACTTGTGAGACCATTAAACCCTATTTTTGTATGGATATCTCTGCTTTTATACATTTTTTTATTCTGAGTGTGAGCTTCATTTTGTCTCACTCCTGTGTTGCCTGTCATTTAAAGCTTACACACCACTACATAGAAACAGCCACTTTGTAAGGCGCAGATCTTTGCTTGGATTACTTTAACCTTGGCAATGCCAGGTTTTGTTAAAGGTGTACTTCCATCGTGTTTTTGTTAATTTTGCAGTGGTCTCTAGTATTAATGAATGCCCTGTGAGCCGGTTTTGGGGAAAAAAATGCTTTAGTGCTTCTGTTTTAGGCTGTTCTAGTTTGGTGGAGGAGATGGAGCAGGGAGAATGACAGGTTCTTGGCTATGCTAGTCACAGGCTACAATCATTCGAAGCCCATTCAGTCATAGTGGACCAAATAGAAATCTAAACGTTCTACACGAACACACATACTTACCTATACTTCTCTAAGTGAGTGTGTGCTGCAACAAAACTTCTCCAGTAATCACAACTGTGGCATAGCTTTTTCTAAGTCAAAGTCAGCTTTATTGTCTAAAAACCATATGTACAGGTTGCACACAGAATTTGAAATGGCAATGCTCCCTAGACCCACAGTGAACATTTAAACATCTTATAAACAAGACAGCAAGACATGACGACATAAGACATAATAATATAAACACAACAAAAAAGTACAGTAGGCTTGTATATAATACAAATAAGTAAAAACACAGTGTTTAGTGTAGTAAAGCTCAAATGGTGCCATTTAAGCAGTGGTGTCATTCTAATTTACAGACCTACATCACTTTGTTGGCCTTTTTCTTATTCACTCTTTTTTCCGCCTACTTTCTTTCACTGACTAATGGAGGCAATCGGGTTAGAAGAACATTTTCACGTGCAGCATGCATATGCAACTCGGGGTGACCTGTCGTATTTCAAAAGAGCAAGTACTGTACTTAACGGTCTCTCGTGGAAGTACTCCTTTAAGTTAAACCAGCGAAATAAGATCCATGTAGCATGCTGTCTTTTTTCAGTTGGTTCTATGCAGCACTTTCTACAGTGAAAACGGTGGTGTGGTATTTGTGAATAGGTGCAGTATAACTGTTAATCAATGCTGTACGTTGTTCTAGCCACCGTCTCCAGTACCCGCCACTGACCCTGCGGAGGCTGCAGTATCTAATAGACCTGGGCCGAGTGGACACCTCCCAGCCCATTGACCTGACACAGCTGGTCAACTGCAGAGGAGTCACCATACAGCCCCTGAAGAGACACTATGGCGTCTATCTTGTGGAAGAGGTGTGTGTGTGTGTTTGGTTGTGGTTGTGTAAAGATCCAGAGGAGTGAGAGTTCTACTTAAGAACATTTAAGTGCTTTTTAGGTTAAAGTGCAAATTCAGATCATTTACGTCTTTTCTTTAAGTAAAACAAAACCACTGTGATTCTGTGTTTCTGTGCTTAGATTTGTCAAATTGTTGCCCAGTATCTCTGTCTCTTTTAAATATTAGTTGTAGACATGCTTCACTCACTACTACAAATAAGGCAGAAATTCAATATTTTCTATAATCCTAGATTTTATCGGGACCTACAACGTAATTCAGAATGGTACAAAAATCTGAGCCAAGTCAAATTCAAGTTCTATAGTTGATGTACCATCTTCAGTTTACAGTTCATAGAAAAATGAACTTGTACAATGAACTAGGTACTGGGGGCAATATCACTGCTTTCCACTGGATGGCAGCATTAAACCTGCTGCATTCCCTGCTGTTTTCCACATGTCCCTTCTAGGAACCATTGTCAGGTTCGGTGTATGGGGTTCTTCACCTCACTAGTTTGTTTGTTTGTTTGTTTGTTTGTTTGTTGTGCATGTGCTTTAGGGGGCTGAGCAGTTCTGTGCCAAAGTGAACATCGAGGTCCAGATTGCCTCTGAAAGTGCAATAGCTGCTATCGAGAGGAATGGAGGTGTCATCACAACAAGCTACTACGACCCCAGGAGCCTATGTAAGCATCTCTCAGTCTGTAAAACACAAGCCATTCAGCAGCAGGATGTTCCAGAAAGTGGGTTTAGTTACTTACGTAGGTATGGCAAACCTTCTAATAGACGGGACTGATGGCTTCATTCTCCTAGTTAAACAAACCCATAGGTCTCTGCTATTAGTAGATTTACCACTAAGTTTGAGTTAACTTACCTAGTTCTGTCAGTAAACCAACTGAATATACTACAAAGGTGGTTAAGTTATAAACCTGCTTAAGCTAACCCAGAGGTAGTTGTAAACCTGTTTGTAGAAGAGCCCAGTGCTTAATTCTCTTAACAAAGTAAATGCCAATGGTCTATTCTACCATGTTTACCACCCAACTACAGTACTGTGTAAAAGTTTTAGGTTATAGATATATTATAATGAGGTGTATGATCAACCAATTATACCAAATTGATTGTACATGTGAGGAAGCCTACACCCACAGAAGACCTGTGGTTAGTTCTTCAAGATGTTTGGAACAACCTACCAGCTGAATTGCTTCAAAAACTGTATGCAAGTATACCTAGAAGAATTGATGCTCTTTTGAAGGCAAAGGCTGGTCACACCAAATATTGATTTGATTTAGATTTCTCTTTTGTTCATTCACTGCATTTTGTTGATTGATGAAAATAAATGATCCATTTTTGAAGGCATTCCTAGTTTACAGCATTTTTTCACATCTGCCTATAACTTTTGCACAGTACCTTTGGGTTAAATAAATCAGGTTTGTCACTTGTTTGTCACTTGTTTTTGTAGTGTGTACCCCCTAGGTACTTGGAATAACTCCCAAATGTTTACTTTTAGTTACACATCTATTGCTGCTTCCCACATAGCTGTCCTGACAAAGCCACAAAGGCTTTTCTGTTAGGAGGTTCGCCACTTGGAGAGATGCTAGAGATCACAGAGTGCAGTCGGTGGGAAAAAGAACGACACAATTTCATACATCATGGACAGAATAATAAATCAGCAGCAACACTAAGTGAATGGGGCATAGAAAGAAACTTTCAGTTGCATTTTCCTATGTCCGATTTTAGTTAATGTTAGCTGCTGGTGTGCTATTCAGTTTATGTTGTATTTCCTACAGATAGCACTTGGTGACCTTCTCCTTTACCTTCTTTTGGTCAGTCAGTAAGCCAAGTCCTTGGAATCACCCTCAGGTTCTGCTATTGTTTGCTTTTTTTATTAACCTCTGTTGATGTCTTCCGCACAGCCGTCCTCATAAAGCCCGTGCCGTTCTTCATGACGGGCCAGCCCATTCCCAGACGAATGCTCCCGGGAGAGGATCAGGTGAAGTACTACACGGACCCCGGTAACCGCGGCTACCTGGCCGACCCGGAGAAGATCCGACAGGCCCGCTTGGCCCTGGCCCAGAAATACGGCTATGTTCTGCCGGACATCTCCAAAGACGAACTGTGCGACATGCTGGCCATGAGAAAAGGCATACGGCAGATCTTCTATGGCCTCTCGGCCGGGTGGATTGTCAATATGGCGGAGAAAAAGATCCTGAAACCAACAGATGAGAAGTTACTACAGTATTATAATGCTCAGTAGTGCCCTCTTGTCCACTGTTTTGCATTTTGATTATGTAAATACATGTTGCTGTTGTTGACTTCAAATATAAGAGCGTAGTCAAATCACAGTGTCTGACTCACTCCCCTTGTGTGAATAATTCTATAAGTGATCTTTGATGATGTTTGAAGGCTTTTATCACAGCCTAAAGCATACAGTAATGTACAATGTATAAAAAAAACTAAATATAACAACCTTAAATATAAAATACATTACATACAATATTTAACATTATACCATATTCATGTAGAACGTTTTACATCAAAAAAAAAAAGAAAGTGGCACTCATCTCAAATCATGCGATTTTTAACTGTCCGTCCACAAGTGATTTGATTGTTTTTTCAGTGAGCTGAGCTGAATTTTGAACTTGACATTTAACAATCCTGCTGACTGACTGTAAGACTTCATTCTGGGCCCAATGGGGTCTCTCTATCTTTCTATATTTTTCATGTACCTGGTTGACTAGGGCCTCTACCACTGTTGGGACCCTGAGTAGTGAGTCGCCCCCCCCACCCCCCTTTAAAGTCCCTGAACTTGGTCACTAATGACATTTATTCAGTATTGTCTGCTCGAGGGCAGAAACTATTGTAACTGAATGTATAGACACCAGGACACACAATACTGGCTATAGCCAGTGAAGTTTTTCATCCAGTGATCTTGGCAGTGTGGTCCTGTATGCTGTGATAATGTGACATGTCCAGTGGGGGTATTTGTTTACTGACGAAAATGAAATTTCGCCACATATATTAAATAATGGTAAGATTATGTTTCGTGGCCCCAGCGCTGTCTGCATTTAGCCTTGCATACGAGGGTTAATTTCACACTGGCATCGCTTGTGCAGCGAAAGTGTGCCAAGCAGCAGGTCGGTAACGCGCCACGTATTAGTCATGGCGAGGTGGAAGGAACGTGAGCGAGAGCAGGTGAGGGGAAACTAGGAAAATAAGAACTAAGGGCCGAAAACAGGAAACAGATGCCTGTTGTTGGTGTGTATTTGCGCCACGGTAAACGGTGAGTGTGTGTGATTAGTCAGAAGCAGCTGTGTCCGGGCCGCACATTCAAACTTTACGGAGGAACATTCGGAACTCTGTCAACAAGTATAAATGTTTTTCAAAAAGCTTTCAGGTCTTGTCGTCTGTGTTAAGCAGGAAACATTTCTGGATGCTTATTTCACATGATGATCCCTATGTATAAAAGGGAATGTCTGATCTGACGTAATTTGCGTCACTGTATTACATTCTTAAAATTCCATTTCACTTGTAGCTAGACCCAATTCCTTTTTGTAAAAGTAGAATTTAGCAAGGCCCAACCCTTTGAATATCTCACTAATATTAGTGCTGAAGTCATTGATTAATTCGTCGCTAAACCTTCTGCTGTCAGTCTATTATTATTATTATTATTATTATTATTATTATTATTGTTGTTGTTGTTGTTGTTGTTGTTGTTGTTAACAACAACAATAATCATAATAATCATAATAATAATGTATTTACCTATTTATTTGGTTGTTTTTTTATTATGCTGATGTATTGCCTATGTTGGCCAGAGGAGAAAACAGCTTTAACGTGAGGATAATAAAATTGGCTAGCTGCTAGACCCTTAAAATCGAGTTTTGAAAATCTTATTAGGCCTACATAAAATAAAGACTTCCTTCCTTACTTATATATGTTTTTCGTTGCCCGGCCAGATTTCTGTTTGTTTTGTTAGTTCACTTAAACTTCGGGATGGCGTCCATAAATAGCTCTCTGGTTCATGCCGATATTGTCTTAAGGGACTTGGCCATAGAATTTCAGCTGGTACAGCGAGCCTTTATCAAAGGAAGCATATGTTGGTGTGTGCGCACGGCTGCCCGTATTGTGTAAACCCAACCACCACCATCTCTCTCTCCTACGTGCGGCGCAGCGCGGAAATGTCACCAAGGCTTGTACCCACGCGCTGATCTTATCAATGAGCAGGACGGGATCCTCTAGCGAGCTTGCATGGGAGGCTCAGCCTGGGTCATGCGCCAAGTTAAAGGACACGCTATAATAATCTTATTCAGCCGATGTTTGGGGTAAACTTAGTTCAGTGAAAATGCTTTGGCACGCTTTGTTTATTGAACAGATACAGGTCAAATAACTTTAACACCATGTAGGTTTTACACATTTAGGCTATGGAGGTCTTGCAAAGCAGTGTGTGAAGAAAACATTAGGCCTACTGTTATTGTAGAGAGTCATTACAACCGGTTGTAGCCTATAATTCTTTTTGGCAAAGCTAAACCAGTTCTCCTTGGGCTAAACTAACTTGTGCAAACTGCAAAAGGACGCAGTGAGATTGTGTTTATTATAGTATAAATGTAGTTTTATTCAGGCGTCAGATTATGATTTAGTTAAAGAATGATATCTTGACGGTAATATTTCCACTGTTCA
>CM050203.1:8002500-8005000 GCA_027475355.1 Coilia nasus | reverse complement strand
AGTGGTGGTGTGACAGTTGCGCAACAGTTTACACATTTTGCACGTTAAACCCCTCCTGCTACTAAGAGGTAAAATGACTAGACACGTCTTTTTGCATATCTACCCATCTAAGACGAAGGAAAAGTGAGACTGTCTGATGGATGTGAGGTGGACGAGGACAGGCTAGTCTCAAACTCACACCTCAAGATCCACTCCTCCTGCGCGCTCATTGGCTCGTTCGACCCTTTAAAACTCGACCCGCGGGCCTACTTTAAGAATGGTGCCCTCGCCACCACAACCAATTATCAGATCCACGTGAGCATGTATTTTGAGCAGATGCTGCCAAACGTCAACATGGGTCCCACTACCGTCTTTGAAAGCGAAAGCTACTATCTGGCAACTTCGCAACCAAAGGCTGAGACGCCGTCTGTATCTCCTACCTCTCAGCCTATCAGCCCGGTGTCGGTGGAATCTGAATCTAGCTGCTCGAGCCCCGAGATCAAACCTTCCACTGGGGAAGCTCGTGTCCGCAGACCGTTGAACGCCTTCATTATTTGGACCAAAGAGGAAAGGAGACGTCTCGCGCAGCTCAACCCGGAGCTCGAGAACACAGATCTCAGCAAAATCCTTGGTGAGTTTGAGAAGTAAATATACCCAAGTGGTTTAACGTGGAACGTGTTTAATTTTAAATTATGAGAGCAAGCATGTATTGGTGGTGCAGAATTACATAGGTTTTAATGGAACACCTTAGCAGTGTATGTTTTACACATGAATATGATACAAAAAATATTATGTCCGTGGCTGTAGACTGCCATTCTTGGCCCTATACACAAAAGTCCTTCTTTTTATATTTCTTATGTATCTGGCTTCCCATGTCGGGCCCCTAATGTTATTAAGGCCCTGTAGTCAATTCCACTTTCCCCCTACTTTAATGCCCCTGGTTATGACTAAAGAGTTGTGTTTTTAGGGCTTTGGGTGTCTTGAAAAGCACTGCGTAAATGTGATAACACATTGCTGTAGTTGTTTTGTACTTGGTATTAAAACTGTTGTCTGCTGCTGTTTTTCTTAGGTAAGACCTGGAAAGCTATGAGCCTGGCTGAGAAGAGGCCCTACATGCAGGAAGCCGAGAGGCTGAGAGTCCAGCACACCATCGACCACCCCAATTACAAATACCGACCCCGCCGCCGCAAGCAGCTCCGCAAGGTCACCAAGGCCACACCGTGTGACAAGCCCATGTCCGGTGACAACGCTGCCATCAAGGCCTACAGCGCACCTTATAATCTCAGCTACCTGCTCCAGAACTCACAGCACGCACAGCAACAACAACACCACCAATACGGGTACACACACACCACTCCCTACTCCAACACACATTACATGGCGTCGTACCCCAGCGCCTACCCCGTCGGGTACTCCCACACACTACCTTACTCCCACGGAAACCTGCTCGCAGATGGAGGCGCTACAACCATGAATCCCCCAGCGTACCTGAATGCAGCAGCACCGCATCACCCAGAGGACTGCTACCCTGCCCAGCCGGCGGTGCCTCCGCAGTGGGCAGGAGCAGGAGCAGGGCCCCAGGAGCACCCCGACTGGAGGGTGGGAGGGTGCGGCTGCTCCCTGTGCAGCGGTGGGCTGTCGCTGGAGTTTTACCTGGAGCAGGTGAGGCTGGACATGCTGGACGAGCTGGACCGCAGTGAGTTTGAGCAGTACCTCAACCCGGTCAAGCCCAAAGACTAAAAAAAAACAACTGAAAATGGTACAAAACTGCAGTGAGTTTGACCAGTACCATGACCCAGTCAAGACTGAAAAAAAGACTGCAAACGGTGTCAGTTGCGCACGACAACAGGGATTGATGAGATGTTTTTCTTGCTGCTTGCCCAAAAGATAGCGGTCATCGCTCTTTCAATGTCACTTTCATTGTTATTTTTGATGTGAATATGTTGATAAATAAATGATTATTTATTTAAATTAATCTCACTGTCAGTGGTGTGATGTAATACTGTTGCCTTTCAATTAAATATCATATTAGCTTAAGTATGTTTTTAAATAAGAATATGATAAATTACCGGTATTCAGAGCTCAAGGTTGTGAGCAATGACACACAGATAAAGACTTACTGTCTCTCTCTGGCCCGAGGAGAAGTGAGTTATCAGCTAACAGTAGTCAGCAAGCTGGGCTAATGACAGGGAAGTGGCAAAGGCAACACCGCAACTGCATGACCTGCTGTCATGGCGGGGCGGGGGGGTGGGGGGAGGGTGGGAGGGCTGGGGGTTTGAAAGAGAAAGTTAGGGGTAATCATGGGGAGGGGGAGGTCAGGGGGGTTGGGGGGGACTGGCTTGGCTGGAGACCCATAGTTGCACAAAGTCTGTATACAGGAAATATGTTGTATAAACTTATGCCATTTTCAGCATCATCCTTCCACCTGTTAAAGCCAACAAAAACATATATAGACTCACACACACACACACACACACACACACACACACACACACACACACACACACACACACACACACAC
>CM050203.1:7992500-7995000 GCA_027475355.1 Coilia nasus | reverse complement strand
CTGCTTTGGCACTTAAGAGGAAGTATGAACCTACAAAAAGAACACAGCACAACACACGGCAGCTCCGCCAAACTCAAACTCATACACTTTGCAACACACACAGACACACAGATCCATTATATCTCTGTCTCTCTCTGTCTCTCTCTCTCTCTCTCTCTCTCTCTCTCTCACCCACCCACACACACACACACACTCTCTCTCACCCACCCACACACACACACTCTCTCTGTATTTGTCTCTCTCTCTCTCTTTCTCTCTCTCTCTCTCATACACACACACACACACAGAAACACCTTTCTCCCTCTCTCACCTAAACACTCATTTGCATACACCATGTCATACATACATACAGTTGATGATACTCACACACACACACACACACACACACACACGTGTCAAGCTCAATCAGCGACTTGTTGACAACCGAAAGTTGTCACACCTGTGTGTTTCCATGACACATGAGCCCTGTGATGTCCATGTTTGCGGGGAGGATGTTCCGGGTCTGGGAAGGCCTCATTTGGGAATGTCTTGGGAATGTCTTGGGTGTCTTGAGTGTAGCCCGGCTGCCGTACTTATTGTTACTGTAGGGCAGGGTTGCCAGGTTGGACCGCGAGCATAGCCCGGCTGCCGTATTTATTGTTATTGTAGGGCAGGGTTGCCAGATTGGGCTCTGTGCTGCACTGATAGTGCCTGTGTTATTGTAAGGCCACAAGGCCATCTGATAACTTCCACCCCACCTCCACCAACACACACACACACACACACACCCACACACACAAACACACACACCTATAAGGCATGTTTGGGATAGTTCTGAGCCAGAGTCCTTCACACACACAAGAAACACACACACACAAAAACATAAAACATATATATATATATATATATATATATATATATATATATATATATATATATATATATATATATATATATATATATATATATATACATATATATACATATATATACATATTTATATTTGTATGTTTACGCATGACGGGGGGACATGGCCATTAAAGTTTTAGTGATCCTTTTACTGTCACCGTTCGATCATGATTGTTTGGTTGCAAATGTTGTGCCTGTGTAGTTTTTGAGCACACATAGGTGTGTGAATGTGTGTGTGTGTGTGTGTGAGAGAGAGAGAGTGTGTGTGCGTGAAGAGGGAGAGTGTGTGTGTCCATGTGTGTGTGTGTGTGTGTGTGTGTCAGAGAGGAAGAAGGTCGGGGAAGTGCATGCAAAGTGAAAAAAGTCAACAGTGAACTTAACCACTTCTCATTAACGTGAAATCTTGCTTTCCTATGTGTGTGTGGAATTTTGCGGTTATACACAGTGGCTTAAAAAACTTCATTTCACTTCACTCAGCCGTCATTAAGCATTTCTGTCTTACCTTCTCTATCTTCTTCAGAAGTGTGTGCGTGTGTGTGTCTGTGTGTTTGTGTGTGTGTGTGTGTGCGTCAGCTTCTGTGTGTGTATATGTGTGCATGTCTGTGTGTGTGTGTGTGAGAGAGAGAGAGAGAGAGAGAGAGAGGAGAGAGAGAGAGAGAGAGAGAGTGAGTGTGTGTGTCTGTGTGAGAGAGAGAGAGTGTGTGTGTGTGTAAATGTGTTTGTGTGTGTGCATGTGCGTACGTGTGTGTGCGTGTGTGTGTGTGAGTCCGTGTGTGTGTGGAGACAGGACACAATTTGCTCTCCTCAGGTCAAAACTAGCACTAACTGTGGCAGAGGTGGCATTGTGTGCAAATTAGGGCCCTTGTTTGACTACCGATCTCAGCTGTTCGATAGAGTCAACACCGTCCTCCTTTGATCTCTCAGATGGCATGCCTCAAGTCAGGAAGATCATAAGATCCTCGCTGCCACTGTTAAAGGAGCAAAGATGCATCTCAAACACCAAAAAATGAGCACACTTGTGACAGTTCGTAGACGATATTCCCAAGAGTTAATTAAATTGGGCTGTATTGACAGCTCAAGGTGTCAGGGGAAAAATTAGCTTTCTCACTTCGGTGATGTCACATATGAGGCTGCTGCTGCTGTATGGTTGCCGACCATCTGGGGTTTTTGCGAGAGTGAGAGTGATAATATTACCATGAGGGTGCCACGATACTAGCCTGGTATACCCGCCAGTCGTACTTCATTTCATTTTGTACAGAGGGTCTGGACCGGAATCTGTTGAGGGTCATGTAAGCGGTCCGAGCAACGCCGATCCAATCAGCGAACACAGGGTGTGTTCGTGAGGCATGACGTTGACCTTGTGTGCTACATTTGAATTGTAGTGCATAGGTCGGCTAATTGCATATGTGACGACCAGGCGTTAGCAATTGGGTAAAGGCAGAGGCACTTGTTTTAGTCCACATCTCCAGGAATAAATCGTTTCTCACGGCCTTCCCTCCAGACCCTCTGTACAAAATGAAATGAAGTAAAGGGGCTGGTTTACCAGGCTGAATATTACCATGAAAGTGCCACAATACCTTCCCCCACCACCCCTGCTGTGTGCCAGCGTGTG
>CM050203.1:7980000-7990000 GCA_027475355.1 Coilia nasus | reverse complement strand
CCCATTTTGTCTTCCAATATCCACCGTTTGTAACGTACGTAACATTTGTCAGGTCACTGACTCCTGTGGACCGGACTAATTTGGGGAACAAAGCTGGACCACTAGCTGACCACGTCGCCAGGTTTCCCATCATGACCGGGAGTTCAGGACCACATCGCCACCACCAGCCCTTCTCACTTCTCTTACGCACGCAGGTTACACAGAGGCCAGACCTGTGGGAGCCAAACACATCTGTCCGACCCCTCAGGTCTCAGATTCAGCCCTTATATCTGCTTCGGCAGTCTACACTAGTTTAAACACGTCTGTCCGACCCCTCTCTACAAGTGACATGTCTCAGATTCAGCCCTTATATCCCTCTTTACAAGTGACATGTCTCAGATTCAGTCCTTATGTCCCTCTCTACAAGTGGCATGTCTCAGATTCAGTCCTTATGTCCCTCTTTACAAGTGGCATGTCTCAGATTCAGTCCTTATGTCCCTCTCTACAAGTGGCATGTCTCAGATTCAAACTGACATGCTGCTTAGACAGTCTACACTAATTTGCACGACATTATACACTTTGAAAAAGTGTTCCTTAAAAAAAACACTTAAATTTTTTTTTCTAATATTAGGGAAAAATGCTGCATAGATCATTTTTGGACTACACTATACACTGTAAAAAGTGTTCCTTAAAACAACCTTTAAAAATCACTTTTTTTCCCTAATATTACAGTTTTTCTCAGTCGCTTTGGTGCTTTTCTCACATCAGTATTTACATTTGCACAGCAGTTAGTGCATTTCTCAAAACAATTAGTGCAAACTGCAAAACCTAGTAGATAACCTGCAAAAGCACATCACTTGCTCAAAATGGATAGTCCATTCCTCAAAAGCAAGTATTCATGTCAATGAAACTGCCAGTGTCACCAAAATGAGAAGTCTTGACACCATGGTTTATGAACAAGATAGTCAAATGGCTTTGTCATGTTTTCATTATGACAGTTTATTCTCTCAGTGTTTTACAATGCTAAAAAGGTCGAACTCTGTGACACAACCTAAAAAGTGCTCAAGACAGCCATTTGAAAACTACAGTAAAGTTACACATTGCTGTAGTTAGGGGAGTAGGTGAGTACAAGACACTAAATACATATGTTTCACATTTTTACTGTATATGCTCTTTGCAATTCTACAGCATTGGGCAAAAGAAAAATACACTACACTCACTTATTTAGAACAAACATAAGTAACACCCTTTTGGTACAGCTGTGCACAAATGTGAACAAGCACAATCAGTGATGGCAACCTGGTTCCCCATGTGGATGGACAGGGTCATTGCATGCGGACAGACACACAGACATACACACACACATGGAGAGGGTCATTGCAATACCTGGTCAGTTCCCTCCAGGGTACCAGGTAACAATATAACAGTACATATTGTAACTGAACATAGGTAAATCATTCTGGCACATCCAGACGTTCCTGTCTGTCTGGCCACATATTTTCATCTACATCGCAACAGATATCCCTTGCAATGCAGCGAGAAAAATATCTCCTGGAGTGGTGAATCCACCCTCTGCATGACTCTGCTGTGATGTTGTCACATGCTGCATCCATGGCTGCTAGCAAGGCCATTTGCACATGTAGATGCCGGTCATAAACCTTCCACCTCCAGGCAGAGAAAATCTCCTCTATCGGATTAGAGAATGGGGAGTAGGTAGGTAGATATTCAACCAGCATCCTGTCATGTGCTGCAAACCACTGTCTGACCAGATGTGAGTGGTGAAAACAGACATTATCCCACACAACAACATACTTGTTGAGTTAGCCCCCACTCCTTTCATTCTCAGGGACTATGTCCCTGTAAAGAGTGTCTAGAATAGTCAGCAGATGTTGTGTATTATATGGATCAAGACAGCTGAAGTTCAGCAATTGTTCAATGTAGAAGACATTTTCAGCAAACAATTATAAAGAAAGGTATAACATTTGGTTGACAGATAACTAGTTCAATAGTTTTGTATGTAATGACTTAAGCAATGAAATGAAGACTATTCGTTTTAATGAGAATGACTATTCAACATCCATAAGTATAGTTAATTTTAACTGACATGACATAAGCAAATGATAATATTATAAAACAACATTGTACTGTATGAAAGCAACTGATACATGTCCAAAAGCATTTGCAATTTGTTCAGAGGAAGGAGAAATTGCTACTATGATGTACACAAATGACTAAATGTTGTGGGGGTTGAACTAATAGTTATGAGAATTTTCATTCTGGTCTGAGAAAAGCACCAAAGCAACTGAGAAAAACTGTAAGGCAAAATGCGCCATAGCTAATTTTTATGTTGGTTTAACTTGCAGTATTTAACTAACATATGTTCGTGACACTTGACAAAAACAGTGCAAACAGTGCAAAAGATCCATGTAGTATATGGTCTTAATTTTAAAGGTAGTTCTAAGCAGCACATTTTACAGTGTACACTGTGATGATGAATCTGTGTAGATTCTCTTTCTTTCAGGTCATGGTAGACAAAGGAGCTAAGTTGTAAGAAACTCGACTTCCCCAAAAAGAAGTCCAGCTGCTGGCAACTTAAGCTAAAGCTAATTAGCTCCATTGACTACACTGGGATGCCTTACAAGTTCTGTAGTTTACGAAGAACACAAAGTACTTGTGCATGTAGGAAGAGCACCTTAGGGAGAAACTATAGCTATTACACCTACCCCCTACACTATCTATAACCAAGTAAATAGTTCAGGCTGTTAGTCCTACATAGTGACAAACATGACATGTTCTGTGTGATTTTCTATAGCTGTGAAATATTTGTATTGATTGTCATTCTTGATTTGTGTCACTTTGTTAAGATTATGGCAAACACACACAATTACTGTCTGTGCGAGAGTGTGATAACACAGTTTAATCTGAAGGTGTGTTTATTCCTGAGTTTGTGTTTGTGTGTATAGCAAGGGTCAGAAGTGTGTGTGTGTGTGTGTGTGTGTGTGTGTTGTTGTGTGTGTGTATGTGTGTTGGTAGGGGTTATAGGGACTGTGTATATGTGTTAACACATATACAGCTTCCGCTGGTCTCATTTAAAGCAGTGCCCCCCCTCCCACAGACACACACACACCCATACACACACACACACACACCTCTACCCCGCTCATAGACACACACACACCCCACCCCCCTCTCGCCGGCACACAGGAGCCAGTGGCATTGTGTAATCCTCCAGAAAGACTCGTCTGGCGACAGCAGTTGTGTGCGTCTGCGAGTGTGTGTGTGTGTGTGTGTGTGTGTGTGTGTGTGTGTGACTGCGAGAGCCTGTGGGTGTGTGCCTTCCCTTGTGAGTGTCAGTTCCCGAAAGGTAGGTGGGCAAATGTGAGTGTATGCCTAACTGGGGGACTGGAAAGCTGTGTGTGTGTGTGTGTGTGTGTGTGTGTGTGTGTGTGTGTGTGTGTGTGTGTGTGTGTGCGTGTGTGTGTGTGTGTGTGTGTGTGTGTGTGTGTGTGTGTGTGTGTGAACTCCCATTGGTGAGCCCAACTGTACATCAAACTTAGCCATAATGTGTTTTCAACAGAGCAACAGAATATGGCATATATGTTTGATCACTGTGTGTGTGTGCGTGTGTGTATGTGTGTATGTGTGTGTGTGTGTGTGTGTGTGTGTGTGTCTATTGCCTGCCTGTGTGTCTCCAAGTCCTCTGGTGGGGTAGGTGGACAGCATGTGCTCCCTTCTCCAAGGACAGGAAGCAGTTTCTCTGGGGCAGGAAATGCTGTTTGCTGCAGTAGCGCGCCACTGCATGAGATAAGCGTTCTAACCTCTCCCCTCCCACACCGACCAGCCGACGACGCCACACACACACCACACCCCAGACACACACACACACAGACACACACACCCCAGACACACACATACTCCACCCCAGACTGCCCTGCGCTTCAGTGGGGCCACACTTTGTTCACCCCCCCCCCCCCCACACACACACCCACACACACCCACACATACACACACACCCACACACACACACACACTCTCACACACACACACTTACACACAAGGAAGGCGGGGGGAAAACTGTATCAGGTCATCGGCAGCAAAATAGTCGATGACAGTATTACGGCTTGAGACCGTGGCCCTAAGAGACACTCACACACACGGCACATGCTTTCACACACACACACACACACGCAAATACACAAACACATGCCCACACACATGCACATACACACACACACACAAATACATACACACCCACACACACACACACACACACACACACACACACTGGCCCTGGAGTGGACCTTCTCTAGAGAGTACCACCCTGTCCCTCCTGGTCGACCTTTTCATACTTGCTTTGGGAAAGAGAGAGTTCGGGGAAAGGTCTGTGTGTACGTTTGTATATATACATATATGTGTGTGTGTGTGTGTGTGTGTGTGTGTGTGTGTGTGTGTGTGTGTGTGTGTGTGTGTGTGTGTGTGTGTGTGTGTATGTGTGGAGCATGTATATGACTGTGTGTATTTGGGGGGGTTCAAGGGGGGTGAAGATACCTGCTGGGGATTTAGGAGTGTGATCTTTGTATGTTTGATAAGGCTGTATGCAAATGTGGTTTGAAGAGACAGGGAGAGAAAGAAATGTCGAATGTAGATAGTGTTTTTTATGAATTTGTGTGTGACATATGAGCATATGAAAGTGTGATATCGCTTTCTCTCCCTGTGTGTGTGTGTGTGTGTGTGTGTGTGTGTGTAACTCATCTCTGATTCTCCGTGTGCTTTAATGAGAACCTGTTCACACTTCCCACCACCCACAGACAACAGGATGAGGTGCGAATAAAGAAACACATGGAGAAAACATGAGCACACACACACAAACACACACTCTTTCTCTCACACACATACACACACACACACACACACACACACACTTAATTGTAAAGCACAAACACAGTATTTTTACCATCTTTCTGTCTCTCTCTCTGACTCTCTCTGTCTATTTCGTGCGCGCATACACATACACACACAGATTTTTTAATATTAATCAATGCAATTGTACAGGCCCTTTTCAGTTACGTGTAGGCTGTAACCTTTGTTACACACACACCTACTTTTGAGGTACAAACACACACTCATTCTCACTGTGTTTCTTTTACTATTATCTTTCTTTCCTCTGCTCTCTCTCTCTCTTGCTCTCTCTCTATCTCTCTCTCTCTCTTTCTCTCTCTCTCTCTCTCTCTCTGTCTCACACACACACACATTTTTAAATATTAACCAATACAATTTTAGAGTTTCTTTTCAGTTATGCGTAGGCTGCAACTTTCCACACACACCTAATTTTCAGGTACAAACACAGACTCTGTTACAGATCTTCACTATCAGAACATTGGTGAGGTAAATGTTTGTGAGTTACTAAAGTTACTGGGGCAAAGACGAAGAACAGTGAAAGCGGCATCCTTATTTACACCTCAGCAGGAGTAACAAAACAGGTAGAATTCTTATCAATCAAATCTCCATGTTTTTATGTTTGTATTATCTCTCAAAGTGGTTTCCCAGGCAAGACAAAGTGTGTATGTTTGTGTGTGTGTGTGTGTGTGTGTGTATGGGGAGTAAGGAAAAAGGAGGAGGAGGAGGAGAGAGAGAGAGACTGATAATGAGTGTGAGAAAGAGAGAGAGAGACAGAGAGACAGAGAGAGAGGGACAGAGAGACAGAGAGAGATGTCTTGTATAGACGTGATCTGTGTGGTGTACAAGTGATGCCACTTGTGGAAGTTCTGAAATCTCGACAGCTATGCTATACCTTTCCCCATTCACCCAAAACCAGCATGAGCAGGTATTATGGTCAGTGTGTTATGCTTCACACACTGATAAAAAAGACAACGATGGAAGCTGTGAAACTTAATTGATCAAAGTAACCTTGTAATGCACTTCAACAAGTTATTTTGAAAAAGGACGATTTTGAGAATCTGAAGATCGCATGATAGATAAGTAGGGAGGCTAGTGGTGCATTCATTTGAGGATTCATTTGTTCTGTGTGTGTGACTGTTTACAGGTTAAATGGTTTTACAGACAATCTGTGAGGTAAAACTCTATTGGCTGTCAGCACATTTTCACCAATTCTTATATGAGACATTCCATTAGTTTTGATCTGTAATGACAAATGTGTTAAATTGTTTGGGCCTTTGTTTCTGTTATTCTGTGAAGTATGTGAAACACTAGGCTATCTATTCTAACAGCTATCTATTCTCACCCAATATTTTGTCACTGTGCTCACATAACATTTTTAATTCTGATTTTTGCTCTGTCATTTCAGTGTAAATAAAGCTTGACAAAATAATGCAGATATTTAGCTCTCCTCTCAGTCGCAGATTTATTCTGTTAATATCAGACACAGTTTTCACACATATATTTCTGCCAAGCGCAGGCATTCTCACAGACTGGTAAACTGGAATTATGAACAGTTTATGTTTGTTGAGTATAGGGTCAGTTTGTGTTGAGGGGCGCACTTTCTGAAGAATTCACGTTGGCTCTGGTGAAAAACTGCTCCGAACAAGGCGCGGAATAAGGAGGAGAAGTGAAGTTTTACACCTTTATCGGACCAAGCCCTCCCACGTGCGCAATGATTGGTCACCGCTCCGTTTATAGAACTGAACGCCTCCACTTCTCATTCAGTCCACACTCTTACAAAGCCACAAGTGAGTCTGTACCACATTTCAAGCTTCAGCAGACTACTACCCATCCATCGTTTAAAAAAAAAACGTATTAAGTTTAATGTACTCGTAATCTGTTTGCTGTCTTTAACGTGACAGCGCGCGCGCAGGGAACTGCTACCCGGTCCTTGTCGGTATCGGTGGTCGCCCGTGGAGATGAGCAGTCCCGATGCGGGTTACGCCAGCGACGACCAGACCCAGGCCCGGGGTGCTAACTCAGTCATGATGCCCATCATGGGTCACTGTGCGTGGGGCACAGACCCGCTCAGTCCGCGCACTGACACCAAAGCCAAAGGCGAGTCATGCGCAGGAGCTCCGGGTCGCGGCAAGAGTGAACCCCGAATCCGAAGACCAATGAACGCGTTTATGGTTTGGGCGAAGGACGAGCGCAAAAGACTTGCACAGCAGAATCCGGACCTTCACAATGCGGAGCTCAGTAAAATGCTTGGTAAGTTGTTGATGTTGATATTGAACTTTTTTTTTAATTTTAATAAACGCGTTTCATAAAGCCATATGCTTTGACCCCAGTGACCGAGGGCTACTGTGAGTGTTGTTTGATTATGTAACTTTTTGTGAATTAAATATTAGATTACCATTAAAAGACCGATTCTTAAGTCCATAATAAGTTATTAAACAATAAGACTGTTACAGAATTACAATTAAACTGTAATCTTCTTATTTCCGTATGAGTATGGGCCTGTATTGCTTTCGGTGCTTTGATATTTTTTTCTAATTACTTAAAATGCTGCAATCATTGATATAGCCACGAAACAGATTTAAACCTGAGTATGTATTATTGGTGTGGTCTTATGGGTGTACTGATGTTTTTATATTGAGATCAACGTAATTTACATTCCACAAAAACTGCAAGACATTTGATTATTAACTGAACTAAATTGTATAATTGTCACATTGTACTAAATGTGGTTTCTTTCCCTTAAGTTAGTAATTAAAACATTTGTGAGTTGTCTTTCAACAGTCCTGTAAATGCTTGATGGTTACTATGATTATGGATCACCTTAATGTTTAAAAACAAATTACTGCATGCAGTTTTTATTTGTTTGCTTCATTGTTGATTATTTATTGAAGCAAAGCAGCAGGTAAAACTCCCCAACTATGCACGAAACACACCAGCAATATTAGACAATGTGTGGCTTGAGAATGGATATGGTGCGTATGGATATGTGTGTGTGTGTGTGTGTGTGTGTGTGATTTGGGGGGCTGGTACATGCATATGTGTGTGTGTGTGTGTGTGTGTGTGTGTGTGTGTGTTCTGGGGGTGGGGGGATATATGCATATGTGTCTGTGTGCACATGCATATGTGTGTGTGTGTGTGTGTGTGTGTGTGTGTGTGTGTGTGTGTGTGTGTGTGTGTGTGTGTGTGTGTGTGTGTGTGTGTGAACTGGGGGGGGGGGGTATATATGCATATGTGTGTGTGTGTGTGTGTATGTTTGGATTATGGCTAGATTGTGTAGGAGCTGGGAACCCCTTCTCTAATGTTGTCTGTAGGGCTGGGACTGTTGTGACTGCCGTGGTGCTGCTGGGGGATAATTTTAGCCCGGACCCGGTGGCTCCCAGACAGTGCGTTTGATCCTGGGCCTGTCCCCTGTCCCTGTCTCTGTCTGTGTTGCCACAGGGAAATCCTGGAAGTCCCTGGCCGTGTCGGAGAAGCGTCCGTTCGTGGAGGAGGCGGAGCGGCTGCGGGTGCAGCACATGCACGACCACCCCAACTACAAGTACCGCCCGCGCCGGCGCAAGCAGGTGAAACGCATCAAGCGCCTGGACAACAACTTCCTGTTGCCCACTGGAACCTCCGACCCCCAGGCTGCCTCACTGGGCCTGGAGGGTCTGGGCCTGGGCCTGGGCCTGGGCTACCACCACCCTCACCACCAACCCCACCACGAGCACGCCGGCTACCCGCCGTCCGCACCTCCCGCTGGGATGGCGCAGTACTCCGAGTCCCAGGCTCTCCTGGGGCCTGTGGCATTCGAGGCCTACAGCCTGCCCACACCGGAGTCATCCCCGCTCGACGGGGTGGAGAGCGAGGGCGTGTTTCTCCCACTGCACGGCCAGCCGGACGAGTGCGCCTCGCTGCCCGGTTACCACAGCTACCAGGTGCCGATGGGCGACTATACAGGAGCGGTGTCGTCACCAGCTCACCAGCAGCAGCAAGTTCACCTCATAAGCCCCCACTCACAGCACACACAACAGCAGCAGCAGCACCACAGTGGCTCGCACCCACAACACCAGCGTGGTGCCTTGCATTCCCAGCAGCCATTGCATCCACGCCACAGCCCGCACCCCCATCAGCAGCAGCAGCAGCAGCACCAGCAGGGCGGCGCTCACGGGCTCCAGCAGGGCAGTACGTTACCCCTTCAGCACGCCAACCATGCCACCCACACCCACGCACACAGCCCCCTTTCCAGCAGCAGCACCCACACACACGCCAGCCCCCTCTCCCACCCGGCCTCCGTGTTCCACAGGCACCTGGGCAGCCCTTCGGAGGCGGTGCCACTGCCCAGCTACATGGCATGCCCGCTGTCTCTGGGGGTCTTCTACGGTGGCGGCGGAGGAGGAGGAGGAGGAGGAGGAGCCAAGCGCATGGCTGGTGGTGTGGGGGAACAGCAGGGGCAGGGCCAGCTCTCGCCGCACTCAGACGCTCACGGCCCCGTGGGGGAGTCCGTGACCACCAGCTCGGCGGAGCTCCTGGGGGACGTGGACAGCAGTGAGTTTGAGCAGTACCTGCCCTACGGAGCGCCGGACGGCAGCATGCAGGGCCCCGACAGCCTGATTTCCAGCGTGCTGTCCGACGCCAGCACCGCCGTCTACTACTGCAACTATAGCAGCGCCTGAAACAAAGTGCTACTGAAGGCCCGTTCACACCAAGAACTATAACGATAACGACAACTATAACTACAACGATATGGGCGTCCACACTCAAGAACGACATTTTAACGGCAACATTCTAGTCGTGATTTAAACATCTAATAGAACCTGACATCCTGTAAATTTTTATGAATTCTGATTGGCTGACAGTGCTTTTATAGTCCATAATATCACTCTGTGATTCTGATCCCAACAATATTGCTTAGCCTGTCATTCGCGTTATAGTTGATATGTGAACGGCACCATTCACTAAACTTAAAATGATTTTTACAAAGTTATAGTTATAATTATCTTTATAGTTATCGTTCTAGGTGTGAACGGCCCTTAACAACCAATTTGAAACTATAAGGCAATATGCTGCATGGAACCAACTTAAGGCAAACTAGAACTAGAACTAGAACTAGAACTAACTTGAACCAAAATGAATGCAACGT
>CM050203.1:7970000-7975000 GCA_027475355.1 Coilia nasus | reverse complement strand
CACACAGACGTACAAATCCATACATTCACAACATGCACAGAAAAGCAAATAAACAGGCTGGTGTTTATTGTAAAACATGGGTGATGTGTTTTTAGAGTCTTGAAGTAGGTCATCTGTTTATTGTGTTTTACTCAAACAAAAGAATATACTACTATTATTTTTTCCATCAGAATGAGTAATACTGTGTTCTCCTTTGTCTATAGGAGGCAAAGTTTCAAAAACATTTTTAAAGGAAGTGTGTAATTCCATGAATCTTAAATATTTGCAAAATAAATGGTCTTAAAAAATATGAAATGCATTTCTTTCAAAAAATGACAAATATTAAAAAATATAATATAATATAATAGGAAATGTAGAAGTTCATTCAGAAATGATAGCCATCACATTCAACGTGTCAACTGAAAAAAATTACAAATGGTAAGAAATGCAATGAAAGGACTAAAGTATTGAAGAGCCAAGTCATTTTTTATTAACCAATGTGGCATGAAAAGCACAGCACTTTTCAGTCAGTTCCCTAGTTGCCACTAGGGGGTGTGAAGCAACATAATGACAGCCATTACCCAGAATGCCTCTCTTGCCAGGATGCAATGTCCCCAAGTCTAAGGGTTCTCTATTGATAGGACAAGCACTTTCTTTAGTTTGGAAAGATGATACAAAGACAACCTTATTCTTATTGTCAACTTGAGTGTTTAACACTGTATGGTCAGAATAATTTGTTTCCTATTATTATCAACATACTAATACTACTTATGCTGACATAGCTAATACATACTAATACTAAACATTACATTACATTACATTACACTTAGCAGACGCTTTTATCCAAAGCGACTTACAAAAGGAGGACATAATAGCAAACAGACAGACAGACTAAACATAGCTAATATAGGTGGCCTTTTCGTGTTCTACGTGTATAAGTGTAATACTTTATGTAGCTCTGCATTTTCATTAGATGTTAATCCACAAACAATGGCTTAGCGCTGTTACAATCTAAAGGCACATAAGGCTCACAACCTGTAAATATGCCATTTTTTGGGTACTTGGCAATACGTAAGAATAACTTCAGGTAAGCACAGAACTTGGGTGTAATGTTTTCTTTGTCAAGTTTTCTTGCTCTTATACACGCACTAGTGAGTGTGTGTGTGTGTGTGTGTGTGTGTGTGTGTGTGTGTATCTGTACGTATGTACATGTGTGTGTGTGTGTGTGTGTGTGTGTGTGTGTGTGTGTGTGTGTGTGTGTGTGTGTGTGTGTGTGCATGTGCATGTGTTAGTGCATCTGTACGTATGTGTGTGCATGCATGTGTGTTTGTGCACATGTGTGTGTGTGTGTTTTTAAGTGTGTGTCTGTGTGTGTGTGTGAATATGTTGAATGATTTACTGTGGACAGAGGAGGATGTTTATGTGTGCATACCCTGATGATGGAGATGGGCTACCAGTGTAGTCAGGTAGCAGTGTGCCACATTCCTCGGAATGCCTGGAAAGCTGGAAATTCCAGAAGGGAAAGAGCGAAGTGCAGGAATGTGGGGCGGAATACTGCATAGCAGGAATAACTCGGACTCAACCCATCTCGCCCGGTGCCCTGTCATGTCCGCTGCATACTGACAGAGGTTAGGCAGTTCTGTTATTTAGTCACCAGCCGTCAGCTGATGCAACAAGAGTAAAGAAGAGAAGTAGATTGGGAGTGGAGGGTCGCAGGTTCGAATCCCGCCCTACCCATGACTGAAATGTCCTTGAGCAAGGCATCTGACCCCACTCTGCTCCAGGGACTGTAACTGAAACCCTGTAAATAACTGTAAGTCGCTCTAGATAAGAACGTCAGCTAAGTGTAAAATGTATGTAAAAAGTCTTTTATTGGTCGTCAGATATTAAAAGTCTTTAATTGTCACTATACAAGTACAGCTAGATAACGCTTAGAGCAAGCCAATAGATGCACATAAGTATATAACAGTAGAGAAAACAGTTAAATACAATAAAGATTATAAAATGTTCAGCAATATGTACACTTGTAAATTAGAAATGCTTACCTAAGAATTTAGGGTGCTAAGGTACAAGGTGTAAACCATACGCATAGCATTAAAACAGAAGGCAAACTAGTTGTAGGCCTAACAGTAGTGCAAACAGGGTGTCCAAATGGCATTTATGTGCGTTTAGCCTCCACTACACTACTGTTAGTCATTATCAAGAACCCCCCCCCCCCCCCCCCCCCCCACGCCCCTCCCCTAAAGGAAATGTTCAGGAGCCGTCCCATTGGCATAAATACCTCTGCTCTCTGGCAGTCATACTTTTCTGAACTCTCACCTCCACCAACCCTCCACCCTCCCTCCACCAACCCTCCACCCTCCGATGTCCTCCTGTGTGCCTGTGCTGGGCTGCTCTTATCCTCATATTCCAGGCATATCCCACATTTTTTCCCTGCGAGAGCATGTACAGTATGCGGCCCTCCCCAAGACCCAGAGACGGAAATAGAGTCCCGCGGAATCCTGGGCCCACATCACAGCTCTACTCCACTCTCTAAATATAACACAAATATACACAGCATGGATGTATGTATATATATATATATATATATATATATATATATATATATATATAGTCTGCATATGCGCGTGTGCATGTGTATGTGTGTGTTGTATACTAAAGTGTTGCGTGGGTCTTTTAGAGTTTTTGTTGATTGAAATGATTCATTCCCAGGGACTTGTAACATAGGTGGGTGGTGCAGTCTCTTAGATCAAAAGACCATTATTATACTCCCTTTTCTTTCTCTCTCTCTCTCTCTCTCTCTCTCTCTCTCTCTCTCTCTCTCGCTCTCCCTCTCTCAGTCTTTCTCTATCTCTTTCTCTACTTCTTTTGGGGTCTTTGTCTTAATGTGCTTTACTGGCATGGCGGCAAAAAGGGCTTTCTTATCGCCATAGCATCCATATCATGGATATAATAACTTACACAGAGAAAGTCTCTCTCTCTCTCTCTCTCTCTCTCTCTCTCTCTCTCTTTCTCTCTATCTCTCTCTCTCTCTCTCTTCCTCTCTCTCTCTCTCTCTCTCTCTCTCTCTGTCTCTCTCTCTCTCTCTCTCTCTCTCTCTGCCAAACTGAAGTTTTACTGAGTTTTACTAGCATGGCTGTAATGTCATATAGTGTTGGCAAAGTCATTGCAAAGGGCATGTTAATAATGACAACAACAACAACAAAAACAACAAAATATGACATCTCTCCCTCTCTCTCTCTCTCTCTCTCTCTCTTTCTCTCTCTGCCAAACTGAAGTTTTACTGAGTTTTACTAGCATGGCTATAATGTTTAATGTTATATAGTGTTGGCAAAGTCATTGCAAAGGGCATGTTAATAATGACAACAACAACAACAAAAACAACAAAATATGACATCTCTCCCTCTCTCTCTCTCTCTCTCTCTCTATCTATCTCTTTCTATCTATCTCTCTCTCTGCCAAACTGAAGTTTTACTGAGTTTTATTAGCATGACAACAAAAACAACAAAAACAACAAAATATGACATCTCTCTCTCTCTCCTCTCTCTCCTCTCTCTCTCTCTCTCTCTCTCTGTCTCTCTGTCAAACTGAAGTTTTACAAAATGTCTCTCTCTCTCTCCCTCTCCCTCTCTCTCTCTCTCTCTCTCTCTCTCTCTCTCTCCCTTTCTCTCTGTCTGTGTCTCACACTCTTGCTCATTGTGTGGCTGGGTTTCCTCTTTCCTCTGTCTGTGTTTTGGGAGTGGGAGGCAGTCTCCACGGGAGGCCGCGCAGACATTCCAGAATGCCTGTAGGTGTGGCATTCCTTCCCTGGATACGTATGCTTACTAATGCCACATACAACACACACACTAATGCCCCATATAACACACACTAATGCCACATATAACACACACACTAATGCCCCATATAACACACACGAATGCCACATATAACACACACTAATGCCACATATAACACACACTAATGCCCCATATAACACACACACTAATGCCCCATATAACACACACTAATGCCACATATAACACACACTAATGCCACATATAACACAGACACTAATGCCCCATATAACACACACTAATGCCACATATAACACACACTAATGCCACATATAACACACACTAATGCCCCATATAACACACACTAATGCCCCATATAACACACACTAATGCCACATATAACACACACACTAATGCCACATATAACACACACTAATGCCACATATAACACACACACTAATGCCACATATAACACACACACACTAATGCTACATATAACACACAAACTAATGCCACATATAACACACACTAATGCCCCATATAACACACACTAATGCCCCATATAACACACACTAATGCTACATATAACACACACACACTAATGCTACATATAACACACAAACTAATGCCACATATAACACACACTAATGCCACATATAACACACACACTAATGCCACATATAACACACACTAATGCCACATATAACACACACACTAATGCCACATACAACACACACTAATGCCACATATAACACACACACTAATGCCCCATATAATACACACACTAATGCCACATATAACACACACACTAATGCCCCATACAACACACACTAATGCCACATATAACACACACTAATGCCACATATAACACACACTAATGCCACATACAACACACACACTAATGCCACATATAACACACACTAATGCCACATATAACACACACACTAATGCCACATATAACACACACACACACTAATGCCACATATAACACACACTAATGCCACATATAACACACACACTAATGCCACATACAACACACACTAATGCCACATATAACACACACACTAATGCCCCATATAATACACACACTAATGCCACATATAACACACACTAATGCCACATATAACACACACACTAATGCCATATAACACACACACTAATGCCACATATAACACACACTAATGCCACATATAACACACACACTAATGCCACATATAACACACACTAATGCCACATATAACACAC
>CM050203.1:7867500-7965000 GCA_027475355.1 Coilia nasus | reverse complement strand
CAAGGTCTGGCCTTGTTGCATTGAGAAACCATTTTCCCTGGAGGTGTGGACTCTGCTGAAGTTTAAAACAAGTGGCTCTGCCTTTACCCAATCGCTAACGTCTGGTCATCATGTATGCAATTAGCCTACCTACGCACTACAATTCAAATGTAACACACAAAGCTAACATCTTTGCTCCTGAACACTCCCTCTGTTCACTGATTGGCTAGGATTTGCTCAGTAAGCATACATGAGTTTCAACCACAGCAAAGCCAGACCCTCTGTACAAAATGAAATGAAATACGAGGGGCTGGTTTACCAGGCTAATGGTGAACTGCATGGTAAAAACAAAAGCATATGTCTTGTGGAGTCCCCTCCTTAGTTTCCTCTCCACCACTGAGGCTCTTTCTGTAATCCCTATAATAATGAGATTATGCTTCTGCTCCTGCTACTGCTACTGCAGAAAAGCATAGAGTACTACATAGGGTATCCTGGGGCCTCACACTGATACCGCAAACAAGAAAATCTACAATGACTGTCTTTATCCTACTTTTTTTGGTCGTTTTAATCTCCTTGTCACACACCTCACTGTATCTCTCATCCACCACTCATTTTTTGTCTTGCTTTAGTTTTCCAGCAAAAAGTAATACTGTCAGTGTGTCACAAAACCTGTTAAGGGTCTGTTAATTACATTTGAAATAATTGTTAATAATGTCAACATCCGTGTAACATACTGGTGGATCCAAACATCCACATGCACAGTATCTTGTGTGCCACAGGTGGCAGGGCGCTACTGTGTCCAAGATTAACCGTGAGCAAAGATTAGGCAAATTAGCACTAAAGTCCCTGAGGTAACCTTCAGTTCACGCGAAGCAAGCCGACACGAGGATGTAGCCATTTTCCCAGCGAACCTACTGGAATTCTGCCCAAATAACTATTGAAAATGCATACAGTGAGTATATTTTCCTTATTGCAATTGGGAAACAGAGTGAAATATATTTTTAATGGATCTAAATATGCATTTAATGTCACTGAGCTGAAGACAATGAGTTGTATCCAAAACTGTCTAAAAAAAGGTACAGGATTTTTTATACATTTCATGCCAGTATCAACATCCTGAGTTATAGTGAAAGGTATTGCTGAGTTGGTTGTGTCCAAGGCCTTCCTTTGTGGTTGTGTTTGAAAAATGGGATTAATGCTCCGTAATCTAAGACGCATCTTGTGCTGTAACTGTGACAAAAAAATTCACTCTATGAGTAGTGTTACTTATTTATAACTTTAATGTTTTTTTTGTTGTAATTTTCTATTATTAAATTACATACTGTATATGAAATAGCAGATATTCGTTTGTGAAGATGAATGTTCTCTTCCCTCTTCCATCATCTTTACTGTTATGTTCTCACAGAGTGACCTAAATAATAACGTCGGGTTAGTTTGTACGTAAGTGCCGTTTTGATGTGTAATAATGATAACATTGATTTCATGATAATGTTGTGGGGTCAAGGGAGGGGATGTGATGTATTGCTTGACATACTACTGATTGTGTAGGCGTGCTTTGGCATGGAGCCAGTGTTGAGATAGAGGCTGTAAACAACATCTGTTTGTACATTCCTGCAGGCGGTCTGATGGACAGCACATTATTCATACGATGACAGTGAATTAATTGGTTTGTCAGTTTTAAAGAGGCATCTTAGCATTTATGTTTAACACTAGCCAGATAGCCGTTTAAAATCATCAGTCTTACTCTGAGATAAAAAAAAGGCCACAGGCTGCACTTAATACAGGTGATTGCACGCATTTGTGTGTGCTAATTAAGCTGGTTCAGAAAATGGTTGGATCAAATATGTGGCAGGGTTTTTAACTTTCTGAAGCCATGGTCTCCACCTCTGGTTGACGTTAAGTTTTATTTTGTTTATTGTTTACTCATGAACAGCTCTGGAAAAAATTGAGACTATTGTAAAGTTTCTCTGTTTCTCTGATTTAACTATTTATAGGTATGTGTGTGTATAAAGTTTTTTTTAAATTATTATTATTATATTAAAATTATTTTATTTTATTTTTGTTTTATTCTGTAAACTATTGACAACATTTCTCCCAAATTCCAAATCCAACTGACACTGGACTACATGTAGAGATGCTGATTTTAGGAAAATTTGCAGTGGTCTCTTAATTTTTTCCAGAGCTGTATCATTGTAGTGGAACCCAAACCCTACCCTTAATGAGACATAGAGTTTAAACCGATGGTGTATAAATAGTCTCAGCATCTACAGACAGTCTGTAGGACCAACACAACCATCCAAATGAAGAGAGACCAAAGCTTTGACACTTTTATCCAGAGCGCTCATTCGTGCACGAAATGAAATAAAGTACGAGGGGCGGGTTTACCAGGCTATTGCTCAAGGGCAGTTCAGCCATGGAAGAGGGTGCAGGAGAGCACGAGTTATTTACTCCCCCACCCACGTTCTTCCTACTGGTACGGGATTTGAACCTTCTGATTCTTCTTCTTCTGACCTTCTGAACCCTCTGATCCCAAGACCAGCTCCCTAACCGTTAGGCCAGAGCATTATTCCTGGCTGCGTTTTTGCTTTTATATTCCTCAGCTTCCAATGTTTTCTTCTCCCTCTGTGTCTCATAGCAATAAGCAATAAATCACTTAATCGCATGATAAATTAAAATGAGCGCACTATTTTTTTAAGTGCAATTTTGTTTACAGACTTGATAATTCACTTTAGTTATTAGTTCAGTGTCTTTTCAGTGGTCTTTATTTCCATTTTAGTCCATGAGAGTCAATTTTATTTATTGTTTTCGGTTGTTTTGTTTATTTATTTTGGATATTTAAAATGTCTTTCAGTTTCAGTGTTAAATATTCTTTTTAAATGAAAGTTTATTGATCTTTGAAAGGGTGTTCTTGCATTATTATGGCATTATCATTATACTGAAAATGGTCTTAAAGAAACAATATTATCGTTTATCGCAATAATTTCATCGGACAATTTATTGTCCAGCAAAATGTATTATCGTGACAGGCCTATTCCTGGTTGCGTGTTCCCTTTCCTATTCCTCAGCTTCCAATATTTTTCTTCTCAAAAACTCAAAAAAGGAGACAGCACTCCTAGTCATCACATTTTATTGCCCGTCAAACGTTTCGGGTCTCCATTTTTCAGTGTCAGGCCTAATAAATAATAAAATGTGACAACTAGGAGTGCTGTCTCCTTTTTTGAGGTTTTTGAGTTTACAATGTTCTAGGTAACAGCACCCAGTCAAGGAAGTTTTGTGAGTTGAGCGCGTTTATGAACTTTATAAATATTTATTTTCTCCCCCTGTGTTTCGCAGGACATCTGAGACCCCCTAACTGCACTCCTGGCCGACACCATGAGCGACGCCACAGGTCCGTCGCGCAAGCTCGGCCCGCCACAGGCCCAGTCGTCGGGCAGCGGTCGCACCATGATGACGGCGTGGCGGCAGCAGCAGCCGTACCTCCACGAGCCCATCTCCTCCAAGCGCGTGTGCTTCTACAAGAGCGGCGACTCCCAGTTTAGCGGCCTGCCTGTGGTCATCAACAACCGCACCTTCAAGACATTCGAGTCGCTGCTCGACAGCCTGTCGCGCCGCGTGCCTCTGCCGTTCGGCGTCCGCACCATCACCACGCCGCGCGGTCACACTGCCGTGCGCTCCCTCGAGCAGCTCCACCACGGGCACAACTACATCTGCTCCGACCAGCGCACCGTCAAACCCGTGGACCTGGAGCGCGCTCGCCGGAGGCCGCCACCCTGGTACCACGCTCGACCCGCCAGCGGGCCCCGACGCCGGGCCCTGAAGCAGCAGCGGCAGGAAGTCCGTTCCAGGAGGCGCAGGCGGCGACGCGAGGCCACGCCGCACCTCCTCAGCACGCCCAGGAGGCTGGTGGTGTTCCGGAACGGCCGCCCCGAGGAGAAGCACACCGTGCTCCTGCAGAAGAGGAGCGCCAGGTCCTTCGAGGCGCTACTGGACTATGTGTCCGAGGTCATGCACTTCCCCGTGGTCAAGCTTTACATGCCTGACGGACACAGGGTAAGGGCTTCTTTTCAAAATCAAAGTCAAGTCAAAGTGTACTTTATTGTCATGTCACTATGTAACAAGCATTACGCAGAGGATTGAAATTGCGTGTAGCAGAGACATCTTTTTGGAATTTGCTCTGGAATGGTCATCATTTTGGCTTGTTTTCAGAATGTTTGTAGGGTTTTGTTTCTGTGTGTGTTGTGTGTTTGTGTGTTTGTTTGACTTTAATTCATAGCTGTAGCTACCTCTTACTGTACTGTATTGCAGTATCTCACACATGCATATTTTTTCTTTCAACCTGTAGTTAGGCCACCGGCAGACAGACAGTTAGACAGATAGATCTATACATATACAAATATAAAAAAGACAAAGTCAGAAGTAGCCGTTTATCAAGTGTTCAGTACAGATGAAGTCCACAGGCAGATCGATGTCAGAGGGCCTGACAAAAGCAGATTAACTATTCAGTGTGATGGAGCCTTGCAGAAATTACCTGCCATTGCATTTTTCATATATCTGCCTTGAGGGACATGTATTGCACTGTATTCGGTTTGCCACCTGTCCCGGTTTTACCTGATTGTCCCGGTTTTTAATGGTCTGTCCCGGGAAAAAAAAAATTATCTTGGGACACTGACACCCGGGTCGCTGCTTATAAGCAAAAAGGTTGATTGGGTTGCGGAAATGTCCAGGTCTTTTGGCAGACATAGGTGGCAACCCCACACTGTATCCTGCCTCTGTGTTGTATCTCAGTAGTGTGATGTGGACCTTTTGACCTCAGCTTGCCACGATCCGTGTCACTACAAGTTACCTTAATCTTGACACGACATCCGTGACAATGCCTATATTTGGTCACCTCCCCCCCTTGCGGTGAGGGACACAAACGTGACAATAATGGCACGGCAGGGGGTTCATGGTGAACTACAGTCAGTGTGTTCAGGTGGTTAAAGGAGCCTGTGACATCACAGTTTGACCCACTGTTGCTAGGCGTGTAAATAACGTTCAGGTAGAGAGAAACCAATAATCTCCTTTAGGGCCTCATCCTCTTATCTCCCAGTGCACGCTGGGAAAGCGCCTGACAAAGGAGGGTATTAGAATCGCACGCTCTTCCAGCTCCCCCCAGGCAGGAATCGGAGTCACTACACATAAAACACACAATGTAAAGTGACTTGACTTGAAGTGTTCTTGATTATAGCACACTAAAAGCACATTCCTCTGTCCCCAAGCAGGAGCCAGAGTCATGACACAAAAAGCCACTAGTGTTGTTATACCTTATTTTAACTAAATAAGCTGCAATTCAAGTGTAATAAATGATTCATAAAAAAACTAAATAAAATGAAGACGGCCACTGAAGCAGTGGAGTCGCCAACTAATTTTGACAGAGCTGTAGCTCAGGGTGTTTTGAATGTAGCCCAGGTAGCCAAAGTAATTGTACACTTGTTTAGCTTATTGATTTTATTTTGCTTTCCAACACATCTCTTATTAGTCTTACTATGTCTACTATAGCCTATGGTCTTTATATTTTTAAAAAGTCTAAGGCCAGGATGTCCTTAAAGTTGGAAACGGCCCTGACTGAAACTGTCCTATCACAGACCACTCACAAACATGTGCAGATCGTGATGATGTGTGGAGAACTTTTATGGAGTTTTTTCTTTTGGGACTCTGGGGTTTTAAGTGTCATGACATAACTTGATGTCTATTAAAAGTACGCATGTCAGCCTCAGTGCCATAGCCTGTAACACTCACACACTCTGCGCCTGTAACAGGTGGACGGTCTGCCGGCTCTGATCCTGTGCTCCGGGGTGCTGGTGGCAGCGGGCCGGGAGCCGTTTAAAGTGGGAGACTACGACACCCAGAGACCCATCGCTCCAACATGGCTGCCGGCCAAAAGAGTTGGCACAAAATGGGTGCATCCTTCTCGCCGTAAGTCTGGCCCTTTAAATAGCACCTTTGCTGGGGAGGCTACATTTATTCAGATGCTTTTTGGGGAATTGCAAAACATGTGTGTGCATTGCGTTTGTGGGTGTTGTATTTGATTCTCTGTGTCAGTTATCATTAACAAACTTAAATTAAAAAGTTGAAACTCCTGTTTTATATTTATTCTTTATAGACAAAGTGAAATATTTCAAGCCTTTATTCGCTTTAATTTTGATGATTACAACTTACAACTAACGCAAATCCAAACTGTCAAGTATCTCAAAAAATTACAATATTACATCTAACCAATAAAAAAGATATTTTAATACAGAAATGTTAGCCTTCTAGTATGATCATGTCAGTGCCCTCAGTACTTAGTTGGGTTGCTTTCACATTACACACATAATAGATTATATATATATATATATATAGATTATATATATATATTAGCACATAATAGACACACTTTAACCACCTCCTCATTCACACAGAATCTTTTATATTGAGAGCGAACGTACGCCTTGGTTTTAAGAGTATTCCAGATGGAGGAATGGCATGAAAGTAGCTTGTGGTGTGATGTGTGTAGTGAAACATTAGCACTTTAATGAGCAGGAAGTTGAGCACAATGTACTCGTCATTTGTATCCACATTTGCATGATGTATGATTACTTGATTACTCGTAAAGTGAAATTTGTTTGTGAATTTGTGTGTGTGTGTGTGTGTGTGTGTCTCTCTCTCTCTCTGTCTCTCTCTTAGTAAATATTCTGGATGACTTTAGCCTGGCTGTCCGTTTCCTTGTCTTTGACAATGGCTTGTGTGACTGAGTGTGTGTGTGGCTGTGTGTATGTGTGTGTGTTTGGATATAGTTTTCTGTGTACATATGTAAAATATTATGAGTGTTTTTTCCTTGTTTGTTCATGTCCTTGTCAGTGACTGTGGCTTGTGTGTGTGTGTGTGTGTGTGTGTGTGTGTGTGTGTGTGTGTGTGTGTGTGTGTGTGTGTGTGTGTGTGTGTGTATGTCTGGTGTGCGTGAGTGTGTGTGCGGCTGTCAGAGGGATGAGACAGGAGAAGTGCTGAGCCGGTAATAACTGCTGCAATACCCTCAGTAACCTACTTAGGCATCATATCTCTCATACAGACAAGCTCAGATAGATGCTAAGACCTGCCTCAGTCTCAGTCTCATCATTCTATGCTGCTTGGTGCTTAGACAGAACTAAAGTTTCTTTTTTATTCTTTTTGCTTAACATAACTAATGTTTCTTTTTTTTTCTTTTTGTCTTTCCCTCATGCACACTGGCCGTCTCCCCCTGGCTTGATGTGGATCTTCTGAACGACTGGGCCACTACCTTCTCCTGGGTCCATGGATTTTTTATCATGTCAACGTGTGTGTCTATGAACTTGGACTTCCAAAGGGAAAAAGAAGTCAGGTTCCAGCAGTGTAAAGTCCAGGATATTCTCGCCATCCTCGGAACGTTTCTTTGTGAACCAGATCCGCAACAGCGTGGCAGGGAGTGTGGGCGACGCTGCCGGGTCGCTGGAGATGGAGGCCAGTAATGCCCTGGGCTCCCTCGCTGGGACAGACGTGCTGACGTACGGAGAAGGTACCGGCGACAACCAGGCGCTTCCCGACGATGACATCGAGAAGTCCTTCCGGGTCAATCAGGATGGCAGCATGACAGTGGAGATGAAGGTCCGGCTGACCCTTAAGGAAGAGGAGACGGTTCACTGGACTACAACTCTATGCAGATCGACGGTAACCAATCAAATGATGGATTCTAGTATAGTTTCGGGTGATGTGGACACTGGTTTGACAGGCTTTACCCACTTCCCTCCACCCCCTGACCCTGACGATGACCCTGATATTGCAGCCATCGAAACCACTTGTGGTGACAGTCAAGATCTGGCCCCTCCAGTCAAAAACAGCTCATCTTCTGAGACGTCTGAGCCTGTGAGGGAGAAAGAGGAAGAACGGACTGGAAACGCACAGGTTCCAAGTCCCCTTGCCTGTCGAGTGCCCACACCAGGCCCACGCAAAGTGACACAGATGCAGTCATCAGAAGAGAAAGTCCTGGAGGGGTCCGAGACAGAGATTCAGAGGGACGTGTTGGGCTCGTACTCTTACCGAGAAGAGAAACAGGAGTACTGTATAGTGCAGCAGACGAGCAGCAGGCCTGTGCCCAAACCCCGAAATTCAAACCTGTCAGAGACTAACAAAACCATTCACTCCAGCACGAGCGTGCAGTCCGAGTACAAATCTGCTGAAGTTCTTCAGCTCCAAGACAGCGGAGAGGAAATCAGGGAAACTGTCCTTCACATTTATGAGCAACAGACCTGCCAGGACAACTTTGTTGCCAACACACAATTCAGAGTTCGAGAGGTAGCTACGTACAGTCACCCTACTTCCTCAGAAACTGTCCTCCCAGCCTCGTCAGAGAGAACTCCCCGCTCGTCCAGCCTGGACGGGGAGTGCGAGCAGGACCCCTCCACTACCACCAAATCAAACAGTGAAGGGAGGCAGGTAGATGAACTATCGTCTTCAAACCTTAACACCCACCCTTGCCAATCATCGTCTGGTACAGATAACTGTTCTAATGCCATCCCAGGAGAGAAGATGTCTGATTCTAATCAACATGCTATAAAAGACAGTGCGGATACCCAGAGCCTGGCCAAGACAAGGAAACCTGTAACATTCATGCTAAACAAGAACAGTCCGATTTTTCAGAGCACGGCATCAGAGAAAAAACGTAGGGAGAACGTAGCTGAAATTCTGAGAGGAATTCGTAAAAGAAAAAACAGTCCAGGCACTTCAGCGGGACCTGTTAAGACGGCAGAGCGCCTCAAGACCAAGTCTGCTCAAAAGCTCCTCAAAAAAAGACACAAAATGCAACCAGCTGAATATGATGTTTCTGTTTCTGACATGACCTCTCAGCAGCCTACAGAAATCATCACACAAGCAAAAGAACATCAAAACGAACTGTCAAAGCTAAACGATCCAGTCACAGATGATAACAAGGCAGAAAAAGGAGATACCCTGAATGCTCAGCAAAAGAAAAATGTGCTAGAAGTTGAGGGGCTTCGAGGCAAAGGCACTCTGATTCGCCAGACGTCCATGCACGAGGAGAAGCAATCCACACGAGAGACAGCCGAGCTGAGTGAGAGCGTGTCTCTTCCTGCCCGCAACTCCTCGTCTTCCATGATAAACGAGTATGTGGAGCAGTGGCTGCTGACCAGTCGCCACGATGCCATCTCTGACATGGATGAGGAGCCTCCCTGCAATGTTCACCCAGTCTCACAGTCTGCCTCTCAACTAGGTGATGACCCAAAAGCACTCTTCCAAGTCAGCTTTGATGGGGAAGGGTCTCCAGGGTTTGACAGTGAGATAAATCATGCTGCTGAGGAGCCCAGTAAAGATGCTTTATCAACCAGCATGCCCTGTCTCATGCAGTCATCACAGATTTCACAGGATTTAAATAAGACTGCAGAACCCTCACAGCCAACATCAGGGCATGTGCAATCACAGGAGAATGCTTTGAAGACAGAGACACTACATACAGATCCTCCTTTAATGAAGAGTCCGCTATCTGTTAATTCAACCATGGAAAATAATGCAGTTTCTGCAAAAAATGCTGTGGCCAAGGACATTCAGCCATGTGAAGTGTCAGATGAAAAACGGTTCTCACTTGACTCACGAAATGTCAATGACCTTCCACCTCCTAGGCCATTACCCAGAGCTAATACTTTAGAAAAGAAACAATCAGCCAGTCATTCCTCACCAAAAAAGTCTTCACCAACCCGTGATGCCAAAAAGGTGCCAGTGTCGGGAATTTCTAACTTTGAAAGAACAAGATCAAGGTATGAGTCTCAGAGAAAAACAGCTAACAGCAATCAAACAACAGATAAGAAACACCAACCAAGCGGACATGCACTTGATCCGGCACTATTAAAAAGTTTTACCTCAGTCAAACCCAGTCCCATATCCACTTTGAAAGGGAACACAGAGGTTGTCACTACAGCAACCACAGAGAGAAATGTAGCATATTGCGATTCAAGTAAGAACACCAATGGACAGGCTCTAAAAAACATAACATTCCCCCCACCACCTCAGGAAACTAAGAGCAAACCCCAAACTTCGGCTGTGGTACCAGCCCCTACCGGATCCTACACAGTGAGAATGGCAGCCCGTCCTGACATGAAACCAGTGGTAGAGCAGGTCTGCCTGTCCATCCAGTCCATAAAAGTGACGTCTCGGCAGGCGCGTCCCTCATGCTTGGAGAAGTCCAACAGCTTACCCGACTTCTCGTCCCATATAGCTTCAACCTTCGGGTCATCCTCTCGGGTCCTCTTGGCTTTTCTCTCTGTGATGGCGCTGAAGGACGGTCTTTCCAACCTCAACTCAAACAAGCAATTGGGAATAGACAACCTGATTTACTCAGAGGCCCTCAGACTGCTTAATTCCCTGAAAGAGCTGGCCAGGATTGAAGACGCACAGGTCCTGAGCGAGAGTTTGTCCGCCCTGCAGAACTCGATCTCCAGGCGCTTGCTGCAAAGCTGGAGGGGCTTTCGGGAGCTCAGCGAGCAGGCGAGGAGTCGCAGTGTCACCCCCAGCAGCAGCAGCGGTGGCGGCGGCGGCCCGGAGAGCGACGGGCCCACAGGAATGGGACCAGAGGAGGAGAAGGTCATCGAGGAGCTCATGGGGGAGCTGGGAGTGCCAGAGAGAGTCCGAGAGGAGTTGGCTGCGTTACACAGCAAAGGTGAAAACAGTGTGTATAAGCAGGGAGGCATGAAAGTTACCCCACTCTTACAGCTAAAAGAAGAGAGAGTCGTGAAAGATGAAGCCTCTCAATTCCAAAGTGAAAAAAGGAAATTCAATGAAAAGGTCATGGAGGCACGCAATCGAGAGCAGAGGTCTGAGGAGCAAAAAATGGCTGTAAAGGCCACTGGGGAGAGTCATCCCAAGAATTGCACCGTCACAGTGCAGCAGTCTGGAGAAAACATCGAGGAGGACAATGAGGGTCACCACAAAGACAGGGCCCTGGGGTCAATGCCAGAGATTCCATTAAATGGATTTACAGAATCCCACCCCATAGAGGACACTGTTAGCCTCACACACTCAGTTCTCAATGCCAAAATGCAATCAGTCAAAATGCCCTACAATGACCCAAAATGTAATGTTGTACTTCCTAGTAGCAATCTGATGCCAAAAGTGAGTTCAGATGAAGGAAATATGTCAGCTGATGAAAGCCAGTTTGATCCAAAATGTCAGTTTACCTACATGGATAGCCAGGCAGATCATCCAGCACAGTCAAAAACGGAATGTGATACTCATGTGAGTAGGAAGCTCAGCGATGATGAGGAGAAACCAGGCCAAGAGAAAGACAAAGACAACGATGCAACAGAGAGTAAAGGGGTTGATGTCTCAGATCCAGAGGATGGTGGGGGTGTAATACCTAGAGAGAAAGAGGATATAGGTATAGAACTACAAAGTGGTGCAGTAGAAAAACCCTCCTGCTCTGATGACAACAAATCCTGCCAAGAGGATGAAGAAGATGAGGAAGATATCTGTGAGGAGCTAATGGGCTTTTCAGAGGAGCCAGGAGAGGAGATCGACAAGCCAAGTGACACTGAAACGCAGCAGGATACACAGGCAGGTGTAGAATACATTACCAACTCAAACGTAACCAGCCTTACTGAAGAACATATTGAAGAGATGGACAAACCTGATGGTAATCATGGTGGTGCACAGGGAGGGCTAAGTCAAACCAAGGAACCACATGTCTTTGAAATGAATCATGCAGGAAAAGAAGACCACAGAGAAATGGAGAGCACCGCAGTGACCAAGGATCGAGAGGACAATGACAGTGGACAGAAAGTGTGTCCCTCTCACAAAGAAAGGCCCCCAAGTCCCATGGAGCAGCACATCATCTTAAACAACCCAGAATGCTACTCCGTCTATCAGGAAAGTTATCTGGCAGAACCACAGTGGACAGCAGGGGAAATGAAAGGCCATGAGACTGCCTCTCTCCTTTATCCCAAGGAGAGAGACTACCCGGTGGAAGGACTTGTCAGCAATTTGGAAGAGCAGCAGAGGCATGTTGAGCAAGAAGCAAAAAGATCCAAGAGTGAGCACTCCATGAGGTCTCACATTGAGGTCCCAGAGGTGTCAGACAATGATGATTTAACCAGTGTGTCTCATCTTTCTGATGAACAAGCTAAGATAGAGGAGTTCATGACCATGATTCCAAGCGTCATGGAAACCCGGGAGACTGTATTGAGCAATGCCTCCCCCCAGCTTATAAACACAACCATAAGCTCACCAATGTCAAGAGTTACATCCCCATTGGCTTTCAGCTATGACTCCAGGTCCAGAGACTCAGAGGGTAGCCCTCAGCCCAACAAGGTGAAGTCCATCAGGGAGATGTTCCTGGCTAAAAGCACCTCAGACAACCAGTTTGTTACAAGGCGGCAACCCAGACCTTTAAGGTCTGACCAATCAGACTCGTACCCCGGCACTTCTGACAGTGGAGCCACTGGGTCTCAGAACTCCCCAGACAACTCCAGTGCAGAGGAGGACACAGGGAGGCTGGCCATAGCTAAAGGGTACGTCCTGAAGACCATCGAACGTCTCTACGGAAAGGGCGGAACTGTGAAAACCCACGAGGCATCAAAACCTACTTCTGCTTTAAAAGCCAACAGCAGGGAAGCTATTATGCAGAACACCGTTAGAGGTCTTGCTGCCCTTCACGAGGCTCGTTCTCGTGTCACGTCCGACCTGTCTTACTTCAATGCAACAAGCTCGATCGACATGATAAATGAACCCACCCAGTGCGTCTCTATGAGTGCACAAGTGAGCAGCCCAAATGCTGTGCTAATCGACGAGGGCCGCTGGCTCTTGCGGGATAATCGTCCATTAGAGACCACACCATCAGAGCTACTGGGTGCACCAACAAGACAAAAATCCCCAGCATTAGACTTTGAGATGAGGAGTGATGAGGGAGACAGGAGAGAAGACACCCCCTACTCCCATTTTAGCTCCGTCGCATCTGTCAAGGTTGATATTGAGGAACCAGTTGCTCCCCATTGCACCTATCTCACCCTCCCACACTTAGGTGACTCAGAACCCGACGAGGACGAAAGACGTGAAGGGCCACAGTCCGAGGCGGGTGCTTCCAAAGAAAGGGCGCAAGTGCAGAAAGTGGGACCCATCACGGAGGCACCCAAAGCGTCCTTGGAGAGAAATGGGGCCCTGCCGGGCTTCATACCGGAGCTTAGGAGAGGCGATAATAAAGTACACCCACTGATGAGCATACTGCCTCTTGCGCCCCCAGTGGTGACTCAGCCTTCCAAAAGACAGGCCGGTCAGACCCCCCAGGCGGCCGTTATCCGGCGTCCAAACACCACCGCTGAACCAGACTTTTTAGAGACACTCTACGTCATGTGTGGAGAGCATTGTCCCTTCCTTTGAACCACACAGGGGAAAGTGGGATTTACTATCAAAGGCAAAAGCCCCAATAGTAGTAGGGGTCCTGGCCCACAGAGCCTGTCTGTGCATAGGGCCCAGAGTTAAGTGCTGCTGAACCTGACTGTTCAGAGACACTCTACGTCGTGTGGAGAGCACTGCTCCTTCCTTTGAACCACACAGGGGAAAGTGGATTTACTATCAAAGGCCCCAATGGTAGTAGGGGCGCTGGTAAACCAAATGTGTGAAAAAATACACAAAGAAAGTTGGCCCACAGAGACTGTTTGTGCACAGGGCTCGGAGTTAAGCACTGCTGAACCTGACTTTTTATAGATGCTGTATGTCATGTGTGGAGAACACTGGCCCGTTTATTTTTTTTAACAGAGGTGGAGGGCCCAGCTTCCTAAAGTAAAAACCCTGCCACATACAGTATTTGATCCAACCATTTCCTGAGCCAGCTGATCCTTATGACCACATTAATCATTAGAATGGTACATCAATTAATTTGTGAATTGACCTGTGTTAGAGGCAGAAGTAGAAGCAACACATGGCAGTTTTTTTTACTCTTGGACGCTGGGATCTCCACCTCTGCATTTTATCCAACCACATACACAGGAATCCTATTTTAATGTTAAGTCTTTTAACCCCGCGTGCTCCCCTCACAACACCCTATCATTAGTAAAAGACCGCGCTAATCCCTACAAGTAGATCAACACTGTAAATGAGTCCCAACAAAAGATTCTCCTGGTATAATTAGTGTGAGTGTGAGTACCCCCGGTATATTTAGACTTGAGAAGAAACCTTTAATGCGATTGGTTAAGTGAGCAACGCAGTTGCACGACAAATGGACTGCACTTGGTGCTTGTAACTTTAACAAAAACAAAATCTACAGTGCCTAATTGTATGTTGAAAGACCTACCTGCATGAACACTTGAACCTGTTTAAATCAGAGGTCTTCATGATTTTGTATCACTCATTATTGAAATCCCTTGATCATTACTGGGGGCTGCTGTGGTATGCCAAGGTCTCTATGGGTGTATATTTAGCACACGAGGATTGTATGTCACCTGGGTAAACTAGCGATGACTCAGAAAGGCAATTTGGGTAATCTTGTTTTAAACTCGTAAACGAGCTCAGAAGGGCAAATGCCACAGGCCAGTGGGCTGTCACGTAAGGAGAAGTCAACAGTTAGCAGTAAACAAACAAACAAACAACGACTTTTATATTGTACTTGAAATGTGTATGTGAATGAGGTTGAACTTTTGAAATCAAATTCAATTGTTTGAGTTAGAAATGACAATTGTAGACAATTGTATAACTGCTCACCACATGAGATGAAATTATTTAAAGGAATTGTGTGTATTAAATATGTTTTTGTGTATTACAGACCTTTTAGGCTGTACATTATGAACGTAGTAATTGCAAAAACAGAAAACCACGTGAGATACCAAATTTTGAACATCAATGGCAGCTGTAAACTGTTTTGTATTTTATTATATATGTATGTTCATTAAATACACATTTATTCTACAGCATGCTTGTGTCTTTTTTTATTATTTATCCTCATATCTTTGACATAAGTATTTAACAATGTACAGTATATCTTAACGGCATAACGTGTCTTAAATTGTACAATGTGTACATCTGCTTAACATAATTATCTAATTTATCACCAAACCTTTACTCATGAAAACTGGCATTGCTACTGTCATTATCATATCAACACTCCTGCCACTTCTACCTCTAAAACAAATGACATTCAGGAAACCTAAAATGAGGTGCATTGTGATGTTCCTTTTAAATTCCTTTAAAGGAAATTATGTTGTTTTTAAAGGCCACTTTGTTGTGACAGGGAAGCAAAGGAATGCAGAAACAGCTCTTTGTGTACAGACTGCTTACTGCATAGTTGTGTACTGTGGTCGGATACTCTGAGTCTGTAGTGATGTCGTTTATACACTGGGTGTCAGTATTTATGCAAACTTGAGTGTCTTGACTGCTGGCTGTGAGAATGAGACTTCACCTCACTGAAGCCAACATTCATTCAAAAGTAAAATGCTGAATTAAGCGTCAGTGCTTACCTTTTTGTTCTTTCTGCTTGCTATCAAGTGAGATGAAAAAGTAACAAAACCACATTGTAATACAGGTAGAATCCTGTTCCACTTATCCTTGGAACTAAATTGAAATATACAATGAACTAGAGGTCTGCATCAAAGACGCAAATCTAAAAATCTGGAATAGTCACAGTTGTATGTTGCCGTATTCCTAAATTAATTTCATTTTAAATGTCTGGTTTTCTTATGCAGGGCTACATGAAGACCAAAATATCATTAGCAAGCCTTGAGTCTCACACCATTTGGGGTCCGTGTGTACATAACAGCTATGGGGATATGTTAACTTAGATTTTATCGCCCAGCATAGAGGATTTACGGTGCCTGCTCATGACAGACATTTGATGTAAGCCTCAAGCTGTTCTTGAAATTTAATGACTATCAAGATGTGATGCTTCACAACTTCCTTGAAGGACCTTTCCAAAAGGGATTAATAAAGTTCTTATTCTATTCTATTCTATTCTATTCTATTCTATTCTATTCTATTCTATTCTATTCTATTCTAGTCTATTCTATTCTAGTCTAGTCTTGTCTAGTCTATTCTATTCTGCTGGTGTGAAACAGTCTGAAAATGTTCCTGTTTATGAGTGCACTTCACCCTCCTTTTTGTATTTTTTACTCATTTAAAATAAGAAGCACCTCTTGAAATAAGAATAGTCTCCAAAGGTTGTTTAGCAATGAATTGTGAAGTTTTAAAACACAAACAAATAAATAAAGTGCTTCAGATAAGAATTCTTCTTCAGGTGCATAATAAATAGGCTACTGTATGTGAACACTTGTCTGACAAAGCTACTGGTGACCGAAGGATATTTTTTTTGCACAGTCCTGCGCAATAATTACTGGCACTCTGAAACATCTCAACTTTTTGAAACAGTCAGCAGGAAATGCCTTCCTTCTGTTTATGCTGTTCTTTCCTGACCCAAATCTTCTCACCGCGTTTAAGCGCCGCAAGCTATATAGCGTGGGCAGAAATCATTCACATTTGCTTTGCCTTGTAAAACACATCCTCACTTCTAACCGTACTACAGTACATCTGCCATAGCACTCCATGTAGCCTGTGCACCCCAGTACCATGTGTCGAAGTAAACCATAAACAAATGTTTGCAAAATACAGAAATCTTTGAGATAGTTTTGGTGAGTATTCTAATTGGAGAAAGTATTTTTATCTGTGTAACATCATAATACATTAAACACCAAACACGACAACCATTTCTTTTGTTTTCCATTGCGAGAAATGACGTTGACCCATTTCTGATGCTATCAGCCATTTTGTTAGGCCCAGCTGCGCGAGGCAGAGGTGCAGAACGGTTTTCCCCAGGGAGCCAGGGCACTGGAGCGTTATTATGTTATTATGCAAATAAATTATAAACACACAGTGCACACCAGCAGGAAGTTTGACTCTGAAAAGTGCACCCTGGATAGTACGACAACAGTCGTCCTTGGGCTGCAGGTGATGGCAGAAAATTGGCTTTAAATAAGACAGTGTTACTACTGTGGAAAAGACACGTTTGTGAAAAAGACTAGGAGGACTTATCTTATGGGTATGTCAGACTATGTTTAACTCCTGTTTTAAAGTTGAATAGCTTGAATAGACTGAAAAGGTACAGGTTAATGTGTACATTGTCAGACTAATATAAATTGTATTTTTGGTTGTTGTTAGAGGTATTCAGAATGTAGTTTACTAATAATGCTATTGAAAAATAGATAGGTGGATAGGGTGTTTAAACTAAATTAAAAGGAAAATAAATAATTAAAAACAGTTTTTATTTATGTAAGCACAGAATCTCATTCACGCCATGGGTCTGCCTTGTTCTCTGTTTCTGTCACTTAAGCTGGAAAATGTTATCCCATTATTGTGCTTTTTCTTTTGATTTAGCTTCTTTTCGCTACTTTAAAAGCTCTTAAGTTCTAAGTTGTAAGGCAAGCGGACTTCTTATTGGAGTTTGGGGACATTTCACCTCTCATATGAGAAGAAACATCCCCAGTCTACAAGAACAAGTTTAGTTGCCTCACAACTCACCTCTTATGACTACCATGACCTGACCTGAATAAATGACAACCTAACCAGACATTTCATTTAAAAAAAACATCTCCACACTGCTATCCTCCTCTCCTCTTTCATTTTTACCGCTCGCTATCTTAATTTGTGTTTCCTCTCACTTTTCGTCTCCTCCATTTCTTGCGTGTGTATCCCTCTCTCATCTCCCCAGGATGGGGTGTGCCGGGTCAGGACTCCAAGCTCGGAAGTCTCTGAGGGTGCATGGAGCTCAAGCAGACAGAGACAGATACAGCGTGGACCCCACAGCCCGTGCCCAGGTGCCCCTTTTACAGCTATACACACACACACACACACACACACACACACACAGGTAATGTTTTTACAGCTTTATACATACACACACACGCATACAGACACACACACGAACAAACAGATGACGTTTTTATAGCTACAGACACACACACACACACACAGAGACACCATATCTATCTCTCACACACACACAAAGTCAGTCACTTACTCACCTACGCACTAAAGCGCACACACACACACACACACAAAGAAGCAAACAAATCAAGAGTTGATCGTAGGTAATGCTCAGGAAAATATTCAAATAAGTGTGGTGGCATGCCCACTGCATAGTCATCACTCTCTGACTCTCTCCTCTGTTATTTCCATAGAAACAGGGACTTTTGCCGGGGCAAGTTCTACACACCAGAAATGGTAATGCCTCATTTGAGTGAGTTTGTGTGGTTAAGGTCTACGAGACAACGTTACTGGTGAACAGAGGTGGAGATGCTGGTTTCAAAAAGTAAAAAACCCTGCCACATATTTCATCCACCCATTTCCTGAAACAGCTGACCCTAATGATCACACACATCATCAGTAAAATCTCCCATGTTAACCCTCTGGAGTCAAAGTCCCTTTGGGGATGTTTTTAAAGTTTGTAAGGTTGTGTTTACCGAATTTTACAGAAAAAAAGCGAATTTCTTTACAATCACTTTACTTTCACATTATTATTGTGAAAGGTCTTTCAAAATATAACCATATGTGTCACTTTTGGATGAATGCTTTTAGTTAGCTGAAAAATGTAAAAATGTTGAGGCCAACAGACTGCCTCAGAGAGGCCTCAGACCCCAGAGGGTTAAGTGGACAGGCTGAAGAAATACATGGCAGGGATTTGAACACAGCACCTCCTCCTCTGCAGGGATCTGAACCCAGCGCCTCCTCCTCTGCAGGTAAAATGCTCATGTGTTGGCCATGGAACAGGTGTGAGCATTTGTGTATTAATTCTTTCAAACAGGGCAAGAGAGCGATAAGGTGGTCATCGCCCTGTACCCATTTGAAGGCAGGAATAAAGACGATCTACCCTTCAAGAAAGGGGAAAGAATGAAAGTGCTCTCAGAGTATGTAAGATTCACATCGACATACACAGACAGGCTCTCTTTTTAATTTATGGATATGTTTATGCTTACTTTTGTTTATGTTTACAGTTTGTTTACAGTAATGTTTAGCCTACATTCATGTTTCATTCTTGGCAGATGTTTTTTTCCAAAGTGACATCCAATAATAAAACCACATATTATAGACAAATAAACTTGGCTAAAATGTTTAAATATAGCAAACATTGTAGGAAAAAAAATATAAGCATAACTTACAAAGACTGTTAATAGTCAGGAACACATTGAGCCTATTCCACATATATACAGATGTGTATGGTGTTGTATGTGTTTGATAAGCACGGGAGAGTGGTGGAAGGCCAAGTCTCTGGCCACTGGGAGGGAGGGATTAATTCCATCCAATTACGTAGCCGCCACTGAGAGCCTGGAATGCAAAGAGTGAGTCTTTTTTTTTTCCATCTCTCGCTGTCTCTCTCTCCCTCTTTTTATAACTATGTTACATCACATTTTATTAAACGGACTTGATTTACAGTTTTTACCTATCGCTAATATTCAGCCTTGCAGTCTAATTAAGCAACAGCTGAGTTGTCTCACTGGAATTTAAAAGTTACTAGTGTGAACCCCATTATTGTGACCTCTGTGACATGGACTCCAAGACAGTGGTGCTTGAAATGGTGTTTTTTTAACCAGGTGGTTTTTCAAGGACATCACCAGAAGAGATGCGGAGAGGCAGCTGCTCGCTCCGGCCAACAAAGTAGGAGCCTTCCTCATCCGAGAGAGCGAGACAACGGCAGGTCTGAAACACACGGCTGAATTAGTCAAGGCCCCTGGGCCAGGGTGGGGTTCATACAAATATAACCATGCGCTTAGCCTTAGCAAGTATTCGATATTTACTATGCAAATGCAATTCCAAAGCAGACTGTCCAAAAATATGATGTGTGTGGGTGTGTGTGTGTGTGTGTGTGTGTGTCTGTGTGTGCGTGTGTGTCTATGTGAGTATCAGAGAGAGAGAGAGAGAGAGAGAGAGAGAGAGAGAGAGAGAGAGAGAGAGAGAGAGAGAGAGAGAGAGAGAGAGAGTGAGTGAGTGAGTGAGTGAGTGAGTGAGTGAGTGTGTGTATGTGTGTGTGTGTGTGTGTGTGTGTGTGTGTGTGTGTGTGTGTGTGTGTGTGTGTGTGTATGTGTGTGTGTTTCAAATGGGTCAGTTTGGGTATGGTTAAAGGGATGTTCCTGTTTATCTGACCAAGTTCCACAGTCACACCTAAAAAAGATGAGCATGCTCGTATGATTTCATAATCCGGCCCTGCAGATACACCATTGCATTGTGGGTAATCCCACAACCACTGTCACAAGGCAAATCTGAAGGATCAGTCCAAATGTTATCATTTGTTTGTCTCTCACAGGGACATACTCCCTCTCACTAAGAGACGTGGGAGAACATGGAACCGACATAATCAAACATTACAAGATTCGTAACCTGGACAGCGGTGGATTTTACATCTCCCCTCGCAACACATTCCCAGACCTGACAAAACTCATACAGCATTACAAAGGTGAGTGTCAATCTTCCAATTATCCTGTAATATTTAACAAAATGATGATTAACAGAGCCATTATGAGCTCTTTCCTGTGCTCTGTCTGGACTTACTCTGTTAGTCTCTTGCTAACTTTGTTTTCCTCTGCGTAACTGGAGCTTGGTTTGCTTCCTTCATTGTATGTTGCTTTGGATAAAAGTGTGTGCTAAGTGTAGTGTTATGTGCATTAGCGAAGAATGCATGCTGATCTAGCCTGGTAAACCAGGCCCTCGTATTTGATTTTATTTTGTACAGAGGGTCTGGCAGTGCTTTCATTGACATTGCTGTATTAGGTGGAATTTTGCCCTAGCCAATCAGCGAACAGAGGGAGTGTCCGTGAGCGATGGCGTTGACTTTGTGTGCTATGTTTGAATTAGCGCGTAGGCAAGCTAATTGCATACTTGACGACCACATGTTAGCGATTGGGTAAAGGCAGATCCACTTGTTTTGAACTTCAGCAGAGCCCAAGGAAGAAGGAAGAAATCGTTTCTCAATACAGCACTGCCAGACCCTCTGTACAAAATCACATGAAGTATGAGGGGCAGGGTTACCAGGCTAATGCTGATCTGCCTTATGCTCTAAGGGCATTCTACTCCAAAGACAAAATTTGTCTTTGTGTGAAAATCCAGGAAGCAAATCTAAAAAAAAAACCTTAAAAGGTTGCACTCTCTATGTCTTCTGCATCATTCATTTTTGGACCATATCCACATATATAAAGACATTCTGCCCCTAGGTCATCATCATAGTGTCACGCCTCAGTGTTCCTCTCTCACAAAGCTGTTTCTGTTCTTGTAGAGGAAAATATTACCGCTTACAACTGTTCTAATCTGTGTCTCTCCTAAATAAATAAGAAATTATTATCTATTTAGAAATTATTATCTATTCTATTCTATATATTCTAAGACCCCCTTAAGAGAAAAATAAATAGTTTAAGACCATTTTAGGATCTTAAATGAAATTTGGATTTGATTTACTTTTAGCTTTACTGGACATTGTTTCTCGAGAGTTTAATTCAAGAAAAATGATACAAGAGCCAAATCTTACTGAATTCTGACTTGTTTCTCCTAAAACCCTTATTTGAAAGACACAAATTCAGCTTAATATAAGATCTTAGTTGTCCCTATAAGAAAACTAAGTCAAGACAATTCAAAGAAGCGATGTGTTCCTCTGGGTGGTCAGGTGATGTAAACATTACATGTAAACATATTTTTGTCAAATAAAGGAGAAACAAATGGGCTCTGTCGGAAGCTGGGACTGCCTTGCGTGAAGCCCAAAGTGCAGACACCCTGGGACAAAGACATCTGGGAGATCTCCAAAGACGCACTGCACATGGTGAAGAGACTAGGGGCCGGCCAGTTTGGGGAGGTGTGGATGGGTGAGTCTTGCCTAATACTATATAGACTGTTTGATATTCTGTAAGCCAGTTCCTCAGGGATATGGACCAAGAGCGTTGTACTAACATCATACCATTACAAGTCCCCTGTTCCAAAATGCTGGGCAGTTTGGGGTGGTGTGGATGAGTGAGTCTTGCCTAATACGGACCGTTGGATTGTGGTAAAAATAATACTTGCGACAGGCATCAGTTTATTACCACAGTTTATTAGGAGAGGAGAGGCAGAGGCAGAGGAGAAATGTTGCAAAGAACCCCACGTGCTCCAAGCAACAAGTCCGAAACCATACAGAACACATCTTCACTTTATACACCCTGTCCCCTCCCACATTCGATGAAGTAAATTTCCAGCAGCACTTCGGTGTTTGTTTGCAGTGTAGGGGTCCTGATCCTCTCTGTTCCGTAAGCCTTGTTTGTCAGTTCCTCAGGGTTATGGACCAAGAACGTAACATCACACAATTATAAAAGTCCTCTGTTCTTAGTGCTGGGCAGTTTGGGGTGGGTGTGAATGGGTGAGTCTTTGGTGTGCAATATGTGTGTGAAATACAGTGGGGAGAAAACACGTTAAAAATGTCAACATGTTTTTGAATTAATTAAAAACATTAATTTTCAATTAATTCCAACTGAAGGGTTCAGATGTGAAACCCTCTAAATCCATTTGCGATGAATTTACAGAAATATATTTATATAGTTTTGAGTAACTTTATTATCCAACAACAACAAACAACAACAACAACAAGGTTTGATTGACAAGAGCTACCACTCCCCTTTTGCTCTGACAGGTTCTCAATTGCTGTGAGCTCGATAATTTTGCAAATCTGATTACGGGCTGCTCATGGTAGCAAAGCAATCGTATCTGTTCCTAACCTGCCTATTTCATGTACTACTGTCACAAAAATTGTCCAGCAAACATATTTCAAAAATGCTTCCAATTACAGCTTTTAGTGAGAAAAATTCTACCATTAAACCAAATTCTACTAACCATCTCTTTACATAGGTACCTTCGATGTTCTCTACACATCTGTTTGCTATTATGTCCTCCTTTTGTAAGTCGCTTTGCTAAATGTAATGTAATGTAATGTAATGTAAAAAAATGTCAGTGTGTTTAATAATTATGCTCACTGCTTTAAGGAAGGAGTAGTAAGAGTAATAAATGAGCTTGAAAAAGATGGACAGGGCAACTAAGAAAATGAAAATGTAACATGTTTATACAGAAGTTTAAAAGTGTTTTGACATGCTTTGCTCCACTGCTTGTCTGTGAGTTAGAGAGAAAGACAGAGAGAAAGAGAGAGAGAGGGAGACAGAGAGAGAGAGCAATAACTGAGGGTGAGAAAGAAGGGCAGGGGACCAGAGGAAAGGAGAAATTAACAGGTTTATTTAAGGGTGATTTCACGTGATGTTCTCCATTGTGCGTGTGTGTGCGCCAGCGAGTGTTGGGCAATGGGTGGAGTCTGCAGTGGCATGGTTGGGTGCTCAGCTGCATTTGGCCTTGAACCATTGAGTCACACTACTCAGAATAGTCAGTGAAGCAGACCGCACTTTCCTTCCTCCCACACAGGGGTGTTGGAGGGGGGGCAACAGTGGGACCAACTACCCAGGCCCCAATGGCAGTATAGGCCCTGGCATGCCAAGCCAAGTGCATGAGAAATATACAGTAGGAAGGAAGGGGGTCCCACAGAGGCTACTCGTCTACAGGGCCCAGAGTTGTGTGAAAGTGCTACAGCCCTGCTCCTACAGCACTGGTTGGCCTCAGGGACTTTTTTAAGTTTAGTACAGACAAAACTAATTTCTTTACATTCACTTTACTTTCACGTTATTATTGCTAATGTAAAGAATATAGATATACCATATGTGTCACCTTTGGATACATGCTCATAGTTAGCTGAAAAATGTAAAAATGTTGAGGCTAACTGTAGTGGCACTCCACTCCACCTTTTGAATGCAGTCTAACAACACGTAATTGAAACGCGAGCATGTCGAGTACTATTTTTCAATGTTTTACTGAGAGAAAAACATAAAAATTAAAATAATACATCGACTCTTTGTTCAGTACAGCTCGGTCAAAAAATTGTGTCGCTTCCAACGTCTCTGCATTCAAACTGAGTTAATTACATCTCGTGCAGTCTGTTATAAGTGACGTAACATTCTAATGGAAGCTCAAAATACAAAATGTTTAACTTTTACACATATCATTATTAAAATGCACATTTAGTTATGTATTCTTATGAAATTATATTCATGAACCTTTTTACCTCTTTTTAACTAAATTATTATTTAAAAATGAATTAACCCTTATTGGCTCTTACACTAACAGATTGCCTCAGAGAGGCCTCAGAGCCCAGAGGGGTTAACTACGTGAAAGACATCACATAACAAGTGCAATCAGAGATGGCAACCTGGTCCCTCATGTGGACGGACAGGGTCCTTGTGGGCGGACAGACACACAGACAGACAGACAGACACACACACACACACACACACAGACAGGGTCATTGCAATACCTGGTCAATCCCCTCCGGTGTACCAGGTAAAAAATGTCCTATTTTGTCCTCCTTATACTCTTTTCCTTAGCTTATTATTAGTATTATTTGGGTTTTATGGAGCTATTATGGCAAATAACAATGGATTGTGGCAAAATCGGTTCTGAAGTTACGAGAAATTACCTGTTGTCTCAGTTATTTGTCTTACATATTTGCCTTGATGTTTGTTTTCTGTCTCGCTCAGCGATTTATTTCCCTTTGTGTGCTACAATGTGGCGATCATACCATGGACCACACCGATGCATCTAGTTTGTTTTACATTTTAGCTTTGATGTTTATGTTTGTCTTCTTTTCTCTTCTCTTCTCTTCTCTTCTCTTCTCTTCTCTTCTCTTCTCTTCTCTTCTCTTCTCTTCTCGTCTTCTCACTGCGTCACTGTGTCACTGTATCATTGTGTTATTGTGTTCTTCTGCTCCGGCGCTACTGGACCTGAAGAAATGTTGTCTTGTGTTTTTTTTTGCCAAACTGTGAAGCACTTTGAGCTGCATCTTGTCTGAATTGTGCTATACAAGGAAAGATTATTATAAAGATTATTATTATTATTCTCTCTCTCTCAGCGATGTATAACAACACCACGAAGGTGGCAGTGAAGACGCTGAAGGAGGGGACGATGTCTGTGGAGGCCTTTATGCAGGAGGCCGAGCTGATGAAAGGCCTGCAGCACGAGAGGCTCGTCCGCCTCTACGCCGTGGTCACCAAGACGCCTCCCATCTTCATCATCACAGAGTACATGGCCAATGGTACACACACACACACACACATATACCCTCGCACATGTTTGCACATATACACACAAAACATACACACACACATGCTCGCACACATACACACATACACACACAACACACACACACGCTCGCGCACACACACACACACACACACATTGGTGCATTTACAAACTTACCTGGAAATTTTAATGCAAATCAATTCAGAACTTTGCATAAAGTTGCTAACCAGCAAACAAACAAACTAACAACCAGAGGCAGAGGCAAGTGATCAAGTCAAGATGCCTTTTTTAAAGATAATCGCAAAACGTGATAAAGATTCGGTTATAGTCAAAGTCTTTTACAAAATCATTAAAACTCAACATGTACTGTATTAACATGTATTTTGTTTTTTAGGGAGTTTATTAGATTTCCTTAAGAGTCCAGGAGGGAAGAGGGTGCTTTTGCCTAAACTTATTGATTTCTCTGCACAGGTAATTAGAGAAATGAACACCCTTATATAAATGTTTCTTAATTTGTCAATATTTATGTGGAACATAAGTAAACCTGTGTATTACTGTGAGGATCGATCTCTAAAAGTGAAAACAGACAAGTTTACAAACTAGAGTAAATGATCTGTTTTTTTATATTTAATTATAGGCCTACTTATTGTGTATATGTTTTTGTGGGTGCAACTTCCTCTAAATCTCAAGATGAGAAAATGGAGAAGTGATGAGCTGCCATGCATCAAGTGATCGTAAGTGTGTGTGTGTGTGTGTGTGTGTGTGTGTGTGTGTGTGTGTGTGTGTGTGTGTGTGTGTGTGTGTGTGTGTGTGTGTGTGTGTGTGTGTGTGTGTGTGTGTGTGTGTGTGTGTGCCTGTGTTTGCCTATGTGGTGAAAGATTGCGGAGGGGATGGCTTACATAGAGCAGAAGAGCTACATTCACAGAGACCTGCGTGCAGCAAACGTCCTGGTGTCTGAGAGCCTGCTCTGTAAAATTGCAGACTTCGGCCTGGCGCGCATTATTGACGACGACATGTACACAGCTAAAGAGGGTAAGGTATCCAGTAACTAGCAGCTCTCTTTGGATCCTCCCAAAAACAAGATGGAAGATACAAAGTAGATTTTTGTTACATACACAACATGCAACATCTTGAACATATACAGCTTAAAATATATAAAAAGCAAAAAATGGGTAACATATACAACTTGCAGTGAAACATGGACTAGTTTACTTTATAACTGCAGAAAGAAAATCTAGATTAAAAGAACACTAATGTTAATAAATACATTAGTATTAAAAATAAACACATGACTACATAGGACAATGCATTAAAATGAAGGGGGGGGGGGGGGGGGTTGATGGTGACCAAAACCATATCTTTATAATCTGCATATACTAATGTAGGCCTATGGTTTACGTATGGTTTCCTCAAAGAATATGTCACCATCTTAAGTTCCTATTCTTAACTGTTCCACAAATCGTTGTATTGTATTGTTCTTCATACTATGGTTGCCTTTCAAAGGGGCGAAGTTTCCCATTAAGTGGACTGCTCCAGAGGCTATCAACTATGGCTCGTTCACCATCAAATCAGACGTGTGGTCCTTTGGCATTCTGCTATATGAGATAGTCACCTACGGTAGAATGCCCTACCCAGGTGAGAATGTTCTCTTTGGAATTCAAAGGTGATGGGTCCACACACTTCTATACAAATCTTGTACACCAATATGTGTCATGCACAGACGTATCTTGCTTTATTAGTTAACCCTCTGGAGTCAAAGTCTTTCAGGAGGGACTTTAAGTTTGTAAGTTTGTTGTGTTTACAGAATTTGACAGAAAAAAAGTTACATTCATTATACTTTCCGGTCTTCCAGAATATAACTTTGTCACTTTTGAATAAATGCTTTTAGTTAGTTGAAAAATCTAAAAATGTTGAGGCTAACAGAGTGCCTCAGAGCCCAGAGAGTTAATATATTTTTTGTCCTGTACCTGGGATGTGCATACAGTTAACAAGTAAATGTTCTTTCTGTAACCACTTACCACCAACATTGGTGTACTTCCCTCAATTTTTGTTAAATGGGCCGATGGGCGGACACATAGAGAGGGATCAGGTCCACTACCCAAGATAGCTGCGCCGTAGTGCCTCTGCTCAATAGTGTATCACCTATTCTACCTCTGCCCTTCATCTGGTAGTCATCCCCCCAACTGCATTCTACGCACTCCACCCACTCTACTGGTCTACTGGAATCGGTGTGAACTCTGTAACCAGAGCCACAGTGAAAGTCTGCCACCTACTGGCTAAACACTTGAACTTTTTTAGAGCTTCTCGGTTACGGCCATACAAATTAGATAGCATAATTCCCCTATAAATTACAAAAGAACAGGCTTACAAAAATTATAGTAGGTATTTGTGGGGTTAAGTAGACTATCTGACTTGTATGTGCCTTCTCTTACACACCCTGACCCCGTCTTTAGGTATGAGCAACAGTGAGGTCATGACTCAGGTTCAGCGTGGCTACAGGATGCCTTGCACAGAGAACTGCCCTGCCGAGCTGTACAACATCATGACGAGCTGCTGGCAAGCCAAAGTTGAGGAGAGACCGACATTTGAATACCTACAGAGCGTCCTGGAGGACTACACCACAGCTACTGAGGGCCAGTACCAGCAACAGCCATAAGGGGGCAGCAGAGTCCCATTGACCAGTCTCCACCTGGTCAACAACATCACAACAGTTGCAAAACTGCAGTGCCAGCAAAAATCCTTTCAGACTGTATATTTGCTCATTGCTTTGTCAGTCATACCAGTAGAGATAAGAAAGATCTAATTTAAACTTACTATACTAGTAAGAACATAGAAAAATAATACATTGTGTTTGCCAGTTTGGTACAACTTAAATGACCTTTGCTGAATGCATGAACTTGAAAAAAAATTGTGTAGTGTGCTAGTGCCAAAGGAATGTTTGTTTGCTTTTTAAGTACAGTGGGATAGTCACACAATCACAGCTATTATGTCCAAAAGTAATTAAAAAACACATATGATTTGAAAACACTTATTTTTATTAACACACATGTACTACAAAAGACAATTTTAATTATTAAAAAAAAAAAACATTCGCTAAAGTTCAGAGCAGAACATTTAAGTTAAAACCCCACATCAAGTAAAACAAAAAACAGCAGTGCACCACAACGACCACAGCAGGTGGTTCAGACGGGTTTCTTCTTGAGCGATGATGCCGAGGTCCTAACAGAGCGTTTGAGGGTACGGCAGAGCGTCCCTGCGCTGCGCGGCGATGACACGGACTCTTTGATGTTGGCCAGCAGGCCTCGCCTCGGCCTGGATGGCTCCGCCTGTGGGGCCTGGGACAGCTTGGCCAGCTCCTCCCTCAGAGAGGCCAGCTCCGCCTCTTTCTCCGTCATACCAGACTGCAGCCGCTTCGTCTCCCTCTCCTGCACAACCAGGAACCAGAGAAAATGTGTCTAACACGGGGCAGCAATGCCACCACAAAACGTTGGACAAACCGGCTTGAGTAAACGTGCTGCCATGGAATTTTCTGCCAGTGCTCTCAACAAATGTGTGAAGTAGGGGCAGTAATCAGTGCAGTTACATGCAAAGAAATATTCAGATTTTTACTCCGATTAAAAATAGTCATGCAACTCGAGAATTCCAATTGAAATCAGAGATCCACGTGTTCACTTGGCATGTACACCAAGATATTTCTTAATTAATAATTGTGCATAGAACAGGACTGACTGTAATAAAAAGGGCTTAAAAAAGCCCTGCCATGCATTTCTTCTGCCTGTGCTCACCAACTACCTCATCTACCTATCTGAAGAGTTTTATAATTAAGAGATTTATAATTAAGCTGGTTTAGTGAAATGGCTGGAACAAATTTGTGGCAGGACTTTTACTTTCTGAAACTGAGATTAACAGTTAAGATGCAGTCATCTTGGTCTTAAACACAGAAAATGCACACTCAAACCTCGGCGTCGTGATTGATGACCGGCTATCTTTTTCTGACCACATTGCCTCCGTAGCGCGGTCGTGCCGTTATGCGCTATATAACATTAGAAAAATCAGACCGTACCTGACCCAATATGCTACTCAGCTCCTGGTTCAGGCTATGGTCATCTCTCGCCTCGACTATTGCAACGCCCTTCTGGTTGGCCTTCCTGCTTGTGCAATCAAACCATTGCAAATGGTTCAGAATGCAGCAGCACGACTGGTTTTCAATCAACCCAAAAGGTCGCATGTCACTCCTCTCATCATCAACCTGCATTGGCTCCCAGTGGCTGCCAGAATTCAACACAAAGCTTTGACTCTAGCCTACAAAGTCACTTCTGGATCTGCCCCCACCTATCTCAACGTCATACTGAATGCTTACATCCCGTCCAGAATGCTGCGATCCTCCAATACGAACCGCCTGGCCGTACCCTCTCCCAAGACAAAGCGAGGTCACTCCAAACTTTTCTCGGTTGTTGTCCCTCAGTTGTGGAACAACGTACCAGTCCCTACAAGAGCAGCAACTTCCCTCTCGACCTTCAAAAAGCTTGTGAAGACCCTTCTTTTCCGAGACTGCTTAACAAAACCAAATTCTACTAACCATCTCTTTACATAGGTACCTTCGATGTTCTCTACACATCTGTTTGCTATTATGTCCTCCTTTTGTAAGTCGCTTTGGATAAAAGCGTCTGCTAAGTGTAATGTAATGTAACTCAACTCTTTCCCAAAGTAAATACCTGATAAGCGAGTCTGTTCTGTAAAGTTTGAACCAGTGCAAGCTTCTCCATATAGCTCTCTCCCGCTTCTTGCAGCGTGTCATTCAGCTCCGAGATACGACTCTCTAGCGTCACGATTAGCTTAAGAAGGAAGGAGGGACAAATGTTAATACAGGTGAAAGAAACTAAATAAAGTTTTCTAAAATATAAGTGTGAATTAGAGTCTCAGCTTCATCTTTGTCTCCTACCTCTTGTTTCTCACAGCACAGGTTCTCCACTGCGCATTTCTCCTTGTAGAGGCGTTTGCATCTCTCGGCGTCTGAAAGAGAGGGTCTGTGAGTGATCATACGCGCTGTACGACTTGCCAACATAGCAAGGGTGGATCTTTTGGGGGTTTGATTTCACTCAGGTTTGCATGTGTGTAGTCTTGTATCAATACACAGTGAAAGCTGCTGCTGCATCAATGGAGCTTATGGAGAGAGAGAGATGACGTATCTTGCTTTATTAGTTAACCCTCTGGAGTCAAAGTCTTTCAGGAGGGACTTTAAGTTTGTAAGTTTGTTGTGTTTACAGAGTTTGGCAGAAAAAACCATAATACGCAAGCTTAAAAAAACAAGCATACAAACAACTGAAAAGTTTATTTTAAGTCAATAACAGATTTCAAACTGATATTTTCTATTAAAGGAATAGTATTTCAGGTCTTTGTAGACCTTAACTGAAGTGTTAAGATGTGCAACTCCCTCAGGTATTGCCTTTGCCATTATAGAATTTCAATAGGCATGAGATTTGACTGGTTTTGGACATGGGATATTATTCAGAATCAACATGTATTGCAATATGCATTGTATCGTGGCCTCGGTGTCATGAGCCATGTATGATGAGGTTGGAGGAAATTACCCAGCCCAATTAGTACGTGTACACACCTGCATCGTGAAGAGGGTTCTCCTCATTCACCGTCTGAGTGGAACTCTCCTGGGTCGGGACGAAGGCCGAACCCGCTCTAGAACCGCTCTCAGAACGCCGCAGTTTCTCCTCCACCTCACTCAGCCTGGTCTTCAGCTCCTGATATAGATGATTTGGAAACATTTGAAAAAGATGCCGTGTGTAATGCGCTTATGGCAAGTATTCATGACTCAGACCTGGTACGACACCAGAGATTGAGGAAGCACAAGGGAAAGGGGATTTCATTGATAACAGTACAGCCAGAATATTCATGCTTTAAAATTTTATCTACAACACGCAAATTCAATTTATGTTTTCATTTTGTGTTTTTCCTTTTGCCTCTAGAGGAGGAACACCACATCACAGTGTTTTGAATTGGATGGCAGCATCGGCTTTTGCCACAGTCTTAAATCGGAAGGCTCTCTTAGTCATTCCATAAACTACATACAGTGAAATTACAGAGTCTCTCCGTTAACGAGTTGTAACATTCACAGTCCCTTCCTCCTCCGTCTGCCCTTAGATTTCACCTCAGCGGTATTACATTACATATCCTCCACTCTTCAGACCTGCACATTGCTTGCTCAATTACATAAACACTCAAATAAATAAGTAAATAAATACATGTCAGCAGTGATGTGAAAACTGCAAAACATTTTGGGCACATAGTCTTAAGTGGAGCAAGTGGATTCTGCCCTTTCTATGTTCTAAGTAACAATATTAACAGTGTCCTTAAAATGGACCATCCCCCCCTAGCCTGGTAAACCTTAGCCTGGTAAACCCGCCCCTCGTACTTCATTTCATTTCGTGCAGAGGGTCTGGCAGTGCTGAGAAACAATTTCTTCCTGGAGGTGTGGGAAGTTTAAAACAAGTGGCTCTGCCTTTACCCAATCGCTAACATCTGGTCATCACATATGCAATGAGCCTGCCAACGCACGACAATTCAAATGTAGCACACAAAGTCAACATCATCCCTCATGATCACTCCCTTGGTCGCCGATTGGCTAGGCAAAAATTCTACCTCGTACAGCAATGTCAATGAAAGCACTGCCAGACCCTCTGTACACAATGAAACGAAGTGTTCGGGGCTGGTTTACCCCCACGCTCCTGGCCTTACCATCTCACGATCCTGAGCGGTGTTGTACTCCTCGATGGGGATGTAGTCCTCCTCTACTCTCTCCATGGCACACTGGTAGGCGTGCTCCTTCAGGGCGTCTTTGTACAGCTCAAACGTCCTCTCCAGCTTCTCGTCGTAGCTTTCCTTCAGCTCCGCTATCTGTTGGCTAATTAGCAAACAGGAAAGACACAGACCGACATCGTCAAATACATGGTAAATCAGCAAATACAACACTTGTCAAAGAATGAAAATAGTGACCTCACCTACAGGAGTGGGGATGACCCTCTTTTTTGATAAGGTCTTGAAAACCCTTCTGTTCCAAGAACACCCGTTATCCTAACTACTTCATGCAGCAGCTAAATCGTCACCTATCTTTCTCAACTCAGCTCAAACATGTTCTGTTCTGTCTGCTAAATCGTCACCTATCTTTCTCAACTCAGCTCAACCATTTGTTGACTCATCAGCACTCAGAGAGGTGCTCCACCCACACCACCATGCACTTAGCATGGGGCCAAAACTTTGACCTTAGCCTTGGACCGATTAAACAAAATAAATAAATAAATAAATAAATAAAATAATCAATAGTGCAGGTCCTGACCCCAATCCCAACCTACCTACCAAGTTTGATCCAAACCGGATCAGAACTGTTTCAGTTCAGTTCAAGTAGATGGTTAAGTTGTTTCATGAACAGATGAGTCACAGACTAAAAGTGGGTTGTGAGGCCTTTCTGGCTGGGTCACTGGGTGCGTAGTCCAAAAAAAACAAAAATCCTTGTTGAGGTGGGACACTACCATGTTGCAGTATGCTTAACTTTGCCATGGCAACGTTAAATTTGGTATTGTAAACCAGGGGGTATTCCAAGTAGGTGATTTCGTGATTAGCCCAGATAAGTTAAAGCAACAATAAGTAGTTTTTTCAACCTTAAAATGTTTCCAAAATCGTTTCAGTGGTTCATCAACTTGTAACAGGGTGAATAGAATAGACTCATGGCTTAATCCTCCCAACACCACAAAGGACACAAGGCTCTTCTATTGATGCACAAGTGGCTACTTGCTGGAATACTCCCGAGCAACTAAAGCACTTTGTTCAACATGACCACCTTCTAGCATTGCCACCTGTCCTGGTTTTTAATGGTCTGTCATCGGGAAAAAAAAAAAAATTCTCCCGGGTAACTGACACCCAGGTCGCTACATAGGTGACAACCCTACCACCTGCACCACCTTCGACTGTTACCTGCGTTGCTCCTCACTTTCCATGAGCTGCTGCAGCATAGCGTCTCCCATTTCTTTGCGGATCTGAATCTCTTGCACGAGGTTCTTCCTGCGTTCTGCAAGCAGCTTGGCGCGCAGACTCTCAATGATGCTGAACAGCTCCTGAAGAACCAGAAGGGGTTGGACAAAAGACAAAACAGAGTGAAGGAAGTTGATCACTTCTAAAGCAGCATGAACAAGGAAACAATGACAAGGCAGATACACTTACTAAGTCCATAGAGAACATAGAAGAGAGAGATAGGACAGAAAGACTGGTACTTTATCACCTGGTCCCCCAGAGGAGATTGACCAGGTATTGCAGTGACCCTGTCCATCCACACAGGGGATCAGGTTGCCATCTCTGAGGTGTGTGTGTGTGTGTGTGTGTGTGTGTGTGTGTGTGTGTGTGTGTTCGCCCTATGCCTGTCTGTCTTGGTTGGGTGTAGGGCAGCTACGTCTGTCCGCCCGTACTGCAATGACCCTGTCCGTCCACACGGGGGACCAGGTTGCCATCTCTGATTGCACTTGTTTATCCTGAAGGAAATGGAATCAATATTGGTCCCACCCAACCAATATTAAGAGGCTCTAGCTTTCCACCACATCGACTCCTAGAACAAAAGGCTTGTGTGTACATGTGTGGCACTGCAACCTGTTCTCTACTAACCATCTCTTTACCTACAGTACAGGCCAAAAGTTTGGACACACCTTCGTGCGTTTTCTTTATTTTCATGACTAGAATATAAGACATGTTTTAAGTTACTTCACACTTTTTTGTGTGAAATAACTTAAAACATGTCATAATTACATAAATTATGACATGTAATTACATACATGTCATAAAGTACTGTACATAATTACCTCCAAGAAGATTAAGTTTTTGCCGGCGTTGGTTTGTCTGTCCGTTAGTTTGTTGGTTAATAGTGGAACTCAGAAAGTTCTGGATGGATTTCGACGAAATTTTCAGGATAGATCAGAAGTTGGCTAACTTACAACTGATTCGTTTTTGGTGGTGATCCGGATCATCATCGGGATTAAGAATTTTTTTAAAGGATTCTTCACCATTGCAAGATAGGGCCAATTTGGACATTTTTGCTCATAACTCTACAAATAATGCTCAGAATGCTCGTTTACCCATCAAACATGTGTTCATTCACAGTTTTGATGCTTTCAATGAGAATCTACAATGTAAATATTCACGAAAATAAGTAAAATGCATTGAATGAGAAGGTGTGTCCAAACTTTTGGCCTGTACTGTAGGTGCCTCGTGTTTGTATGAGTGTGTAGAGGGTGTGTGTGTTTGAAGTGTTCCTGTCTCAGGAAACTTAGCTAAGGCACATGTATCTCCTTGTGTGTATGTGTGTAGTCCGTTTACTCTGTCACTGTGTGCACATGGACGAGTTGAATCCGATTGGAAAGGGATTGGGATCGTATCGAATTCATGTGCACAGGCTAAAGATTGTATAGGGATTGGTTTCGCGAATCCGATTGCAACCCCTGGCTTAAGCCAATGTTAATCTGCTTGGTGCTGCCTTATGCACGACATTGGATCGGATTCGCGTACTGCGCATGCACTGGAATGCACTGTTTGTAATATCACACGCCGACGGCACAGTTCGTGTTGTATCAAGGAAACCAAAAACACTGTTTGTTCGTTCATATGGACTTCCAAACAAAGGAGAATGCACAACATGTATGTAAATGCTGCTCTGTCAACCTCCTCGAACGCCATCTTTGTTTGTATGCCGTCAGATAGTTTGTTTATTTTCTTTTTAGCAGCCGTCAACCAGAAGTAGTTCCAACACCACTCTTTGAAAGGAAGACATCGCCACCTAGCGTAGCGCAAACGGCTAGATATCTGACCATTATCCGATTACACGAACTCCATGTGCACTTGGATTTTGGGACAGACCACCTGTTGGGTAGCAACACCCAATCCAATCCCAATCCAATTCGATCCTACCATGTGCACGTAGTGTGTGTTTCTCTACACCTCTGTTAAGCTTATTATGTCGTCCTCTTGTAAGTCGCTTTGGATAAAAGCGTCTGCTAAGTGTAATGTAATACCTCCTGAGGCATAATAGACATATCTGCCTCATCATCCCCATCCAACAGCTCTTCTTCGGATAGGTAGTCGTCCACGGCCTGCTGGTCGATCACCCCGTTCTTCACCAAAGGCTTGCCGTCCCGTCCCACTAGTCGAGGGGACAGGGACTCAAGACAACGAGGCTGAATCACCTGGACTACCTGCGTTTACAATGCCAACAGGGAAATGTGTGGGAAAGTCACATTAATATCAATTAAAACCAGAGGTCAGGGGAGCATTGCAAGTATTTGGTTTTACCACCTGACCCACAGAAATAAACTCTAGGTACAGCAAGGGGAAAACCTTTTAACAGAAGAGCCCCATGACTTAGAGAATGAAGCAGTAAGACCCCTCTATTAGTCACTTGCTTCGAGTTGGCATACCTAGCTACAGTACCTAATTGAATAGAATACCGCCAAGGAAGCCAACAATGTCAATAATTAAAAGACTTCCTTCCTCCTGCTGACGTGTGTGATGGTTAAATGCAGAGATTGAATTTTGTTGTGTGCATTGTGTGCTGTGATGTACCGTGTGATCACAATAATCAATGAGACTGACTTTTACTGTCAAATAAAACAAATGAGCTCTGATTTGCTCATTTTTCTCATTAGTTTATACTTCATAAGAATCTGAATTGAATCTGTGTACACCATCTACTGACATACCTGCTGAGCAACAGCCGAGAACTTCATGACGTTGAGGGTCTCGTCATAGGTGGAGGCGCACTGGTTAATGTTGACGATCATGGAGGCTTTGCCCCTCCCACAGAACACACCCTGGAAGAGACGCGTCAGCTTGCTCTCCCTGAACGGGACGTAACTGGTCTTCACTCTGATACAACACCCAACCAACACACACACACACAGGCACAGGACGAACAGGGCAGACATATACACGCACGAGGGTGTATTTTACAATGATATAGAGATGAGATATGCAGATAGAGAGATAGATATATCTTGTGTATAGCTTGTAGGTCTGAAAAATTGGAAATGCTTGCTGCAAAATGCCTCAAAAGCTAACAAAGCCACTTTAAGGTATGAAACACAGATGAAGCTTATCAAAAGGCAACCCACACAAATGCCTGGGGCTGACGAACCTTAAACTACTGTAGTGGCAATACAATTTAACAGATGTTGCGGACAATTCGCTTAGGGCCCCAAAAGACTGTGATGAAATGCCCTTAGGGACAATTTTAAAATCAAGACAAGACATTTAAGAGACGTTTGGAACATGCGAGTACCCTTTACCTAGGTGCCTCGTGCTTGTTCTGCTTCAAGAAACTTAAGGTTTACTCTGTGTTTCTCTACACATCTGTTAGCTTATGTCGTCCTCTTTGTGTAAGTCGCTTTGGATATTACACTTAGTGTCTGCTAAGTGTAATATAATATAATATAATGTAATGTGATGTGAGTACCCACCCGTTGCCATGGCTCCTCAGTGCTGCAATGCACTTCCCCAGGATGAGCAGCGAGGTGTTGATGTTTCCGGCCTCCTTCAGTCGCTCACCAAACGTTTTGGTCTTGTTGCAGCGCTCCGAGCCAGCCAGGTCACACAGAGACAGCCTGGGGCAGCACCAGGGAGTCAGGTCAAGTCATTTTATTTAGAGAGCACATTCAAAAATAACAGCAACTACAAAAGCACTCAGAGAGCGCAGACCTCCGCCAGGGCAGCTCAGATCACCACCAAAATGCAATCACTTTTAAGTTAGCCCATTTTTGACCAACCCTGACAATTTCATCAAAATCCATCCATAACTTTTTGAGTTATGTTGCTAACTAACAAACAAACAAACACTGATGACTATATAACCTCCGCTGGCGTAGGTAACAAAAGTTGAACCAAATTGCTTCACATAATAATGAGGCAGCTCACCAAATACATGTAAAGAAAGGAGGGCAAACAGTGAGAAGCTCAAAAGTTTAAAAATAAAAGAAAATAAATAGGTAAATAAGAGCCATAGGGGAAAAAAAGCAAGTCTGCCCCATGACGTATACTGCTGTAGCTCTCTACCACTCGTCAGGCTGGATAAAAAAAAAAAAAAACGTACTATATGTAAAAAAAATGTACAGCAAGTAATCATAGAACAGTCTTTATGCATCACTTCTACGATTTTCACGTGAGGCATGCATATTACATGGAACTCTGGATGACCCATCGTATTTTAAAAAGGGCAAGTACTAAACAGTTTTTTTGCAGAATGACACCTTTAACAAGTCTAACCTCATGCCAGCCACAGTCATACTCACTCAGACATTCCCTGGACGTCAGGTCCATCAATCCGGAGAAGTTTGATGGTGAAAATACTGTGGCTGAAAAAAAAAAGTATATATAAAGTTTGGATTACATTGGCACCAAAGGGAGTGAATATCAGTACAGTGAGTCACGTCATAACTATCTTTTTAGTAGCACTGCATTATTTTAACATTTCTGGTAAAAATTGGCTCTGTTGCATCTTGTCTTGTGTGCTTGCATCTTTAGTTCCTTTGGCATTTGTATGTGTTCTTAACCAGTGCTGCACACCAAAATTGTCCCTTAGGGACAGAAAAAGGTCTGAACTAATGCAACCTGTACCTTCGACTAGAGGACTGGTTCATCTTCGTAGAAGCTGCGCTGCGGTTCTTATTCCCAACACGTAGAACTTTGCATGCCTCATCAGCATTATGGATATTTACCCATCTAAGATCTCTCTCACACACACACACACACACACACAGACCATAAAAAATTAACAACCTGCATTAAAGTACTGGTAATGTAGATAATGCAGTGAAACGTACAACTGTTATATGATGATGTTTGAGGCGGGCTGGCACCTCGGACATAAGAGTTGCCATTGCTGTCGTCACACACGCGCAGTGAGGGACGCTTCTTGGTCTTCCAGCAGGACTGGGACTGGAGCAGGTCGTACACCTGCTCATTGTAGATCTCGTAGAAAGCCACCCACAGGCAATACTGCACATGCAGATCCTCCGCAGATGATTCTAGAACCCAAAAGGGAGGGAAAAAAAAGTGAGATATAACCAATGAAAACATTTTACATAAAAAAGCCATTTAAAATACAGCAGCGTTAATGCCACCATTTTGGAAAGCCCTCATTTACCGGTCTGATCGTATGAGATGCCGGAGAAAGACAAACTAGAGACGGACGACGATGAGCCGCTTCGGGACCTGCCAGTCCTCTGTGACTCACCATCAGCCTAAAACACAGACACACAAAGACTACAGCTCTGTGGAAAAAAATAAACACTAAAATTATCAGTTTCTCTAACTTTAACTACTTAAAGGTGTATGTGTGAGTAAAGTGAACTTTTTTTTTTGTTCTGTTAACTACTGACAACATTTCTCCCAAATTCCAAATTCAACTGACACTGGAAAGGAATGGCTATCATACAAGTAGAGATGCTGATTTTAGGAAAATTTGCAGTGGTCTAATTTTTTCCAGAATTGTATATACAGTTAATTTATCAAGCTACAAATCTCCATCGAAAAAGGTTATTAATTTTTCTACACAGATAATTTCTAGAAGACTCCAGCTGTGTTAGACATTACAGTGAGACATTGGCTCTTAAAGTGTGACACTAGTAGGGAACATGACAGACACTAGTAGGGAGACATGACAGCTGGGGTACAATAGGAGGAAATGTGTCTAGAAAAAGGCTTTTAAAAACATGTCTCTCAACAAACAAAGACCCTGCACTCAAACAGCCACACATTACCAAAGTCATTAATAAGCTTAGATAAATATTAACACAATCAGATCAGACACAGATAAGTGGTAGCCTGGTAAACCAGCCCATCGTACTTCTTTTTTTTTTTTTGTATAGAGGGTCTGGCAATGCTGCATTGCAAAACAAATTCTTCCTGGAGGTGTGGACTCTGCCAAAGTTTAAAACAAATGGCTCTGCCTTTACCCGAACGTCTGGCCTTCGTGTATGCAATTAGCCTGCCTACGCTCTACAATTCAAATGTAGCACACCATCACACTATCGCTCACAAACACTCCCTTTGTTCGCTGATTGGCTAGGATTGGCTGGTACCTTACACAGCAATGTCTGACCTAGCAGCACTGCCAGACCCTCTGCTGCACAAATGAAATGAAGTATGATGGGCTGGTTTACCAGATAAGGGGGGGGGGGGGGGGGACAAAAGTAAATTCAATGTGAAGAAAAAACGTCTGAGACTACTCTAGTGGGACACGCGGGCTTGATAGTTACCCACCCACTTCAGTGACCAAAGATAGAAAAAGGTTGAGATTCACTTCTTTAAGATGTGCATTGAAGTGCACTGTAGGGAACTGCACCAAACCTCTTTCAGAAGAGCAGTTTTGTTTTGCTTCTCTGTCTTCAGCTGGTCTCCATCAAGCCTCTGCACATCACTTCCTAGATACGGCTTCAGGTCCATGACGACGTACTGACGACTACCAATGTGGCGAAACACAATGTCCAAAGAACGTGGCAAAATACCAGGGTCCTTGGCTGAGCCTGTCGTAAACCCCATAGATGACGGATTTTTTTGGAGAAAATACAAACTTATGCACCTAGAAAGAGTAACTTTGGGAGAACACTTAGCACTTTAGGCTTATTATTATCATTATTATTATATTATTATTATTCCCTGAGTCCTAAGTCAATGGTCCTATTGTTGGGTTTATTTGCTAGGTCGCAGGGTCTAGTTGGTCTAAGAAAAGTTCAGGACCCCTCATCAGTAGGGCACCTCAGGATCAACAGGTGTTTCAGGCCTTTAGTCACTAGTATACACTCTCCTCTGAGGCGGCCCCACTTAAGGTGATCAATCCTTAGCTTGTGTCCACTATCCAGTTAGTTGATATTGTCCTACAAGAAGTCCTAGTTTGGTGAATGTGAATTGGGTAATAGTCAGTACAATAAAGCTAATGCTACCCAGTGGTTTTATATCTGTAGCTATCAATGCCATTTTACTTTGACAAGTCTCCAGTTTCCCAACGTTTATGTTTGATACTGGCATACACCATTTTCCAAAGCGTACACATGCAGTACTAAAAACCACCACGTTATAAAACAATAAAACCATTTTAGAAGAAACAAAACCATAACTTGGCTTACCAAAGACTAGAAAGGTCAGAAAAAAGCTACTCCACTGCACAACAAATGGCACGTAATTAAACATTTTTAAAGATGCATCTTTAAACATTCTTTTAAAAATCTCTTTGAAAAACTGAGTATAGTTGCACATAATAATAATGTATAACTACATATCAAGGAAAAGTTCATTCATTTAATTAATTCAAAAGTCAAAGTCTGGTATTGATTCTTTATACACAAAGCAAAATATTTTAAGCCTTTGCTTCATTTTTCATTTGCTGTGAGCTGAAATCATCAAAATGAAAGCAGAGTATCCATTTTAGAAAATTCAAATACATTACATCAGCAGTGTCAGCATTCTGAAAGGTAGTTTCATGTTCATGCCCTCACTACCTGGGTAGGTCTGCTTTTGGATTCGACATTGCACTAAACTCTGTTACACTCTGTGCTGCATTTCCATCTTACCCTGAATTGTGTGAGTCTTGCCTGCGTTGGTTACACCGTAGCTAAACAGTAGTGAATTTTTCCCAAGAAGAAAGTCTTGCACTTGAGACCTGACGGTACCATCAAAGACATCTGCCTGGCCCACCTCTGGCCCAAAGATCTGGGGCAAACATGAATGTGAAATATGTACAATTAATTAACATAACACAGTCAGGCCCGCTGATAGGGGGGGGGACAGTGGGTGAGAACTTTCAGTGTGTCTGTGTCTACGCCTCCATCCTTTTTTTTATCTGACGTTACGTGTGTGTATATTGTATGTTGCTGTGTCTGTACTGTTTTTATTTGCTTGTGTTGTGTGTTTTTATAGCGCTGCTGTTTCCCTATCCTCGAGACAAATTTCTCCCTGGTGGAGACTAATAAAGAAACCTAACCTAACAAACGGGTCTCATGTCCCAGGCACAGGGAAAGGGGGGGGCAGAACTGGTTCCTCCTTAAATTATGGAATATGGAGGAGGAGGAGGGGCATCAGATTATCTTGTCCCGGGCCCAGCCAAGACCGTCAGCAGGCCTGAACACAGTATTAATATTTTACTTAATATTAATATTTTACTTAGTTAATATTCTGCTGGAAAGAAGGGATACCTGTGTAAAGCTGAACTTGTACTTTGATAGGCCGATGCCTTTTTCACTGCATTTCATTGAGGCAGAGCCTTTGGGTGCATGAAGCACAGCAGTCTCGGAATCTTCCAGCACAATACAGCCCTGAAAAACATCCATCCAAGAAGCCACTTAATCAGGTCTTGTACACATGTAGCCATGGATTTATATTTCACTGAAAATAACATTGTACACGTTAGACCACTCCAAAATGATCTCCGTACATGTGGATGCAAGGCCAGAACACATACAATATTATGTTCTTATAAATACATAAACATTGCTTAGAGTCATCGTGATTTTGTCTTTTAAAAAACAATCACCTTACATTAACCTGATTATCTGTTTTTCTCCTGAGCAGGTTTTAGGAGAAACAATTCAGAATTCAGTGAGATGTGGCCTTTGTCTCATACAGCTCTGGAATAAATTAAGAAACCACTGCAAAGTTTTCTAAAATTAGCATCTCTACATGTATGACAGCCATTCCTTTCCAGTGTCAGTTGAATGTGGAATTTGGGAGAAATGTCAGTAGTTAACAAAATAAAATAAAAATGTTCACTTTACTCACATATATACCTATACATAGTTACATCAGAGAAACTGATTATTTTACAGTGGTCTCAATTTTTTCAGAGCTGTACTTCTTAATTCAAACTCCTAACAAACAGTCTGCAGCAAAGCCTGATAAGTCCAATCCAAGTGTAACTTAAGATCTTAAAAATAATATTACACTGCTTTTTTCCTCCTAAAGGGATTTTAGGAAAAACAGATCAGAGGGCAATGAGATCTTAATTATTTCTGAAAGCCAAGATAAGACTGTTGTATGAAGTAATATCGAGCAGGATGAAATAATCTTCAGCTGAGACTAAATATCTGTACGTACTCACCTGATCCTCACCACCGTTCAACTCCTCGTTGGAAAAAGGCCTCACCCTCAAATACACCCGAAGTTGCTGTTGCTCTGGACCGTCAGTTACTTCACTCTAAGACAATATAAAAAAAGCTAAATTGCTTCTGAGCTGTCCAGCATACAGTAATGAAAACACCTCAAACAGATCAAAATGACTTGTGGATGTCCATTTTTATGCGTGATATTTTTTGGGTCTCCTTAGGTTTACCAGGCTAAGGAAAAAGAAGGGCACATAAAAAAACAGTGTGGCAACAACACTCCCACGGTGACATAACTTTGATAACATACTTTTAACAAAAGCACAATGTGTAAATAAACCACATTTGTGCAAACTCATATTTTGCCGCATGGACAACAACAAATTTCCAGAAGTGGGGTGGGGTGCACCAGAAAAATTACATCAATTACCTGCACGGAGGCAATAGAGGAGATTCCAGAGAGTTCTGGTAACGCTTTTTGGCACGGTTCACAACCATGCAAATCGTTGCAGGTTGACTCCATCGCCTCAAGCATCGTTTCGCCATGTGCCAAATCCATAACTGTCGCCATGACTATCTAAAAGACAAATACAAGAACTCACACTCCGGATAAACCACACGGTGGTTGTTTGTTTGCTGTGCGCGTAGGCTACCAATCTTTAGGTTTGAAGTACTTGATGGTAACTCAGAAAATAAAGCTCAGCAGATACGCAAGGTTGTACACAATTATTTACAAACAAAACTTCGAACCCTTAAACTTAAACTCTTCACTTTCAAAATGGGTTGAGGTGCATAGCTCACAAAATCCACCAGTCCAGTGCTACTCTCTTCAGGTAAGCTGTCCAATCCAAACAGGTGACTAATTTGACTCGTTAGCACTCCCACCTGGATCAAGTCAGGTTCAGCAGTGCATAGAGGAAGAACAATCAACCAATCAACAGGCGTGGTCTTAAGACATTTCACAAAATCACATCATGCAAAAACCGGGTATTAATTACTGTTCCGACCAGGTTTATCTTGAGCACCCTACCCTAAAACATGTAGGCTACATTGTGCGAGGCACCCAACTAACCTGACAGTTGTATAAATACAAATTTGTTAGAACTAGATGGGGGGTTTAATCTTGTAGCGACATTTGAACTTAATTTGTTGCTTGATCCTGATTGTCTGCAACAGACTTCTGCTGATGTTCCACCTGTCTGTTGTGGCCAATGTGCTCTTCTGTGCTGTGGTATGCTGGGGTGGTAGCACTAGGAAGAGAGACACTTGACGTCTGGACAGATTGGTGAAAAAGGCAGGGCCTGTGGTGGGCATGGAGCTGGAGGCTGTCACTACAATAGCCGAAAGCAGGACCTATACTGGCAGGCTGCACTCTATACTGGACAATGACCGCCATCCCCTGCACAGTGCACACCATCTTCACCAATCAGAGGAGTTTGATCAGAGACAGACTCCGGTCCCTCTCCTGCAGGACAGACAGGCTGCAGAGGTCCTTTGTCTCCTTGGCCATACAGCTGTACAACCACACACAGAAGGAGCTGAGCATAATAGACTGGACTGCTTGAGCCCCCCACCCCCTCCACACACATTCATCTGCTGTCCCTGGTGGTGACTCCTTTACTGCTATGGACAACAATATACTGCACTATCTTGATAACTACTACACTAAACGACTCTCCCATAACAATCTTACTAGGACACTTTAATCTATGTACTTACCACAAGGCACCTGATCATGACACTTCTCTACCTCGTAGATGTTTTATTACTTTTTCGTCCCCAGTTCAGTAAAGGTTGCATGAATGCATATGTGTGCACAGTCGTGCATGTCACCATAACAGGCTGATATGAAGCCAGTGGGTTTGCCAGTGACTTACTGAAGACTTATCCAGTTTCGATACACGATTCCCAGCTTTAAGGGTTTTGATAAGAGCCTCTCCCAGTGACAAATTCACATCCTCCACTTAGGCCTGGAGGCCAAATCTGGTCCGCGGTGTCATTTCATTTGGCCCGCAAGATCATTTCAAATGTGTATAACAGTTGGCCCACATAGATCATTAATATTTGTGTATAGTAATACGACTTGAACACATTTTGTGCGTCAGAGGAAATGTGAGTGGGCCCAGGCCAGTGTACCAGCACATACACTTGCATCAGTAGTGACATCTCCTACTCATGAACAGAATATATGCAGGCACATTTAAACAACCATATATGAGGGGGACAAGGGTTTGTGAAATTGAAGTATTAAGTGTGTGCATTCACAATTTCCATCCATCCATTTTTTTTTTTTTTTTTTAAGTAAACATTTGAGTTTGTGGCCCATGGCTTTTGGCCCACTGAATTTGACATCCCTGTCCTACAGGGTCACATCCTGATATGGCATGAAGTGGTCGAAGGTCTCTTACATTTCCTGATGCTTGGCTACTGTTAAGACCATGTCTACGATTGTTTCACTTTTTGCTAGATGATTTCACTTCAAGTGTTTCCTCCAATTCAACCTTATGATGCACAAGTAGGATAGTAGTACAATGACATATTGACATGCAGTAGTGGTGCGACGATGCTTAATTAAAATCAGATGTGTTCAACATTAACAGACAAGAGTTGGAAACTGTCCAGAGATCCAAAGATCTTAATCCCCACAATAGAAACTACTCTAACCAAATCACCATGTTGTAAGCTCAGGGTCATGTCAATTTTGTGACTGAAGCCTTTAATTTTGCCTCATGTATTAACCCCATTCATGTTCAAAAACAATCAAGCCCGCTCAAACAACACAGATCTTTTCCCTCCTTTTATTGGTAACTGGCAATGAAAAGCCACATGTCCCAATTATGCGTCGGCAATGGTGACTTCAACCTCGACACCAGGCTCGATGCTGATGCTGGTAATCTGTTTGACGATCTCGGATGGACTGTGCAGGTCGATCAGACGCTTATGAATGCGCATCTGAAAACGATCCCAAGTCTTGGAACCCTCACCACAAGGAGTCTTGCGGGTGGTGATGCGCAGGGTCTGTGGGGAAAATTTTTTTGACTATACAAACTCTTTGCAAGACATACAAAGCAACACACCAACCCATCACTTTGACAGTATAATTTCATCATGGAACTGTATTGATTACATGCTAACCAGCTAGTCACCTCATGCAACAGTAGTAGCTCACCAAATTAATATGAATAAAAAAAAGGCTAAAAATTAAGCAGAACAGCAATCCTCCTACAAATGCAACTACCTGCAAAATACCGTTAGTAACAACATTAAAATAACATTCAGACAGTGTAAAACAACATTACCTTAGTTGGCATACGGACAGGTCCCTTCACCTTCAGATTCTTCTCCTTGGCGCCACGGATGAGGTCCGCGCACACTGTTGAATCAAAAAAGTACCAGCTTGGTAAGCAACACTGCGATGACGAGAGGCAAATTATACTTGTGACATAATGGCTCAGAATAGCGTATAGTGTACTTCATGTAGTAATTCATTAACAAAAGTGTTTATCCTCATTGCCAGGACACTTCTCTATAATACTTTCGTAGACAAGTAACTTATTTTACCCTTTTCCAGCGACTTGACGTTGCGGCTGGTCAGAGTAATCCGGATACGGTGAATGGCCACTTCGGCCTCCACGGGAGCCTTGCCTGTATCCTTGTAAGCCTAGAATGAATTAAAGATAAACACGAATTCAGAAGTTAACGCATCAGCTTGCATTTTACCCTGATCAATGTCAGAGTTACACGCTAACACCCGACAGCCACCCAAGTAAACATGTCACAGAAAAGCAGACACTTTGCTTGGTGGCTAGAACCCGTTTAGAGACTACCTAGCCAAAGCTAACTAGCACGTGTTAGGTGTACTAGTAAGCTGTAATGTCACAATTATGGATAAGTGTAAAACCGTTAGATAGTTAAATAAGTGAAATGCTACATTAACTTCTTACCATATTCCAATGTTCCTGACCGACTTATTCGTAAGATTTCGTATCGAACAGCGGTGAGTCAGGAGGTTGCACACCCAGTCCTCACACGTTCAAACGAAAGGAATGTTTTCAGGCCCGATAAGCTTATATATACACTACATCCGGGTACTTTGGGACCTTTGCCATTTCTTCTTCGCCTACACTCTTTGCAACCTATGTCGCCACCTATTGTTTGTACAACAAAACGACTTTTAAATTTATGTAGCGAGCGAAACTTGCGTGTTAAGTCCAACTGATTCATAACATTCTTTCAGTGGTATGAACAGTTTTGCCTAGAATTTGCTTATTTATAAAATAAAAAAACTGTTTTAGTTGTAGAAGTTGTTCTAGTTTTCTTTTCTATGCCATGTCAGTATCAAAGAAAGTAACAGACTAGATTAAAACTATTTTCAAACCAAACTATTAAAATTCGCACAGTTGTGCATAAACTACATTTTGACAGTTTAGTAAGAGAATTAATAGCCTACACATGTTCTTACACCGTTTTATTTTGTAAAACTCTAGTAAAAATAGAGCAATTTCACAATGACACATTTGGAGTGCGAAGTCAGTGATGCGCTTTGAGACAGCCTTGAAATTACCTGCAAAACGGCATATTCGCTGCGCTGCCTAAAATAAAATAAAAAAAAAAAACACAAAAAACTACACACAAAAAAAACGGCAGATGATTCAATCCATATCCATGTTAACATGGACATGGAATGGAACAAATACATTCAAATAGTCCGTTTATTTATTAGCCTACTTGGCCACCTATTGTGGAAAACACAGGTGGGGTATTGCTGGGTTGTGGCTGTCAGCAGCTTTGCATCATATTCAGTTCTGCAAGAAGTTTCTCAGCAGTTGGTCTTTGGTTTGGACTGGCATTCCAGCACCTGGTTAGGAGAGCCTTACAAGTCTGTCCAAACGTTGATTTTCCAAACCTGTCCCCGTTTACTGGAGGACGCAAATTATAAGCCACGACCGCATAAAGGATGTGCTGGCGGTCTCCTGTATATGGAAGTTCACGGGCGATGAGCTGCCACAATGTAATGGCAAAGGAGTACACATCAGCTTTTAAGGTGACGTCTTCCCCTTTCAACAGTTCAGGCGCCCGGTGTGTGTAGGTGCCACCAAGATGAGTTGTGAGAGGGCTCAGGTCTCCAGACTGCTCAAGCTTCAGAGAACAACCGAAATCAGCCAATTTGCACACGCCTGTGTCCGAGACAATAACGTTGGCAGGCTTCACGTCAAGGTGCCCTATACTGTGAGCATGCAAATATTGGAGACCTCGTGCAATGTCTATGGAGAACTTCAAGCACCTGCTCTCAGCTAGTGGCTCCACATCTCCGTAGATAATCTGCTGCAGATTCCTGGTTCCAGCCAATTCCATTATTATAGTACCAATGTTATCGGCGTTATCTCGATTATCCGGTATGTATGTGGTCGCTGCAATTACTCGGACAAGGTTTTTGTGGCGCAAGTGCGCCGCATTCAGTTCTGCCCAAAAACTCTGTCGAGACGCGAGCTTGTTCTTAGTACATCTCTTCACCTTTTTTACGGCGACAGTTTCGTCAAAGTACTGACCTTTGTAGACCGAGCCAAACCCACCAGACCCAAGGGGCTCCAAACAGTGAAGTTCGTTCCAGTGAATGACAGACGACCAGAGTCTGCTGGCTATTTTGCTTCGGAATGTGGGAGTTGGGACCAGTAACGTAGATCCTCCAGCATTCTTGAAAAGTGGACTGCTGCACGCTCCGAGCTCCACTGACGGTCGAAAGTCTCGAGGCAGTAGCCGTGTAACGGGTATTGGAGACGGCATGGTTGTCCGAAGTACACACTTGTTTGCTAAACGTTCTCATCAGTCTCCAGTCCGTCTTTATTTCCACACAACTGTAAGGACCTACCTAACTCCTCCGTGGTGACGTAACTTTGCCCTGGTTGGTTTAAAGTTTACTGACGTCTGTGCAGGTATGTTGTGGGACACCCCCCAGCTGAACACTCTGTCTTAACAATTTTTTTGATTGATAAAATACATAAAATATACGTATTGAGAGTATGTTTATTTACCTTTGACATGAATTTAGTGTGCAGTAAAACACTCCATCAGGAAGTTAATCTAAAATCCCTTAAATCCCAAGCAGAGAGGGGGTATTCCAGAAGTAGGTAGGCCTATAGTTACCACCTGGGTATATGTTAACTCAGACCAAGTGGTAATCATAATATAGTGCTTTATTCTCCCAGTAAAACAAAAACAATAGGCCATTCTGTTAGGACGTTTGCCACATACTTTGAGTTACCCTATCTGGGCTAGTCAAACTGCTTACTTGTAATATGGCCCTGAAATGTTACAACGCACAAGATAGAAGAATATAGAAGGTACATTTTGTGAATTTTGTGGCAGATGAGAAATGTGGATGGTCTCAACTCCAAACAAGAAAAATATATTTGTTTTGGCTGTGTTTAAAAAAAAATCATGATGGAATCAATTGTGGAAAAAGAAAATGCTTTATTTCTGAGTTTTGTGTCTGAAAGCTGCAGTCTGTCACTCTCTTGGTCAGCATTCAATAAAAAATACAAAACAAATACAGCTGAAGAGTATGTTCATTCACGTCTGATATGAATTTAGTGTGTAATACTTCAACTATATAAACCCCAAGCAAATAGCAGGGGGTATTTCAGAACCTAAGTCTAATCTTACCTGGGCATATAACTCCGAGAGGTAATAATCCTCCTAATTTTAGGAACTGTATTGCTTTATTCACCTTGTAATACAAAGACAGAGGGCTCTTCTATAGAAGGTTTATCACTTACTTTGAGTTAACTGATCTGAGTTAGTCAATGAACCAGTTATGTTGTATATAGCCCCTGATTCCTAGCCTGGTAAACCAGCCCCTCATACTTCATTTCATTTTGTACAGGTGGTCTGACAGTGCTGTATTGAGAAACAATTTCTTCCTGGAGGTGTGGACTCTGCTGAAGTTTAAAACAAGTGGCTCTGGCTTTACCCAATCGCTAACGTCTGGTTTGCAATTAGCCTGCCTACGCACTAAAATTCAAATGTAGCACACAAAGTCAACACCATTGCTCACGAACACTCGATCCGTTCGCTGATTGGCTAGGTAAAATTTCTCCCTAATACAGCAATGTCAATGAAAGCACTGCCAGACCCTCTGTACACAATGAAACAAAGTGTGAGGGGCTGGTTTATCAGGCTACCTGATTCCTATACCTGTAGGGAAAAATGTGAGAGGGGGAGTGAATAACCAGCACTCTCCTCCACACTTATCCATAGCTAAAGTGCCCTTAAGCAAGGCATCTAACTCCTCGTTGCTCCAGGGGGGATTGTCCCTGTACGTAATTCACTGTAAGTAGCTTTGGATAAGAGTTTCAGCTAAATGCAGTGTAATGTAACATTTCACACATTGGCAAACTTTATTATAAGCCTTTGTATATTTATTGAGATTCAGTTTACTACCTAATATAAGAACCTTGTGGCTTTATTGACATTGAAACTAAGAGTGCTTTTGTTTTAGCAGGTTTACTACTTATTTTGAGTTAATCACTAACCCGCTTTTTTTTTTTTTTAATACGGCCTCTAATGAAAAACTTATATCACGCATTAGGCAGACATAATAATCCTGTGAGTTTTCTGTCAGCTCAGAAATGTGGATGCACTCAACTTTGAACACCAAATTATTTGTTAGTCACTAAACCACTTATCTTGGATCCCCCCCCCCCGAATAAAAAAGCTATTTCACACAGTAGGCAGACATTATTATAGTCCTTCTGTATGTTTATTGAGTTTCAGTACACTGTAGACAGTAACACTGGACTGGAGACTGGAGGCTTACATAGCAGCAAAGGTCTATACATACACATACACCTGGCTCGGCTCACCCAGCCAACCAATCATCTGTCAGACACTACACACACTTCTGGCTCTCCTTGCCAATCAAACAATCACTTGTCAAAACCCCATTCCTGGCCCACACAGCCAGCCAATAAATAACCGTCTCTTTGGATGATGTCATCGGGAGAAACTCCAGCAGAGACTGCAGCGTTGAGTTCTACCTTACACACACACACACACACACACACACAAACACAAACACACTCATACACACTCTCCCACACATAGATATACTTTTATATATATATATATATTTATATATATGAATCATACGGCCTATATTCATACAAATACAACAGTAGTTTGTAAAATACATTTAAGTAAAATATACATGATTAGCAACAGAAGTTCATTGTCACAGGATGGCATTACTGAAATATGAACATTGAAAAAAAAAAACAAAAAAAAAACATTGCTTACAATTCAACCACAACAACTGCAACAATGCACCGCCAATAGCAAGTTGATGGCTGGAATGCCACCCACTAATGTCCTCCTTTTTCTCCCATTCGTGTTTGCCATCGCCACCCTCATCGTCTCATCTCCACCTCTGCGACCTTTGACCTCCTCTTCAGTCCCACAGCAAAGGTAGAGACCAGAGTGTGCCTCTCTCTGCCCGTCGCCGTGACAACGTAGAGCTCCCAAGCAAGGCAGGTGTGTGAGAGAATGGCGCCAAAATTACAGGCAAGTCACAGTACAACAGACACACAAACACTACCACACTCACACACATACGCAAAACAAACACACATACACACACACCCACCTTTTAGCACAGTTTGAGATTCTTATGAAATAAAAAAAATAAAAAAAGAGATACAAGAGGTCTGTAGCACCTTCAGAAGGTTAAGGAGTGTCCCTTAGCAGCTTGATCCAAAACAGATATTGCAGAAGTGATTTGCATACATACACTTGCAAACTCACACACATGCAGTACACACACTTTCACACACACACTAGGGCATCGGTGTTTCCTGCAGTCTCATGATTTGACACGTATCACGATACAGAGGCCGCGATACGATTATAGCCATATCCAAATCAGAATTTTCTCCAATACCTGCTCTCATTCTATATGACAGCAAGGGCAAACCTGAAAGGATTTCACAATGTAACAACTTTAATTAAGGCCCTGGAAGATCCTAAGTGCCAATTTATTTAAAAAAATCAGTTTCAATTCTGACAGTTAAGTTTAAATTAACTTTCAGTTGTCTCATATGCTTTAGTTGTTTTTTTTTTATGCTGTAGGCCTATTGATAGAGCAGCAACTGTATCAAAACATATCACTACAGGAGTACGCATGCCACAATATATCAGGATATTGATATTTTGACCATGGCCCTAATACACATACAAACACAAACACCGGTACCACTGAAACTGAGAGGACGATTTGCTAACGGTCTGTGTCTCTCGTTAAAATTAGAGAAACAGGAAAACAGCCAATGGCAATCAAATCTCAGTTATGTTTTTCAATACAGCATCAGTATTGCGGAGAAACATATTGGAGCTTTGCTGGAAATGTTTTTTTTAATTGAACAATTTTTAAAAATTTAAATCCTTATTAATTAAATTATCCAATATCACAAAGAATATATTAGACTAATATGATAAAAGCCATGGAAAGTTCAAAAAGTCTAATAACCAATACCTAGTTAATTCCAAGGAGGGGTATTTCTAGCAATACGTTTAGTGACTTACCCATATTAGTCAACTGTGACTGAGTCGTTAACCTCCTAAAAGAAGAGTCATCATTTTCCTAGCAAAACAAATCCACAAGCCTCTGCTTTCAGAAGGTTTACCACTTGCTCAGAGTTAGCATATCTAGGTAAGTGACTAAACCTGCTCTCCAGAATACCCACCCTGAACAGATGTGTGCACATCACAATTTATGGATATGCATTACATTACATTACATTACACTTAGCTGACGCTCTTATCCAGAGCGACTTACAGATATTTACAGGGTTTTAGTTACAGTCCCTGGAGCAGTGTGGGGTTAGATGTCTTGCTCAAGGGCATCTCAACTATGGGTAGGGTGGGATTCGAACCGGCAACCTTCCGATCGCAAGACCAACTCCCTAACCACTAGGCCACAGCTGCCCCACATGTCCTATGTATGCATGCTGGCTGTTGGAGCTGTTAGTCCTGTCAAACTCACTTCTCTGAGAGACGCAGACACTCTGTGCAAGTAAAGCAAAATGAGTCTAACACTGTAAGAGCTGTGTACCTGTAAAACACACACACACACACGCACATACATGCACGCACGCACACACACACACACACACACACACTTAGCACATAGTATATAAATGTACACACTAACATCCCTCTGGCTAAATATGACATCTAAACCTTTAAGCATAATAAACAAACAAAAAATATTTGAGAAATAAAACGCATTCGATCTTCTGAAAGTGCTATATTCAAAACTGCCCAAATATAGAGGCTTATCAAACGTTTCATTTCAAAAACAACTCTTCTACAATTGTTCACACACTCTTGCTTCCCCACACACACACACACACACACAACCGCTTCCAGCAGGTTTTACAACTACAAAATGTTTTTTTCTTCTCCCATTTCAGACACTAAAACATCCCGCGACACAGACAGTGTCTCCAGAAGAGGTGTTCTGCTCTCAGCTAAATGTCGCACTCAACGTGCCGTTTGTAATAGAGCTGTTGCTGTCGCGAAGAGTGAAGAGGAAGAGCCAATCAGGACCGTAACTGTCATGCCTGAGCCAATCAGAACTGGCACTGTTAGTGCCTGAGCCAATCAAGACTGTGACTGTCAGGCCTGAGCCAATCAGAACTGGGACTGTTAGGCCTGAGCCAGTCAGGACCATGACTGTCAGCCCCGAGCCAATCAGGACCATGAATGACATTACGAAAGACATACTGGTACATTGTTTCAATTTTCAACCTAATCCCCATGTCAGTGCAACAGCATTCATAACTGTGGGTTTGATTTACTTCAGCAAATTATTCCCTTTGTGCATAAGGCAACTGTTTGTGTGTGTGTATGTGTGTGTGTGTGTGTGTGTATTTGTGTGTGTGTGTGACTTGCTGTCTACTAAAAGGATCTGTGCAAAACATTTGATTACTGGTTAAAAATCATTGCAGTTTCAGTTCTTGTGTGTGTGTGTGTGTGTGTGTGTGTGTGTGTGTGTGTGTGTGTGTGTGTGTGTGTGTGTGTGTGTGTGAGACTTAGTAAAATGTCTGTCCTATTTTCCCTTTTATTGGCTGTGAACGGAAGCAGAACATCGTCCTTTTCTATGAGTCTAAACAGCAGCATTAAGAGAGTGGCCAAGAGGTCAGGAGAGGGGGAGGAGGAAAGGGAGGAGGAAAAGAGGAGGTGCAAAAAGGAGGAGAGGAGTGTTCACAAGAGGAGAGGAGAGGAGAGGAGAGGAGGAGAGAGAAAATAAAAATAAGAGGAGAGGAGAGGAGAAGCTAGGTGTTGGGTACGCAGTTCCTCTGTGGCTCTGGGTTTGGTCAGCTTTGGCTTTATAGAAATCAGAGACTGTCCATCAAAAACGCCTGGCTTTCCGTACCAAACAACTCATGACTGTGACTCATTCACATACAAACATAAACAAAACAAGAAAACAAACCAAAAGAAATATTAAATTGGTTAGCTGTGATGGAACGCACATCACTAAAAAGGTTCAAAGTGCTAAATGGAAACATCACTTGAAGGAACACCACTTCTTTGGGAAAGAGGTTTATCTTCCAGCTCCCTGAAAGTTAAACCGTTGAGTTTTAGCATTTTTTCATCTATTCAGCCGATCTGGCAAAAGGATCTCCAAATCTGGCAGTAGCACTTTAGCTATTAACTTAGCATAAATCATTGAATCGGATTAGCCTAGTACATGCTAATGCTAAGCTAATAGCTAAAGTGGTGTGCTACTATCCGAAGATTGGCTAAATTGATTCAAAAATGGTAAAACTTAACTGTTTAAGGGAGTTAGAAAATAAGCCCATTTCTCAAAAAAGTGTAGTGTTCCTTTTAAAAAAAAAGTTAGAGTCTACATCAACGCTATCAGAGACACAATTCACTGCAAACACACTCTCTAATCCACCCTCCCTCCCTTCTCTGGCAGTGAGCTAGCAAGCAATGGGCCACACCATCTTAAATACGAGGAAAAATGAAGGGGTGAAACACGTTGTAAATTCAAGGCCTTGTGTGTGTGCGAGGCATGAGCTGATATGGGCGAATGTGTGATACAAGTTTTGTAATGGATGTGTCTGTGAAAAGTCTTTTTGTGAATAATATCTGATAAAGCACAAAATAAAATCTCTATATATGGTTTATCTGTAAAGACACGTCATGTGTTACTGGCATCAGGATTGTCCTTTGACTGGTAATGTTTATAGGTTAACGTAATTGTGTTGAAGTGAGCCTGTGTGTATGATGTGTGTGTATATGTAATGGTACGTTCACACAAAAAGCTACAAAAGTTGTAAGAAATGCTCAAAAAGCATTGCTGATTTTTTTTCTGTGTTCGCTCATTTTTCCTATGTCATTCCTGACATAAAACACTCAAACATTTGATCTTACTCATCTATTTCAAAGCGTCCCCAGTCCAATCTGTTCCCATCCATTTACAGGGTCATAGCTAATTTACATAAATTTAAGCAGCCTTCAACTTTTTTTATTATTTTGGATGCTTTAATTGCCCAATTTTGGACACTCGTACCTTTTGTGGGTCTAATCGCCTTGTTGCTTTTGTCAACAGAAAGTGAATTACTTCTAGCCTGCTGGACCAGATTCTTTCACTTTGAGCAAAGTGTCTGGACACTCTTAATAGGTATGTACTTGCTTCATGGCAGTTGGGAAATCTGTTCAAACTTTAAAACTATTGGTTCTGCCTTCAATGTCTGTTTGCTGATTGGTTGCTAAAAAATGTAGTCGATGGAAACCAAAGCCTTAGGAGAATTCCTAGTACATAGGACGTATTATTGTAGCGAAATACAATATGACCTTGGGCACTATGTTGGTTAAACATTTCCAATCCATCATCTCTCCAATTGCTCTTGTCATTTTTGCCAAAAGAAAGTGAATTAAGTAAGTTGCTTGTGTCGTTTTAATAGCTCTTGGTGTGAACGCACGGTGATTGTGTGTTACTGGAAAGCTTGATGGAAGCGAGGCAGGGTGGTGGTTGTGCTCAGGCTGGCCGAGTGTGTGTGTGTGTGGGCGTGGGTGCTGAGGCTGGCGGGGGTGGTGTAGGCGGAGGAGGAGAGTGTGTGTAGGGGACTGACGGGCTCTCTGGTGGGGTCCTGGGAGGAGGCGGTGGGGGGCGTGCCCAGCGACAGCACCTCCTCCGCTGGGTAGGAGAGCCCGAGCGTAGACCCCACCCCCTGGCCGTAGCAGGGACCGTTGAGAGGCAGGTAGCCGAAGAGCTGTGAGAACTCCAGCGACGAGGAAGAGCCGAGGGCATCGCCGGTCGCCATGGCAGCGCTGCTGATCTTAGGCAAGGGCGTGTCCTCCGAGTGGGCAGGCTCGGGAGGTAAGTGACCTTGCAGCTCCAACAGGTAGTTCTCTAGCTCCGCCCTCAGGGGCGGCGGGGGTGAATAGGAGGTGGAGGAGCCCAACGGGTAGCGCAGAGTCAGCGGGGGGGAGGGGCCAAACATCCCGCCAGCACCCCCGCCCAGGACTGGAAGCTCGTCCTTCACGGCGCCGGCGCCCATCTCGCAGGGTGCGGCGACAGCGACCGGCGGGAGCTGGCAAGCGATTGGCTCCAGCTCCATCGGCTCGGCCTTGACGGCCAATAGCAGCTCGGGGGCGTGGCTCTTCTTCACGTGCCGTGTCAGGTGGTCCTTGCGGCCGAAGCGCTGGGCGCAGTACTGGCACAGGAAGTCCTTGCGGCCCGTGTGCACCACCATGTGGCGCCGCACGTCCTTGCGCGTGTAGAAGCGCCGCTCACAGTGCTCGCACTGGTGCCGCTTCTCCTTGGCGGCAGACGAGCTCTTGCCGGCGTGGCCGCGCAGGTGCTCTAGCAGCAGGGCCGTGCTGGGGTACGGCTGGAGGCACACCTGGCAGGTCAGGTCGCCGCTGTGCGCCGCGTGCAGCGCCAGGTGTCGCTTGAAGCCCAGCTTGGTGTTGTAGCTTTTCCCGCACGCGTCGCACGTGAAGGCCTCCTTGTTGGGGTCGTGTGTGTGCAGGTGGTTCTTCAGGTGGTCCTTGCGGTGAAACATCTTCTCACAGTAAGTGCACTTGTGGGTCTTTTCTGGTGAGTGTGTGGCCATGTGCCTTGTATAACAGTAAAAACAATGAACTCAGTGACCCCCCAGTTTAAACTCAATGACCTTTAGAGTAAACATCATGTTTTCCCAGTTTTTTAGACTGTTAATCTGAACATGGGTAAGAATACACTGAACTTTATGCACAGACACATATTTTACACTAATTTGTGTAATCTAAGTCATACAGATAGAAAAATGAACTCAATGACCTTTACAGTAAACGTCGTTTTCCCAGTGTTTTAGACTGTTAATTGTGCTGACTTCTGAACATGGGTAAGAATACATCGAACTTTATGCACAGACATATCATTTTAGACTAAATTGTGTAATCTAATTCATATAGATAGAAAAATGAACTCAATGACCTTTACAGTACAATTCATGTTTTCCCAGTTTTCTAGGCTGCAGTTGTGTTAATCGTGCTGGGGTAAGAATATATTAAGCTTTATGTATAAATATATTATTTTAATTAATTAATTATTTTAATTAATTTAATTAATATGATAATGATTTTAATGTAATTCAGATAGATCGAAACGATGAACTCAATGACCCCAGTTTAAACCCAGTGACACTTCTTATTTTTCCAGTCTTTTAGACTGAAGGTTTGTTACTCATGCTGACATAGGAACATGAGTAAGAATTACATTTAAATTCAAGTATACATATATTATTCTACTGCGATATATGGCGTAACTAGTATAGAAGCAAAAAAATGAGACTGAACAAGGTAAAACTAATAGAGACAGCTGTAGGGAACGAAACAAGGACTCAACAGGTGAACATACAGGTATAGGCAACTATTTCCATAGTCAAACTTAAACTCAAGGGGCCAAACAGGAGTCCATACAGCAGGGAAAAGGAAGTGGCTTGAAACTGAAATAGTAGTCTGCATTTAAGCACTTTTGGGGCATATTTGGGGGTGCATAGTTCCTACACACCAGAGGCGGACAAACGGGACTGAGAAAGTAAAAGTCCTGCCATGTACTCCTTCTGCCTGTACACCTAACACAGGTGACTTCACTAATTAGCTCATCTACCTGGCTGAAGTGTTGTGGTAATTAGAATCAGCAGGTTCAATGAATTGGCTGGAACAAATCTGTGGCAGGACTTTTACGTTCTGAACCCGGTATGTCCGCCTCTGCTACACACATATACTGTATGCATACATATTCAACCGTACCGTAAGAGTTTGTACTTGGAGACAAAGGCCTTGGTGCAGTCGGTGTGAGTGCAGCTGTACGGTCTCTCGCCGGTGTGGGAGTACGAGTGAACCTTGAGCTTCTCCACGCTGTTGAAGGCTTTCTCGCACAGGTGGCACGGAAAGTTCTTCCTCACCTTGCCCTCCACCTTCCTTTTCCTCACCCTGGCTCGCTCCGTGGCGTGAGGGCAGTCGCCAGGGGTGACTGTGGCCATGGCAACTTCAGGGTAGGCTGGCCAGGCAGTCGTACGCGCCGTGCCCCGATGCTGAGAGCGTGAGTGACCCTAAACTCTCAACGCCGCAAGGAGCCAACGGTCTACAGGAAGAGAAGGTGAGTGATACGCATTTGTCATTGTGATTACACAGCACGCCACAGCACACAGTGCACACAGCGAAATTCAACCTCTGCATTTAACCCATCACACATGTGGGCAGGGGGCAGCCATGACAATGGCCCCTGTGAAGTGGTGTGTGTGGGCTGTAACGTGCTCAGAGTAGGGACACTTCTGGCAGTTCGAAACTCCAACAGGTCACAGGTCCATTACCTTAACTACTAGGCCACCACTGCCCCAAAAGAAGATGAGCAAAAATGTTGTGAAATGTGACTATTAACTAGTGATGGGCAACATTGATTCAGAAGCTACAATCTGATACCACATATTCCAAATCACCTGGTTCTACCTAAGCACTTAATGCGATGATTTTACTAATGAACTCATCTACCTGGCTGAAGAGTTGTGCTAATTACAGTCAGCTGATTTAGTGAATCGTAGCTTCTGAAGCTGGGCTGCCCAACACTACTTGCCACCGTCATGTCACACTATGGTTACAGGAATGTGATAACTAACATTCAGTGAAAGTGGAAAAAGTGAAAGTCAGTCCTGTTGGTCATTGTGATCACACGGCACATCACAGCACACAACGAAATTCAACCTCTGCATTTAACCCATCACACACGTGAGCAGGGGCCAGCCATGACAACAGCGCCCAGGGAGCAGTGTGTGAGGAGGGTATCAGGTCACAGGTCCAATACCTTAACCGCTAGGCCACCACTGCCCTAATGATGGACATAAGCACACCAAGAACACAGACACAAGCGAGTAATCTGAAGCAGATGTACTGTAGGTGAGTTTTGTGGGTTAATGCTGAATCATACGAGTGTCGGGAAAGCTTGCCCAGGAAAGCACTTATTCTCCTGTACACTGAGACACACTGCCTGATGGGAACTGCTGGTGACGCATTCAGTGACAAAGCAGAACATTTGGTTACCAGAATAATGGTGGAATCAACAAATGCAGGCCAAGCAACCATTCTAACATTAATGCGGTGCTTTCGTTATATTATCTTAATCATCACGTGGGCTCTCCATGACTTTAAGTGTTTTTTTGTCTGTAATACACAGCCGGTGTCTGCAAGGATGAGATTTATGGCATTTTCTGTCAACTGTTGTTTTAGGTTTTTAATTCTGGCCGTTTTGAATGGAATGGCAAGAAAATAATCCCTTTTTTTTTCTTTTATCATAAAGCCAACATTAAGGAAACAAAGGGTATATAAATATGTTTAAAATTCAAACATTAATTTAATCTTTCAAAATTTCTGTACATGTGATTAACTACTGTGTTTGCAAAAACTGCATTATGAGTGTTTCACCAGTGATAATTAGCTCTTGATTGGTAGGAAGAATTTAAGACCAGATTTATGACGCATCTCAACTATTTAAAGCCTGGTCAATGATTTGTAAATAGGCTACATGGAAATTGATGTGATTCATTTAGTAAATGTAGTTTAATCCTGTATTCATTTAATTTAACATTAAAACATTAACACTGATCCATGCTGGATGATTTGGCTGATAATTTCTTTTGCTTGCAGGTTTCTGAAATATATATCAAGTTAATATTCATTACATCCAAAAATGCCCCATACTGTAAAAACACTATTATTAAACAATAATTAATATAAGTATATTTATAATTAAAAGTGAATTTTATTTGTATAAAAGAAAGGCAAAGAAATGTCATGGGTTTGGTTCTTGGCCACATATCACTACAAAACAACCACAAACTTGTTAACTGTCATCCCATCCTGTCGTTTGTGTTCTTATGCTTCTGAAAACTTCTTTTAGGATTTAAACTTTTGAATGCACATCTCTACAGCACCTCTGTAGAGGTTAAAGGTGTGATTTAATAAGGGTAATCGGGATCAGTGTGGTAAAAAAAAGAGGCCCACGCAAAGTAAACATCATGCTTCAATATTTCTTCTCTTATTGAACTTTTTATGTATAGGCGATTGAAAATTATTGTGAAATGTTATGAACAGAGGTATCAATATAGGGCTGTTGTTATTACACCAATTTCCATCAATTAACTGATTTAAAATGTGACTGAACTGTAACAAATATATGCTATCAAAATTTCAAACATAAAATGTACTTTAAATATAAGGTACATGTACAAGCTCCAAAAACACTAAATATTCACCACATAAACATCAACAAATTATTTAAAATAATCTAGAATGTATCCAGGACATGCTAATTTTAATTTTTAAATATGTATATTACCTTTCTGTGATAACTGAAAAATATACGGCAAAGGCAGACAGTTAAATTATTAATTCTGGCCACAATTAAAATTATTTGTCACATCTGATTTACAAAACAACATTCAGCATGATCTCAGGATTAAATTTCTAAAAAAAAAGGCAGAAAATGTTTTAACAACAATGCCACAATCTACCCTAAGATTTCAGGCCATATTTTATTCAAATCACCATTGTCAACCTATGTTAATTTAACACTTCATTCTTCACAGGGAAATTCTTATCATAAGATGTGTATCCTCCAACACAATAAGGCATCCAGGCAAGTGTTGTAGTTGTACTACTTTCAAATAAAACAGTAACTTTACAATCTGTGAACAGTGATCAGCAAATGACTGAGCACAAGGTGGTTGAGCGAGATGTGCCTCTGTCTCTTTAAGAAGCCATAGGTCTCATTATTCCTTCAGACCTACACGCTATACCCTAAGCAGTCGAGAAGTCGGGTTACTCCAACTAAAACTAGCCACATAGCATATAGTCAAGAGAAAAGATGCACAGCACAACTTTGTGCTTAACGTGGCTAGCTCATAACTTCATAACTTTTAAGGGCTATATAATTGCAATTAAATGTTATGATAACTAAGAAACATGCATATCGATCAGAAATTACACGGCTACACAAGTGACGCTATAGCCATGCACCAAACAAAACTCAGGGGGTGACTTAATCGAATTCATCGCATAACCTAAAAGACACCCTCTTGCAATCCGTCAACACACGATAACTCATTAGATTCCACTCAGGAGTTGTCACTCAACCTGAGTGGTGTCACAAGTAGCCCAGAGCACTGATTGATCTCACGCATAAGAGAACACACGCTATCTAGCAGATTCTTTGCATCCCCGCAAGTGTGCACTATAGCCTGCCGATGACGGGGTGATGCTCCCGGTGGACTGTACGGCTGTACAATTACAAACGAGATACTGTTGCATCGGTGCCAATCAGAACATGCTACCCTTGCACCCCTGCATAACAAATGGTTATTTACCGACCAATATTCAACGGCGCAACCTATACACAACAACGACACACGCCCGCGTCATGAAGGAGCCGAATTAGAATGCAAACAGCAGCTATTTCGGACCTCACTTTATGAACATTAGTTCAAAGTTGAGGAACTTTTTGACAGGGAAGCGTAGACTGATGAGCAGTGTTGATACAGCATGTTTAACATCGCCTAATTAGTTTCCCTACACGTCTCCCTCCATTTTGGTTGTTTATGATATTGACAAGCAACTTCTCCGCTTCGATAGCCTACTTCAGGCGTTTTAGCCATCGCACGTCTTTAAAACTATCAACACTGACTACTACAACACTAATGACAATAATTCGTATCATAGCGTGCCTCCTATGGTTTTAATTAAAAAGTATAATGCACAAACGTTTTTCTATTTAAATGCACTTTTCGAACATGCAAACCTGCTACCATCGATAACAGCATGTTTACAGTCGTTTCGCGTGCACATACATGTCAAAATTAAAGCGGCGTGTTCGCAGCATGCATTTTATAATCATTTTTGTAGCATTAAAATGCGCGTGCGTTTGCTTCGGCTATCCTCGTAGCGCGGTTGTTATTATATTCAGATAAAAACTTAAACTAAGCAAGATTTTAAAACTTTTCTTTAACTTTTCACGACTCAGTCGCTTCCTACGAGTGTTGACATTCGTTTGCATGCAACGTGACTTGACACAAACTAATGACACAATTTATTTTAATTTTCTTTATATTTATGTCTTCCGCTGCTTTTCTCTCTGGTCCTAAACTGGGCGCTGATTAACACAAACTTTTTTCCCTAGCTCACCCCCTCTCTCATAATTTGAATAACCCCGATATTTTAATTCAAGAAGACAGTTACAATTTCGTTAACACACGTCAAACTCACCGCAGAAGCGTTAACATCCTTTCTACGGTGTTTTTCTTGAGTTTCAACTATTTTCCGAATTTTTAATAATTTTTTTCTCATATTTTTTGCTGGACTCCGCGGGCCTGAAAATTGTTTGCTTTCCCCTCTTTCCAGCAGCCATTGTGTGTATGCGCTGCGGTGCAGCCAAACATAGTTTGGCCACGCCCCCACGCAAACCCGCCTTCCTCTTACTTTTGATTTGTGAAACGCCCTGTCATTTTCATATTTTACTGTCACTGATGGTCCCCTTTTTAAATGTTCAATTTTAGGAGTCGTTGGCGATTCTGTCAATCGCAATAGACCCCGTTTTACTTTCAGTTATAACAATAGGTGGGCTAACTGCATCTTGTGAGCCTTGCTATTGGTCGTTGGACTTGTCAGTGATTGTGTGGCCGCAGCAGTTCTCTCTCAGAGCGCATTCGACTGTATGCTACTACTGTCTGTCATTGGTGGGCGTACCCGGTTCTGCGAGCTTACAGTCTTTAGAATGACGTCTGGTCGGGCATGAGGGGTAGAGGCATGAAAGACTACGACCTGCCGCTAACGACTGCGACACAGCCAATGCAAGGTAGGTGCTGTCCTGTTGTTAGTTTGCCAAGTATGTATTGTTACATTAACTGTCAACTTCAAGTTGTTGACAACCAAGATAAAAAATACAGATGAGGTTTTAAAAACGGAGCAAACGTAACATATTTCCAATAACATCCTGATGCTCCCATTTGGTAAAAGTGCGTGCATCAAGCATGTTTGATAGAGTAAGCCGGTATGTGACATGATAATGTCAAATTTGGTGTTTTAAATACTCCTGAAAATATGTGCTGCCTATTATCTGTAAGTTAGTGTCAGACTGTAATTGTACAGCAAATGAGATCTCCACTGGCTAAGGTCTGTCTGAGTTCACAAAACCTCACTTCTTCAGGCTGTTAGCCAGCTAACTAGCCGGCTAGCTGAAGGTCAGCTTAGCTTTGATAAGTTCCTCTGGACCTGCTGTGCCCCCCTCAGTCAGTGGTCATTTATTGCAAACGCAGTTTAACGTCAGCTGGATACTGCTCACTAAATGTAACATAAGCCTTGCCGTAGAATTCAAGTTTGTAGCTGAAATGTTAGTATGATTGGTAGAGATACAATCAGTACAAAAAGACCAAGGAGTACAAGTGAGTCCAAGTGATGGTCAGCATACTGAGTGTCAGTGTAAAGACCAAGGACTTCAGAGTAAGTCCAAGTGGTGAGCAGCATACTGGGTAGTAGAGGTAGTGTCAACATGTTATTATTATTATTTTTTTTAGTGCAAGGTGTGTCCAAAGTGAGCCCAGTGGCAAGCAGCATAATGAAAGAGTTAATGCAAAAAGTTAGTGCAAATGGCAATTCTCAGTGTAAACTGGAGTTCAGTATGGTGACAGCTTTGGGGGTCACCTCATGTATGTTAACTTTGCACATGCAACATTTACATGACCCACAGTGTGTGTCCAGTTGGTTGTGACCACAACAGTCTGTTTGTCTGGACTCCCATGTTGACAGTTAAGCGATGAACACCAGTGCCCGAAAGGTCCGCGATGGAGACATCAATCCCTGCATTGAGGTAGGTACTTGTATTTTGAGAACTGGAGGCCATTGTCTGAGAGGAATCAGCTAAGATTTGTCAGACACTACCAAAAGCTGTTTTCCTGTCTATTATATTTATTGACCATGTTTACAACAGGTTCAGGACAGTGAAAGTTTGCTCTGCTAAGTGCAAAACACACTCAACATAAAGGGGTTGAGTCATTTTGACACTAGAGTATTCCTCAAAAAGTGCTATTTTGCACTGAATTTAAAGAAAAAACTTCTAAAATTGTGTTGAGCTATCCCATTACTCTTCCATGGTTTGTTCACTGCCCGGAAAGTTTGTATATGTTGCCAACACGCCTATTTTGGGGGGTATTTTCGGGAGGAATTTTGATTGCCACTGTACTTTTCTTTCCTATTTTTAATTTCTACATATATTTATTTCTGCAAAAATTAATGGTTATATTTATGTTTGTGTGAATTTTGTTAATTTATGTTCCTTATTTTCTACATGTTTTTATTTACTTGTTTCTTTATGGATTTTTTTCGAATTGGGCGGTGGGACTTGACAGCATCTCTAAGATGCCATTGGTTAATGCACAGAATAGACCAGCTTCCCAGCTAACTTAAGGTTGATGTATTTTAAAATGTTCTCTTTAAAAATGGTGTAGTGTATTAATGTGTGAAACATGTTTGTGTTTGTGGGTATTTTCAGGAGAGTGATGGCTCCCAAAAGTGCCTGAACAGGAACAACTATGACAAGGCCATGTGCAGCTTTTACTTCCAGAGATACAAGGACTGCAGGAAGTACTGGGTAGGTAGCCCATGAGGGTTTTGGCCTGGTAAACCAGCCCCTCGTACTTCATTTCATTTTGTACAGAGGGTCTGACCATGCTGCCACTCGCATTGCTGTATTAGGTACCAGCCAATCCTAGCCAATCAGTGAACAGAGGGATTGTTTGTGAGAGATTACGTTGACTTTGTGTGCTACACTTGAACCCGACACTCGACCAGACATTAGTAAAGGCAGAGCCACTTGTCCACACCTCCAGGAAGAAATCGTTTCTCAGTACAGCACTGCCAGACCCTCTGTACTAAATGAAGTACGAGGAGCTGGTTTACCAGGGCAGTGTCACTGCACTTCTAAATGAAATATAGTACATTTTGCTCACACAAATATGACAGCAGCAGCAGCAAGAAAAGAATAGGGTCCTTTGACTTGGTTAAGTTACGCTTAAAGGCCTCATGTCTGACTTGGAGGATTTGGCGTCAGCTAAAAGGCAAGGGTGCATCCTAAAACTAAACAGAGTTAGGTTAAATAATTGTTTGTATTTTATGAAAAAGGCATGCATTGTCATTGTCACAAAGTCAACGTTATCGCTCACGAACACTCCCTCTGTTCGCTGATTGGCTAGGCAAAATTTCTCCCTAATACAGTAATGTCAATGAAAGCACTGCCAGCCCTCTGTACAAAATGAAATGAAGTATGAGGGGCTGGTTTACCAGGTTATAACCCCATAACCACTGGTATGTGTGTTATGTGCATTTTAATGTATGCATATGTGTACAGAAGCCTTTGGTGCTGAGATGGATATGCATTTTAATGTTTTAATAAATAGATCTGTAATACCTTTAGCAACTCAGAATGGAAACCAACACACTGCACCTCATGCCCCTCACACTTTATTTTCTGCTAATACCCCACATTTAGGTAGAATAGTTTTGTATAAATCATACCACTAGCCTCAATGCTCTGCTACAAGCCAAGTCCTGTCTAGCGTGTTTGTTTTATGCCACCTGTTAACTCTGACCTGCCTTGTTTACAAACTTGTAATGTCACACATACACATAATGTGTCCAAGAGTGTGTGTGTGTGTGTGTGTGTGTGTGTGTGTAGGTGTGTCTGAACGGGCGCATGTGTGTGAGTGAATCTATGTAGTTTGTCATGATTACATTACATTACATTACACTTAGCAGACGCTTTTATCCAAAGCGACTTACAAAAGGAGGACATAATAGCAAACAGATGTGTAGAGAACATCGAAGGTACCTATGTAAAGAGATGGTTAGTAGAATTTGGTTTTGTTAAGCAGTCTCGGAAAAGAAGGGTCTTCACAAGCTTTTTGAAGGTCGAGAGGGAAGTTGCTGCTCTTGTAGGGACTGGTAGTCTTGGGAGAGGGTACGGCCAGGCGGTTCGTATTGGAGGATCGCAGCATTCTGGACGGGATGTAAGCATTCAGTATGACGTTGAGATAGGTGGGGGCAGATCCAGAAGTGACTTTGTAGGCTAGAGTCAAAGCTTTGTGTTGAATTCTGGCAGCACTGGGAGCCAATGCAGGTTGATGAAGAGAGGAGTGACATGCAACCTTTTGGGTTGATTGAAAACCAGTCGTGCTGCTGCATTCTGAACCATTTGCAATGGTTTGATTGCACAAGCAGGAAGGCCAACCAGAAGGGCGTTGCAATAGTCGAGGCGAGAGATGACCATAGCCTGAACCAGGAGCTGAGTAGCATATTGGGTCAGGTACGGTCTGATTTTTCTAATGTTATATACCGCATAACGGCACGACCACGCTACGGAGGCAATGTGGTAAGAAAAAGATAGCCGGTCATCAATCACGACGCCGAGGTTTTTAGCAACCTTGTTTAGCGCAATCGTGACAGTGTCCATATTCAGGCTGATATCATGGTGGATTGACTCCTGGGCTGGGATCACCAGGAGTTCAGTCTTAGACAGATTGAGCTGGAGGTGGTGTTCCTTCATCCATGCGGAGAGTGCGGAGAGACAGACAGAGATGCGTGCAGAGACCGTGGTGTCATAGGAGAAGCCGTGTGAGCGGATGACGCGGCCCAGCGAGGTGGTGTAGATGGCGAAGAGAAGGGGGCCCAGCACCGACCCTTGGGGAACACCTGTGGAGAGAGTGTGAGTTGATGACAGTTGTCCTTGCCAAGACACTTCAAAGGAGCGTCCAGTGAGGTAGGATGTAAACCAGGAGTGTGCTATGCCTGTGATGCCTATGTGTGAGAGTGTAGTTAGCAGTATGCTGTGGTTGACTGTATCGAAGGCTGCCGATAAGTCGAGTAGGATAAGTACTGATGATTGTCCTTCAGTTCTGGCTACTCTGTGACGGAAAGCAGTGCTGTTTCAGTGGAATGGCCGCTTCTAAAGCCAGACTGCTTCGGGTCAAGTAGGTCGTTCTGGGTGAGGAAATTAACTACCTGATTATGTGTAAGTACTATGTGCGTATGTGGCCCTAATAGTGTATGTAGGCACTATTACGCATCTGTCTTGTCCACACTGTGTTGTAACAGTTGCGTGTATTACCAATTGTTCCAGGTGAAATATTGTATCGTCTCACTATGTACTGTGTATAATAACAACCTTCTTGACTAGACAAATGTGTGTCTCTCCTCTCATCCCAAAGCACAATGTGTGTGCATTTTAATGTGTGCATATGTGTATGGATGCCTTTGGTGCTAAGATGGATATGCATTTTAATGCGTCTCTCTCCTCTCATCCCAAAGCACAACATCATGATCCAGCGGAGGCGAGATGGTATAAAGCCAGACATGCCCACAGCAGCGGAGCGGGAGGAGATGCTGGCCGCCCTCGGGGGAAAACCCTACTGAGAGCATCCGTGAGAGCGCCACAGCCCACAAAGCAAGCCTCTAGCTCAGTGCTCTTCAGGGACAGAGTCCTGCCACTTACCACGCAGAGCACTAAGAGCTTTTTTGACTTATGGAGCATTACAGCACTTATTTGATTGTGTTTGATGATGCACCGAGAATTTGAAGATCGAGCATTTATTTATTCCTGTGTGAATCACATCTCATACAGTACAGTGACCATGACTGCAGTGGACTACACTTCCCATGATGCTTTTTCCTTTGACCTGAATCTAGGAGAGGCATGTGTGTGATGTGCTGAGGGACTTGGCGTAGTTGCATCATGGGTAATTGAGCCATACTGTACCTTGTCAAGGGTGCTCTGAATTGTCACAAAAGGTGCATATTTGTAGTGCTGCTTGGTTGATGGAGGGTCATGAAATGTGCGTTGTTTGTCATTTTAAAACACATCTGTACACCTGGCCTGGTAACTGAGAATACTCTTAATTACTCTGAGGGTACCTCTTAATGAAAAATGTAATACTATGTGTGTGTATGTTTATGTCTGTGTGTAAATGTAAAATGCTTGTTTTGGAGCTAGTGTAATAAATCTGAACATCAGATTGTGCTGAAGTTAAACCAGTGGAAGTTCAAAAGGGTTATGCCAAAATATTGTTACTAAGATCACCATATTGGTGTTTCAAACTTTAAATAAAATAAATGGAACAATTCTGTGAGGATGTACATTTTGGTTGTATTTCTATTTAAACAATTAAATCTTTGTTTTACCATAATGTGTAAACACAAAATACAATTAACCACAGTTGACATGCAGAGTTATAAACATTTATTATTTTGCAAGTCTTAATTTTCAAAACAGGAATCAGAATACATGACCAAAACTATTGGCATTAAAGGCAGTTTTCACATAATGGTCTTGAGAAGCAAGATGTCAGAGCTTACTGATGAATATGGCATCTTCATGACACACATTTGTGCAGTTCCCAATATAGCCACAAGATGGTGGTGCAGTCATTCAACAAAACATATGGTTTACAGAGGCAAGTATAGACCTGAGCCCACATCAATTGCAATATCTATTAACTATCGTACTAAAAGAGAGAGCAAGGATTAAAGCCACAGGATGCCCACCCATATCTTACACCCTGTTAAACATGCATTACCTGAGTCAATAATTATACCTGTGTGTACATGCCATTAAATATAATATATATATTTAAATAATGTATGTATATATGACTATTTAGAACCTCCAGCTATAACAGCTTGATTTTGGATTGAAAATTTGAATTAGCACTTAAATCTGCTGGAGGTGTTTATGTTGTCCTTGCTATTGATCTTTTTATATTCTCTGTAAATAGTATATTCATACTCTGGCTGATAAAAATGGAAGGACTGGTGACACGCAGGAGTAGGCAATGATTGCACAACATGAAGCTGTATTATCCTATTGTCCTCTCCTTACATGGCGACGTTGTCAGTGCACAGCCTAGACAAACCAATTTCAAGGGCTGTTTCACACAAGGCAGATATCTATCTCATTCACAGTGTGTGTGGATGTGGAGGTTAAACACTAATGAAAATGACTGGATGAACATGTTTTATGAGGGCTTAAATGGTCTGTAGACTAGAGCATTTTCAATTAAAAAAACATTTAGAAACAAATGCATTTTTTACAAGTAAAAATATATGTAAAGATTTAAATTGACTAACGGTACGGAAAATGGCATGAAATATTACTGTATTATGTGTCAGTTGAACACTGATGAAAATGGTAAGATAAAAATATTTTCTGGAGTTTAAATGGTGTACCAAGAATTCTGAATTGAAAAAAATAAAATAAAATAAAATAAAAACAATTACTTACATTACCAGAAAAAAATAACTTGCACTAGCATTTTAAAAACATCCTGAAATTGTACTGTATTTTTGGACAACATTCTTGTTTTTTTTTTTTAAGTACTAACATAAGCACAACACATATGAACATGGCACTGCCACACATTCCTTCCTTCAGAGTTTAGTTAGTCTTTGCATGGTCCTTCTTTGTAAGGCGATACAGTGGCATGCAAAAGTTTGGGCACCCCTTAGGAAAATGACTGCATTAGTTTGTCTTTTGAAGCAGCAACTGCATTTTAACATATGTTATACCATATGGAAACAGAAACATTTCAGTAGTGAAATATTTTTTATGGGTCCATCAGAAACATTTTATTTTGCATTTAAACAAAAGTAGGCATGTGCATAAATTTGGGCATCCCAAATAATGCCTGTATATGGCCTGTATATGAGTCCTATAGAAATAGACAAGTCCCAGAAGTATGGCATTTGGTATTTTGGCCCTTTCCTCCATACAAAACGCTTCTAGTTCTGTCAGGTTTTTTTTTGGCTTCCTTGCGTAGACAACCTGCTTTAATGCAATCCATACATTTTCAATGATGTTAAGGTTAAGGTATGCTGAACAGTGCCGAGGATCATTGTCCTGCGGAAAAATTCAACCCCAGCATAGCTTCAACTTTGTGACTGACTCTTGAACATTCTTGTTAAGTATCTGCTAATGCTAAGAGGAATTCACTAATGCTAACTGCGAATGCTAAGAGGAACTTTAACAAGGTTTCCAGTACCTGTGCTAGCCACGCCACCCCATAACATGATGGACCCTCCACCAAATTTCACAGGAAATATGTTCTTCTCATGGAATGTTTGAGTGTTGAGTGTTTTTTTTTGTCATGCATACATCCCCTTGTTTTGACCAAATAACTATCTTAGTCTCATCTAATCACAGTATTTTTTTTTTTTTTTCAAAATGCTTCTGGCTTGTCCAGTTGTGCTTTTGCATACCTCAACTCTTCTTGTGATGAACACTTTTGCGTATCACACTTCCAATGAGCTTTTCCTGGTGCAAAGTACGCTGGTGGAACGATGAACTACACCATCAGCAGCCAGATCTTCTTGTAATTCTCTGGAGGTGGTCTGTGGCCATTCTAACCATCCTTCGCCTGAGCCTTTTTGATATTTATTTCGGCCTAACACATCTTTCCTTCACAAGGACTGTTCCTGTGGCCTTCCATTTCTGCACTGCATTCCTGACTGTGGAGACAGACTGTCCAAACCTGTCCAAACAGATAACGTTGTGTACACTTCTCCTAATTTACAATAGTGAATTATCTTACTTTTTAGGTCAGTGGAGAGTTGTTTAGAAGCCCCCACGTTGCCACTCTATGAAAGGCACAGCCAGCAATCACCCATGTTAAATAGCCTTTTTCATGATTGGTTCTACCTGTCGTGTAACTTAAGGTCTAACGAGCTAATCAAAGCAATTTGGTACTGCAACTGCAACCTGTCAGCTATAAATCCCTACAGGTCTTGAAATTAATGTGATTAGGTGGGTGGCCAAACTTTTGCACATCCCATTTTAACATGCGGCTGTATTATAAAAAAAAAACTATGTAACGCCTCTGCAAGAGTTTCGGTCTGGAAAAGACTCAAATGTCTACATCTTTCTAGGAAAAAAAATCTTGTTGCTGTGGTGATCTCTTATGGTAGCATAATGGCAATGGTAGAGCAAAATATATAATTTAATTCAGGGGTGCTCAAACTTTTGCATGCCACTGTAAGTGCTTTTTCTTCAATGTCACTGGGTCTTCTTATCACGACCTTTGAATTGTGCCATGAAGTCGAACGCTCCCAGATAATATCCAAGCAGGACACCAAGCTTTGTTGGCAAAATACTGAGAGAGAGAGAGAGAGAGAGAGAGAGAGAGAGAGGGGAGAAGAAAATAGGATGAGCTTCACTGGTACTTGTAGAGATAAAACAAAAACACTCAAATGTATACAAACATCCCTAAGTTATAGGGCTCACCTGCTAATGCTAATCTTATGCACAGTTTAGTTTTTAAGGTTTCTACGGTGCTTCTGTTTTAATTCCACACTATCAAAAATAAACAATGATGGATGTTTGAGTAGAGGCACAGCTGCAGTAGCACTAGGATCCGTCTGAGAAAAAGTCTATTAAACAGCGATGGGCAACCTGAATTTCGGAGCTACAGTCTTGTGCCATTTATTCAAAATCACCTGGTTCTACCTGTGCTCTTAATACAGGTAATTTCACTAACTAGCTCTACCTGCCTGAAGAGTTGTACTCATGAGAATCAGCTGATTTAGTGAATAGCTAGTGCAACATAACAAATACAGCTCTGGAAAAAATTAAGAGACCACTGTAAAATTACCAGTGTCTCTGATTGAACTATTTATAGGTATATGTGTGAGTAAAGTGAACATTGTTTTATTCTTTAAACTACTGACAAACATTTCTGCCAAATTCCAAATTCACTGGAAATGAATGGCTGTCATACAGTACATGCAGAGATGCTGATTTTATGAAAATTTGCAGTGGTCTCTTAATTTTTTCCAGAGCTGTATGTGATACTGGACTGTAGCTTTAAAAGCCATATAGCCCAACACTGCACTTGAGTACGTTTGTGTATTACATTACATTAAATTACATTATAAAAAAACAAGCTATAGTACAGTTATGTAAAATGGAAAACAGAGTTAGTAAGCATAGGGAGTTACAGAGTGAGATGAGAGCCCTCGTAGATGAAGGTTAGAAGGTTAGCGCTGTTAGGAAGGGAGGTGCTTTCAGAAAAGATGGGCTGTCAAGAGCTTCTTGAAGGTAGAGAGGGATGACCCTGCTCTCATGGTGTGTGTGTGTATGTGTGTGTGTGTGTGTGTGTGGGGTCATGTATTTCTATGGTTGTGAGGGCCAAATGTCCTCACAATGATAGGAAAACTAGAAATAAAGTGTGTGTGTGTGTGTGTGTGTGTGTATTTATTATGAATTGTGGACACAAATAAAGAAGAAATGTGTGTGTGTGTGTGTGTGTGTGTGTAGTGACGTAGACAGAGTAGGAGAGCGGGGGTTAGGCCAAGGACATTACTCACTTCTTGAGTGCAATGGCGAGGTAAATGCTTCGGGGCATGTACAGGTACACCTGGTCCCTCAGGACGGCATCTACGATCTTGCCGCACGCGTAGTCCTGCTCAAGGATGGGCATCAGCCTGGGCCACCTGTGACACAGAGTCCAGATGACACGTCAGTGTGACTTTCAATAAGCCCCAACACATACACCCCCGTTTGCCCTGTGTGTATTCAGCAGCGGTGTAGCTATTAGCATTTCCCCTAGAAGTGTTTTGTGGAAGGGGTGCTGGGAATGACTGTAAACCCAGCTATGGTATTGGGGGTCTGGGGGTACATTTTGAAAACTACTCCATAGGTCGTTACTTCTGGCAACTTCTGAGTTAAGAATTAGAATAGACAGATTGAAACTTAAAAATAAGCTCTTGGGTGAAGTGCTTACACAGTGTGCAAATGACAGGCATTACTAAGATCGTGATCATACTGATCAGCAGGGGTGATAGAAGGCTTATACATTCAGTCCATAAATGGTCATTTGTCGTGTAGGGAATATTGTACATGTAAACTGGGGTTTTGAATCGCCTGTATCTTGGCTGGAGAAAGTCATTATTGCATCAGATTTGCCATGTAGGATCACAACTCCAAGCTCTTAAAATACATTATGTTTTGTAAATGTTGTTTCATAGGGGGTGCTATAATTACCAAAAAATTCATTTTGGTTAATAACTATAAAACGATAAGGTATAGAAACACTATTTCTATCGCGTCACATTCCTTGAGATGACCTGCATCAAACACATTAGGCCACGCCCCTTACTTTCACTGTAAGTGAAAGTTTCACTGTAAGTGAAAGTAAACTAACTCTTCAGAGCGTGTTCATCGATTGTGAAGAAATTTGGTGTACGTCATCTATGAACAGCACCTTGAAAAGAACGTACAGAAATATGTCTTTGCTTTTGTACTGAACTTGACAGCACACTGCGGTGGTCATATCATGTACGGCTATGCAGTGCATCTTGATTTTAATAACCAGGGCTGAGAGTTCAGAGTAAACCTATGAGCTAGAATGGCCTTTTATCTTGTCCGTCCTGTGAATGCTGCGTGCCAGAAAGATTTTTTTAGCAAAGTTAGTTTGAGGCTGGTTCAGCATCAGATTCATTAGAAGTAGAAATTAGCTTGAAAAGACACCCAAAAGCCAGAGGCAAAGATCAGTCAGCGTGCTTCCTGAATTGTTCACCCCGTTGAGCAGAGTAGGATCGTTAGCTACACAGTTTGAGTTTTACTTCATTAGTGGTGGTCGAAGATGCTGGATGACCAATCTAGACCTCCTAGCACCATCACTTCAGGACTAGTCAAGAGAGACAGCAATTATGCTAAATAAATAACAAGGCCAGTATTTGCTGAAGGGAGTCCACTGGGTTTAAATAAATGAGCACAAACATTGCTCATCAGTTAAACACAGACATTTCAAAGGTTTTTTAGAGTCAATAGTTGTCACAACTTTACCATTTGTGTTTAGAGGAGGGCCTTATAAGACTAAACCTAGCTGTTGTTGTAGAGAGGGCATCAATAACATGAGCATTATATGCACTTAAGACAATCTCTTTCTGATAGTTTGCCTCCTAAGGGCTCATTTCCACCAAACACTCTCCATATACAGCGCGTAGACACCAAGTGCCCGTTTTCTGTCCACATTCATTTAGTGTGCACGTTAACAGATTAAACCATTTCCACCGCACGCATGATCTGAGCGTATTCTGTCACACATAAACACATATTGTACACGGTTACATACTGTACACGCTCAAGTCGGTGGAAATGAGGACTAACTCTACAGCTGGCCATAATGGTTACATTTAACAGCACAAGACAGACTGTGGCATTATTATCAATAGTTAATTGGCATGTGTTAATAAACTATATATAATTTTTGCAATTGGACATTATCTCTATACAGCAAATTCACAACTAATCATTTGTGGAAACAATGTCTTCATGACTAATATTTATATCTAACGCTAATCCATGGTATGTACAAACCCTTCAGTCCTACATACCACTGAACAAGGCAACCTTGGTTTAAGCTAAGAACCCATACTCGTCCTTGTTTTAAGTAAGTGGCCTTGGGTCTAGTCTGGCGTAGTCTTACATTATCTATGTTGTGAATACAATATTATGTCTTACTTCAGTATTTGCGTCATGGGCTTGTAGAGTTATCTAAATAAAGGATACACGAATTACAATGAAACCCACATCACACACACCTCGGTAGTCGCTGAGATCTAACTTGACGTGAGTGATGCGTCTTAGGGGCAGTAGAGAGCCCTGCACCTGCCTGACTGTCAGTTGTGATCACTTGACCCTTCCCCCCTGCCCCCTCCGCCCCCTCCGCCTCCCTGTCTGAAGGTGTCTGCTCAGGTGTGACACCTGATTCTCCCTTGACCCGTGAAAGTGACCGGCACCTTTGAGTTGTGCCCAGACCGCACTCCTGTTCCTTCATATTACCAATGATATGACAGGGAGAACAAGTCTACAGTCACCTGTCGAAACACTGCAAGTCAACAGGCTTGTTTAAGACAACAGAGTGTGTGACTCAATCTTTTAGCACACAGAATACTTAATATTAAAAAATACCCATGACCTACAGTTCAGTCAGCTTTTTGGAACATTTTAGTTCTAAATCTTTTCATATTTATAAAGATTAAGTCTGATTATCTGTAATTCTTAGACTTAGACAGTTTTAAAACCATAAAGTTAAAGTAGATGGGTTTCCATTCAACTTTTTTGCATCATGCATATTCATAGTAATCAAACTTAATCAGATGCACATCAGTGGCTCTTTCAAACTGCAAAATAAGAAGATTAATGCACATTTCAAGTACTTCCATATTGGCAATTCTTATTTGAATAACTAAAATGTGACTTAACTTGGATGAAAGTCCGATATTTGTCAATTTCAAATGTTACTTTTTTTTTTTACATTAGTTTAACTTTACAATGCCATGTACGTCGTGAAAATACATGGCAGTGTTAAAGGAGAAATTCGGTGTAAAATGAAAATCAGCATGTTAAAGCATCATGGCAGTGTTAAAGGAGAAATTCGGTGTAAAATGAAAATCAGCATGTTAAAGCATCATACCCAGTTGGTATGTTTGCTGAGAAGCAAAATTGAGTTGTTGCATTCAGAACTTAACTATTTTTTACCGTTTGTCCGAGAAGGCTAACAATGGAAGTGGTAGGCACCCTTAGACAAAGCATGAAGATTACGCTATTATCAAACCAACCATTAAAACAGCTCAGAGAAACTCCACACTCCATCCGTAGTACAACAAAGGCCCTGGCATTTAAAACAAGGAACTTGTAAAAAGATCCATGCAGCTACAGCTTTTTTTTCTTTTGCTTTAAAGCAGCACTTTTAGACATCTAAATCTGCATACTGCAATGCTGTCTTATGATGCATCATGAGGGTTTTTGTTCTGTTGCGTAAACACTAATCATCAAAGTACTTGATTACACCATTGCAGACCACATTTACAAAGATGTCATATGACTGCTCTTGCGGTTAAGTCACACATAATCCTTCCTCTCCTCCTTATGAATGCATTCTGTAGCCTGCACTTAGTGTGTATGCTTTTCATGCATGTGTGTGAACAGTTAACTAAGTTACATTAGTTCCTTCCTTTAGAAGTCCCATTCCTGCAGTAATCAGGAAAGGAAAGTAGCTTCAAATGAAAACTTCACACACACACACACACACACACACACACACACACACACACACACACACACACACACACACAGGGCAGAAGCATATAACTCTTAGGCCTAGCAGTCTCTGACACAAGCAGTCTTTGTGGGGCCCTTTCTTCCTATGTTTGTCATGCATGTGTTTACCCATTGACTGTATATTATCTATTCTACATGCACTGACTGTACTAAGTCCACTGCATATACAGTCAATGGTCTTACCGGGACCCCTGCTACCAATGGGGCCCAGGGCAGTCAGTCCCACTATTCTCCCCACTTTGAGGTCCTCTTTGTCACACAGAATGATATGTGATATGTAAATTACTTGGTGCTGGCTCCATCAAACATGCCGGTGTTGATGAAGAAGGGACATACGATGGTGGTCTTCACCCCATCTGCCCCAGTGGCTAGCAGCTCCAGGGCCATGGACTCAGCGAAGCCCACTGCAGCAAACTTACTGGCACAGTAGTCTACAGGTGGACAGAACAAACCACAGACAAGTCAATGACTGCCCAGATTGTTTTTTTTTTTTTTTGCTTTTTAAAATGTTTGGCTACACTTTGTTTTACTGTCCCTGTTACATGAAATAGGTACAGTGTAACAATTTGTAACATTATGTACTTACACTGTACCATAGGGATAGGGTTAGTGTTAGGTATGTACAGTGTAAGTAAATAATATTACATGTGGATACACTCCAAGTGGAACCATAAAATGAAGTGTGACCAATTTTGTATCAAGTTTTTTTTTTAAACAAAAAAGATCTTAACATGTTTTTTTTTTGTTTTTATATCCAAGCGGGCAAATAAAAAATTCATTAAGATCTGACCTTTGTTTCATACTTGTTAAATCAAATTCCTAAGGAAGGGTCCAGTGAAGCTAATGCAAGTCCAATCTAAGTTCAACTCAAAATCTTAAAATAGTCTAATACTGTCCTTTTTGTCCTATGGATTTTTTTGGGGTAACACATCAGAATTAAGTAATATCTTACTTAGATACATAATACTGTTGTAAGAAGTCATAGTTTATTCTGGGTGAGCATGCGTTTACAATTATTAACGTATTGTATTAAATGAGTATAAATCAGTGAGTGCATACAATACCTGCTAGAGCGTTTACTCCAATGAGTCCGGCAGAGCTGGCAATGCTAACCAGGTGACCATGGTTGCCTGCGATCATTGCCGGGAGAAACGCCTTGTACATCTTTATTTAACAGACAGAAACACAAAATAATTAGCACAGGTTTGCTGTGTAATTTGTTTAACTGGAATTGAATAAAACTTCGTATGTTTAGATGTTTCTCGGAAAAGTGCACAGACTTATTGTTTGTTAACACATAACATCAAACCAGCATTGCTGCTAGGGTAGCTGCTTACCCAGAAGTGTGCCATGCTGTTAACGGCCATAGTCTTCTCAATCAAAGCATCTGGAGCTTCAAGGAACTTCTTCCCCGTCACAATACCCGCATTGTTGATCAGAATGGTCACATCACCCACTTCTCTTTTAACCTGGTGAATGAAAACAGATCACAGTCAGTGCAATGACATACACAGAGAAACATGCGCAATGAAAGCATTAACCAGAGTATTTACAAGTGGAAGTCTTCATTGTCGCTATACAAAGTATAGTGAGATGTCGTTTGAAGCAGCCAACAGATGCAGAAGAAGACAGTATATAAGAATAAGAATTTAAATAAATAAAAATAGCTAGGAAGTGTTAACATATATGTTCAATTTACAGCAATATATACAAGTAAGACTATACAACAACATGAAAAAAATATGTACATTTAAAGGTGTACTTCCATTGTGTTTTCATTAATTTTGCGGTGTTCTCTAGTATTAATAATTGCCCTGTGCGCTGGTTTTAATAAAAAAAATGTTCTAGTGCTTCTGTTTCAGGCTGCTTTAGTTTGGTAGAGGGTGTGGGGCCAGGAGAACGACACGATTTTACCAGAGGTACGCTCCCTGCAGCTTCCTTTGCCCCACAGTCAACTTGATAGCAGAGTAAGGTAAAGGGGAAAAGTCAACTTGACCGCACTAAAACTGCACACAGAATGTCTACGGAGATACAGCCTTATGTGTTACAGCCTGAATCCCAAGAGGAAGGAGAGATGGCACAAGCACAGTCGCTTCCTGACCGTTTGTCAATGAACGTTTCAGAATGGTAATATTTGCATGACAAAACAGTGCAAGTGCCCGGCTAAATGCAGTTCAGTCATTCAACTAGCCTGCTAATCTTATGCGAGTCAGTCAAACAGGCTAACACTATTTAAAGCCCATTCGGTCAGTTTCTCTTATATGTATTTCCACGTCTACGTCACGCCGAAGGCCCTTTTCGCATTGGGTCGTTTTTCCGCCTATTGTCTTCTTTTGACTGATATAGAAAACGGGGACAGAAAAACATTTTGATATGCAGCATGCATATGCAACTCGGGGTGACCTATCATATTTCAAAAGAGCAAGTACTAAACGGTTTCTCGTGGAAGTACACCTTTAACACTATCAAGCTATGGATAAATAAGGTGCAGAATATGCCAGCATGGGGTGCATGACAGAGTCAGATAGCACAAAGTCTAATGTGATTGCACGATAGTCACATTGGACGGGGTCCTGTGTATTCTGAAATACCTCAGTTTACATGCCAAGTGATATCATAAAATCTGATTTCAATTAGAGTTCTCGAGTTGCGTGATCATTTCTAATCAGACTAAAGTAAGTAATCAGACTGAAATCTGATTAATTGTTTGCATGGAACTGTGGAACACTCTCTCTCTCTCTCTGAGCGGAGAAAAGAAGGAACCAAAGGACACGAAAAGAGGAAGGTGTGTGCTCACACACACACGCACAGGAAGGAGCCTTCTGCTTGGAAACTCACAGAAAGAGATAAGCTCCGTTCATTCAAGATTTATATACTTAAAATATCTGTATTTCTGTATCTTTGTTTGGAGTCTCATTCTCCTTTTATTTTAAATTAAAAAAAAGGTTGATGATGTAAGGTAGGCCGCCAGGCCTTTTACTTGCCTCCAGACTTACTCTATAGGCTTTGTATTAGATAACATTAGAAAGGAGATAGTGAAGTTTCAGAGTCCTATCTGAGGGTGATAACTTTTTTCAGTCAACAACAAAAATGGGCTAACTTCCATAGAGAGGATAGCTAAGTGAAATGGGATAGTAGCCAAAATCAACTAGTCTGTATTCCAGATAGACGGGAGCCCTCCCTGCCTAGTTTCTTCTAGTAAAAGAACTGGGATCGTAGTTGGCCCAGGAGCTGAACGTCTTTGGTAACAAGCAGCGGGGTAAAAATAAATAAATAAATAAATACTCTCGTTTACCACTAGTCATTCCAGCTCCCTCATTTCTCAGTAACCTCACTGGGGTCCATTTGCCAAAACCATAGTTGCTAACTAAGTTAGCTGCTTTGTTGGTTGCAATGCAATTATCCATTGTCCGTTTCCCAAAACCATAGTTGCTAACCACTTAGCAACTTAGTTGTCTGGCAATGGGCAACTGCATTGCAACCAACAAAGTAGCTAATTAGTTAGCAACTAGGGTGTTAGGAAACGGACGTTTGTACACATATGGCAAAAGCAGCTGCGGCTTAATGGGCAAGGTCTTGGGATCAGGAGGTCATAGGTTAGATTCCTTCTGTACCATTCCAAAAAAAAGGTGGGGGCTGGGTGGAGAAATGCGTAACCAGCACGCTCTCCTGCACTCTTTGTCCATGGCTGGGTTGCTCTAGGGGTAAGACATATAACCCCACATTCCTCCAAGGGGACTGTCCCTATGTCTAACTCAATACCAATCACTCTGGAAAAGACTGTTAGCTACATGTGATGTAATGTGGATAATACACATAGATATACGTGCATCATGTTAAAGGTCTCATTCCACGAGAAACCGTTTATTACTTGCTCTTTTTGAAATACGATAGGCCATTCCTAGAACAGCTGGCAACAAGAGCACTAAAGCATTTTTTTTCACCAAAACCGCCTCACAGGACATTCATTAATGCTAGAGATCACCGCAAAATTAATGAAAAAAAAAAAAAAAACGATGCAATGAGACCTTTAAGTAGAGCCACCACGGTCACTCTTCAGTGACCTCTTCATGAATCTTAACTTAACATAAGACCAGGGTCACTGAAAGTATGCTGTAATCTCTTCCTTTCTATTTGGGAAATGCAAACAGAAATGTGTATGTAAAGAGAAACAACTGATTACAGAAATGACACACTCTGCTTCACACTCCGGTTTCCACTTAACAGCATACGCCAGTCTCGGTGCGCTGTTGTTTTAGTCCATGGTAACACAATACTGTCTTTGAAGCTCCTTGCTGTGTATTACCCCCCTATTCATTGTGCCTACAATCGGCTGTGACTAAGCTCCACATTCTCTTTGCCTCATTAGCTGTTTATTGTGTAGAGAGGACACCATCTAGGGCCCTTTTAAGCCCCTTGTGCCAGTCATCGTCTTCCTGTGGAAGAACAACCCTGTGTGCTCTTTAAAATATGCCTCAGAGTTGATTTGTGCCCTCTATTGTAAGTCACTTTGGACAAAGGTGTATGCTAAGGGTAATAAAATGTAATGTAATGTAGGGTGACCAGATCTCTGGGATAAGAACTAGGGACGTTTTTCTGAAAACCCGGAGGCGTTCTCAAGTCTTCACTCTATTTTATTAAGATAGTAATGTTGCGGCTACAAAAACCAAGGACAAAGTTGTTGTTTTTTTTTTTTTATCTGTAACAGACCACAACACACAAACACAGGGACTATCCCCAGAAAACTAGGACAGCTGGTCCCCCAACCTCAAAAGGAAGCCAACAAATATATAATTACAATTTCATTAACAATCCTATCAACAGGAGTGCAGTGGCACAGTGGTTAGCGCACCAGACCACAAACAAGCATTTGCCCATGGGGATCCAGGTTTGAACTCGGCCTGTGGTAATTTCCCAACCCTACCCCACTTCTATCTCCCACTTACTTCCTGTTACACTCTTCACTGTCCTGTCCCAATACAGCCAGAAGAAGGCCAAAAAAATACTAAAAGAAAACAATCCTTTCAACCAAGCAGTTCCATGGGCCGGATGCCTATTACTGTCTCTGGGGTCTATGTAAAGGCCCTTTAGGCGGGTGTAGTGTGTACACTATACACAAGATGGCTGATTACACACACACAAAGCAAACAGTGCTGGGAGTGGCCCCCTTGAGCAACCAGGCAGATAACAAATGTTATGCAAAGCAGACGTAAAACGAGAGCACATGTGTTCCCACTCGTTTGTATGCTGCTTTTTGTTTGACAGTAGCATCAGGTAGTTGAAGGCGTTTCAGTTCTCTGAAGTCTATGTGTGTGTGTGTGTGTGTGTGTGTGTGTGTGTGTGTGTGTGTGTGTGTGTGTGTGTGTGTGTGTGTGTGTGTGTGTGTGAGAGAGAGAGAGAGTATACAGTTCTAATGGGATAGCCAATGACTGTCTGTTTTACAGCAGGTAGTTAAAAGTTCAGTTCAGAGGATATTTCAATTCTCCAACAACTGAGCTCACAATTCTTACATTACATTACACTTAGCTGATGCTCTTATCCAGAGCGACTTGCAGTTATTTTAGGTACAGGGTACAGTGCCTGGAGTTACATGCCTTGCCACTGCCTGGGGTTAAATTCCTTTGCCTGTGGTTAGAAGCCTTGCTCAAGGGCACCCAGACACTCACTTCAGAAGAGCATTAGTTATTTACTCCCCCACGCATATTCTTTTTACTGGTACGGGATTCAAACCTGCGATCCTCCGATCCCAAGAACAGCTCCCTAAACATTAAGCAACATCTGCCACAATATTACAATTTTATTTGAAAACATATTTCGAAAGAAGTTGTGTGTGTGTGTGTGTGTGTGTGTGTGTGTGTGTGTGTGTGTGTCTGTGTGTGAATATGTGTGTGTGTGTGTATGTGTGTGAATGTGTGTGTGTGTGTGTGTGGGTGTGTGAATATGTATGTGTGTGTGTGTGTGTGTGTGTGTGTTAATGCGTTTTTACCACACCTGGTCAGCCACCCGGTAGACCTCTGATCGATCGCCGCAGTCACAGACATAGGTGTTGGCCCTGGCGTTGTGACGCTCCATGACGATACGAGCAGTCTCCTTGATGCCATCCTGGTTGATGTCCCACAGTACTAGCCTGGCACCCAGTCTGGCAAACTCCAGTGCGAGGCCCCGGCCAAGGCCACTTCCTGCTCCGGTGATCAGGACTGTTTCCCCAGCCACACTTTTACGGCGCGGAGGGATGATCATCCGAAACAGGGTCTCCAGGTTATAGTACAGGGTCATGGTGAGCACCTGAAGCGTCTCCAACAGGAAATTCATGATGGAGAATGGATGGAGCACTGGTGATGACAGAGAAGCTTGAGTTACTGTGTGTGTGTGTGTGTGTGTGTGTGTGTGTGTGTGTGTGTGTGTGTGCGTGTGTGTGTTTGACAAAGATTGTGTTTTGTCAGCTAATTTTAGATGGAAATCTAACGTATTCACCAAGTAGAAATATTTGTATGTATACAAAGTATTTACAGTCACTGTATCCACAAACACATGGTTCTTTGCAAATGTGTGTCAATGTTGACAGCTGTTAAAGATGATCAGTGGTTTCACTTGCACTGTTCCCGACAGACCAAACTGTTATCTAATTTAAACACACGAACCAAAACGAAAACTGTAGCAGGCTACTATCTGACAAACTGACCATTGAAAGCATTTCAGCAGAAACCGGAATGATTCCGGTGTAATATCAAAGCAGTAGTGCAGTGACTGAATACAGCGTGTCTCAACCACACAAACATCTCGCTAGCGTAAAAAGCGTAGCTTAAGGCTTTCATCTCCTCTATGGAAACCGCTTACTTACCTCTTTCGTATCACTGGCTCGAGTCACCGAGAAAGCATAAAGAAGGCCGAGATTTCTCTGGACTGGAGCACAATAGCAGAATGTGATCTCTTATATTCGCGAGCAAGTTCACAACCTTCGAACCTTTTCTTTGCAGCCAGTGTTTATTTACATCGAGTCAAAGTTCAGAGGCCGATGCGATGGCTAACGGGACAGGGAGGAAAAAGGCGTGGTCTGAAGTTAACCACTTCGTTTCCAAAATTAACTCTTTCAGGGCTGACAACGGGGAGGGCTATTGTAAGCACAGGGGAGACGTTTCGGATTCCGAGGATACAATTTATGTAGGTCACAGGTAAGAACGTCAGAGCAAAATAGGCTGCCACAAGTAATAATACGGTGACAGCGTTATATCTGGATTGATCTGTGCACTTGTTTATTTCCTGTAGTAATTACTATGGTTAGACTTGACCCCTTTATAGGAATGAACTCTGCCATAGTGCATGGCATTATGGGTAAATTGGTTTCCCCCTCCACTGGGTGTCCCATAAATCTTGATCCATAAGGGGAAAAGGCAATAAAAATACCAAATAATCCTAAAAATGTTAAACTTTTAACTTGAAGCTTTATTGCCATGCAGGATCAATGGAGATACACAAAAATACCAATAAAATGTATTGGATAAAAAGAATAACACACAAGTGTCTTAGCAAGTGTCTTACAGACATCTGGTAACATTTAAAAGAATATTATTATTTAAAAAAAAAATCAGCAATGAAAATATTTTTATTAGACAGGTTAAAATATAACAATAGAACAAGAACACTAAAACAAGAATAAAACAAAGAGATAAAAATTAAAGACATAAATAGTAAATAAAATATGTATACATGGGTTAGGGGTGTACAGTGACCAAGTCAAAACTGAGGATTGTGACAGGCATAATTTGCACTATTCATCTATTATGAAAGGGGCAAATCCCGCCCTACCCATGGTTGAGATGCCCTTGAGCAAGGCATCTAACCCCACACTGCTCCAGGGACTGTAACTGAAACCCTGTAAATATCTGTAAGTCGCTCTGGATAAGAGCGTCAGCTAAGTGTAATCAAAGATCTTAGACTTAGATTCTACAACACTCTCTGGTGTAATGTAATAATGAAAGGGTCACAGTGTGACTCGAGAAAGTGGAAGGGAACACAGAAGTCGGTGCAGTTCTATTGTAGCGGGGTAGGCATAACAGTTAAGTGGAGTTAGATGGTCTGGTGATAGAAACTGTTGCCCCTGAGTCCTGTTGCATGCTGCCAGTTGTCCGTCCGTCCGTCCGTCCATCCGTCCGTCCGTCATTTGTCACCGCACACCTATCTAATATATTAGCGTGTCTTAGATAGAAATGTCTCCTGCAGACAGACATGTGCCACCGCTGCTGCAGGTGAAGATGTTGGCCACACATGTCCCTTTTATGGCCAGCAGAGGTGGCGATCCCAGCTTCAGAAAGTAAATTTACTAAGTGCTGATCGACCTCTCTGATTATTTATATGCTTATTAAGATCCTCTGGTTCAAAAAAATGGTTGGATCTAACATGTTGCAGGTTTTTTAACTTCCTGATGACAGCATCTTCATCTGTGATGGTGAGTGAAGGTGACGAAATCATAAGCTGGGGATGCATTGGCACAGTGGTTAGAGCACTGGACCATGCGGGCATTCGACCATGGAGACGCAGGTTTGAATCCGGCCTGCGGTCATTTCCCAACCCTACCCCATCTCTCTCTCCCATTTACTTCCTGTCACAATCTTCACTGTCCTGTCCTAATAAGGCCAAAAAAAGACATAATAAGCTAATGAATACCTGACTCCAGGTAAATGATGATGTCTTCTTAGTAGAAATGTCGGCCAAAGGTGAACCTAATGCAAGACTGCGGATCACCTCCTTGTGTTTAGCTGTACACAATAGGGACTGTCAAGATCACGTCATTACTACCTGTTTATATGGCCATAAAAATCCAGGAATAAGAAATCCCACCATTAGACTGTGATAAAAAGCTTATCACATTGCACCTTCACCTTCAGACGCTATGACACAACATAGCTCTGAGTACATTTTTTTACCTCAGTGCACACACACACACACACACACTGACACACACACACACACACACACACACACACACACACACACACACACACACACACACACACACACACACACACACACAGCCTTAAGCAACTGCACTTTATTTATTATTTACAATAACTTAGCTTAGGATTTGTCTTGTCTTGTGCACTTGCACTTTACTGTTGTTGTTGTTGTTGTCTATGTAAACACATAGGATAGTGAGAAACGTAATTTCGATTCCTTTGTATGTCAAGTACATGTGAAGAAATTGGCAAATAAAACTGACTTTGACTTTGACTTTGACTTTGACTTTCACACACACACACACACACACACAGTCACCCACTCCCTCACAATGTTTTCTAAGTTCAGCTTCTTTATCATTCAAAAAACCTGACCCATGCCCTCATACACCTTATTTTGAAAGATTGCCAGCATGATTAAGACCTAGATGCTGTACATTGAGCTATACACACCAGGGCACAAACACAAGGCAAACAAAGCAGATGACAGAAGCTGTGTTTGAAATGTTCACTCGTTCTACATAGTATGCACTACACAGGGTGCGAGTGACATTGTTTTGTTTCCTCCATAGTGCACTACACAGTACAGTGAACAAGTGAACATTTCGGACTGGGCCAGAGTCTATACTAACATTTTATTTGAACAAGTTCAAGTGAAGGAAGTGACAGCATATAAATGGTGAATAGGCAGCATATATGTTGTGCTTTTATGGACTCCCTAAAGAACCTAAAGGGCATTTTTTCAATCCCTCACATTCAGCCATTCATACACACACACACACACACACACACACACACACACACACACACACACACACACACACTCACTTACACTGATAGCTGTTGGTTGCAACGCAAGGTTAACAATATTGTAGTATGCATAGTCACAGTCTACATTTTAGTGTGGAATACATTTTGCTGTCTTAAGAAAACTGAATGGAAGATCTTTTGAATGGAAGATCTTTTTCCACACAAAGTCCATATCTGAACTTTATCTTTATGCTGGTGATAGCTGAGAACCCATTTTAAAATTTCCTCTGATCTGTAATTGACTCAAGTACCTCTAGGGGTACTTCTAACCCCACTGTCTTGAGAAAGCTTAGGCTTCTGGGCATTCAATGTGACAGTCTTTTGTAATGTGTTGCATCAGCACTGTACATGTTGGACTGCTTCCCACAGCTAGCCAGTGCTCTTATTTTCTCTGCCACCAAAAGGGGCCTTGATATGCACCATGCACCAGGTTGGTTATTTCCCGCAATGTCATAATACCATACATATCCCGATATAGAGACCACAACGTAATAGTGACCGCGATTGGGTCACAGTGGAGTGAATGAGTGTGTGTGTATGTGTGTGTGTGTTTGCCCGTGCGCACGTGTGTGTGTTTATCTGTGAAGCTTTCCTTGAGGCGAGTTTTTCAAGTATAATGTCCTTTTCACACTGGAGTTGCTGTGAGGTCGCGGGTTCAAGCCTGGGGCTGGACTGCGCAGGTAGGCCTCAGTTAGAGTGGTGCTGTGTACCCAGTTGGGAGTGAGGTTTAGGTGGGGGAGTGTAACAGATGCAAGCTACCACAGAAGCTATAAAAATGTTTGTGCTTGAAAATAATTATCCATCGACACACACAACCGTTGTTAAGTGCTCTGTTACACTTAAAAGTGTAGCAGAAGCCAGCTAGCACAGCTTGGCGTGAGAACATTAGTAAACCTCCCTTCCGACACCTCTAAAGCATACACTACTGACTAAGCTAAATAGCCAGGCTTTTAGTTCACTTGGTAGCACGTCTGTTTCCCACACAGGTGTTGCTGTGAAGTTGTGGGTTTCCGGTTGCGGCTGCATTGCGCAGAAGGACCTCGCTTACAGAAGAAACCAAATGCCAGGTGCTGGATGGTACTCCTTGTGCCTGATGATTTCAAAATAATCAGTGTGTTTTTAATGATCATTTGTGTGTTCATTAGGATCTGCTCGTTCAGAAAATGTTTGGATTAAATATGTGGCAGGATTTTTACTTTCTGTAGTCAGGATCTCCACTTCTGGAAGTAACCCAATTGTATTATATTGTCTTTTGTTTTGTTAATTTTATTTTATGTTTTGTTTATTTTTGCATAATTTGAAACTAAATAAACAAAATAAAAATGATAATATTATTATTGTTATCATTGCCAACTTTGCATTAATGAACTTTTTGTATCTCCCCAACATCAGATCCAGACATCAAACATCCCAAATGTCATTATCCCTCTACCTGTATACCTCTGTCATGTTTTACAGTGGGGAATGGGCATTCTGTGGGTTTAATTTCTGACTTGACCTACAAATACGATGACATTCAGGGGTGTCTGCACATGGAGAACGGGGACAATGGTGTGCCAAAAATGTAGGTCAGTCTGCCTTGTTCTTTTCAGATAGCAATGATTTCTTTGAGCACCTCCCTGATGTAAAAAAAACAGATTCTTTGCCCTGTTGTGCTTTTTTTTCTCAAATAACCATGTTTTGCATGTTTCTGAATTTCTTAATGTCCTGAAAAGACATTTTCATATCAACCTGTTGTCAACCTGTTGTCATCTTAGGTAATCCAAAAGCTGCTGTCAATGACACACCGTCGACCACCGTTATTGTCAGATGATTTCAGACCACAGACAAACTGTGTCACGCAGAGAAATTGTAAGGTATTCAAAGAGAAACAAGGGAAAGCCATATTCTTCCACACTGGCTACACACTGTGCATAGAATACAATACTGTGAAACACAGTTACTTTTTTCACTTATTTTAAGAAAATTAGTTTTAAAAGATGCCATATATTGTACGTGCCTCATTTTTGTTTACCCCACAGAAACTTGTGTAACTATGATTGTTATAAACCATCATGAAAAATGTGGGTTTGTTTCAGTTGGTGTCATGTAGGCTATTTGCAATGCTAAAGTTCCTGCAGTCGTTCTGTCGTCAATGATAAAGGCTCATTGTGTTTCACCTGACTATGTTCTGACCTGTCTGATGACGCGGGTGCAAAAACACAAAAGGTTTTTTTGAGGCTATCATCCAAAGATGCATGGCTGTGATGTCATGGTGTCTCATAACTACTATGTGAGAGAGTGACGGCAGGACAGAGACGAAAGCAGCAGAGGGGCGGAAGGTGTGAATAATAAAATGAAAGAGGCTTATTGATTATTGCTTCTCTTTGTATCGGCTCCCCATAATGGGGCCACCAATCTCCTGCATTCCATTTGCGTAAGAGTACATTGATCAAGCGATTACACCTCAGAAGACTCCCTTCTGTAAGACTCCACTTGCCGTTACTTATCTTTTTATGAGTTGAGGAGAGAAAAAGAGAGATGACAGAGAAAGAGATGGGGAGGCAGAGTGCTGAAGACAGACAGAGGGAGGGAGAGAGAGAGAGAGAGAAAGACAAAGACAGAGAGAGAGATAGAGAGGGGGGGAGAGTGAGACAGAGAGAGAGAGGGAGAGAGAGAGAGAGAGAAAGAGAGGGAGAGAGAGAGACAGAAAGAGAGAAAGAGCGAGAGAGAGCATATAGTAGTAGATGTTATTCTTCACCTCATTACCTCCAAATGGAAGTGTAAGCACCCACCCAGAACCCCTTGTGATGAATGTGCAGGGGGATCTATGATGGAGTGTCCCCTCCCAACTACAGTGACATGTGGTATGGTATGGAAGCTCCACAGTGCGCGACTGTAGCGCTCTACAAAGAGTAGTGCATTCTGCCGAGCGGTGTATTCGTGCACCTCTCCCTGCACTGAAGGAAATCTACAAAAGGAGAGTTAAGTCCAGAGCCCGGAAAATTATCATAGACTATACTCATCCAAACAATGGACTGTTTAAGAAACTTAAGTCTGGAAGGAGACTACGTTGTCATAAAGCAAAGACAGAAAGACTAAGGAAAAGCTTCTTTCCTCAGGCCATTCGTTTCATTAATTCAACCTGAACCCCCTCCCCCCACTATCTTCAGCACACTTTTTGCAGAGGCCAATTCATTTCACTGCATGCGTCACGAAAGTGACTCTATGTATGTGACCAATAAAGTATCCTTGTATCCTTGTATCCTTGTATGTTAATTCACAACAAAGCACAGGCACGCCGTCATGTGCAGTTCGACCACTTTATTTTATCTGTACAGCAATGTGATATAGACAGGACACATAGAAATTAAAAAACGAGAAACATATTATATGCATACAAAAAGGAGGTGTGTGTACCTACAGTACAACCACACATTGAGAATGAGGAGGCTCACTGCAACTGGCGTTCACGAGAGATCTGTACACTCAGGAGAAGTGATGTGGGGTAGTGACAACCTAAGCTGTCACTAGGGATAAGGCTTATGTGTTAAAAAGTGTGACCATTTTGGTTAGAACGTTGTGTGTGTGTGTGTTTTTTTTTTTTTTTTGGTAAGAGACTGTGGGATACCGCTGCATTCTGTGACACTCACAGCCGTTGTCAGGGTAACGGTAATGCTTTGTTTTTAACTGGCAGCTTCATTTTGTAATATGGGCTTGGTTGGAGTGTGAGCTTTAATTCAGTACAACATGCAGCTCAGAGAGTTTCTCGGATGAGATAGAGAGAAGGTCGGATAAATGAATAATGACTGGGGGACAGCACTGATGGATGAGAACTATGTGTGCACACGTGTGTAAGAGTCTGTGCATGTGTGCGTGTGTCTGTGTATGTGTGTGTGTGTGTGTGTGTGTGTGACTATGCAGAGGTTTTTGTTTCGCTATCAGAGTGTAGACACGTACACATGTTTTGTTTTTGAGTCTGAACAGATGGAGTCATGAAGGGAACATGGCCACAGAAGAAGATGATGACTTTAACAAGAGCAGAGCCAGGATCAAGCAGAGTAGGGACCAAACTAGAGCAGACACAAGGGCCCTGAATCCCACATGTTCCCTCGTTCACTACGAAATAATGTATCTCACCCAGTGTAGAGCACTTTATAGCAAACGAGTGAACATTTTGGATACGATCAGGCAGAACAGGACAAACGAAAACAGGAGGCTAAATCAAATCAAATCAAATCAATCAAACAATCGATCAATCAGTCTGTATGCAGCTCAGTATCCCATAAAGCCTCCATACCTCTTCTCCATCTCTGGCCCTTGCTCTTCCTCACCCCCCTCCTCCTCCTCCTCCTCTTCCTTCGCCTCCCCCTCCCCCTCCCCGCCGAGCGAGCGCCTCATGAACCCCCCGTATCTCTTGCTCTCCTCCAGCCACTCGGGCCAGCCCACCCGGCGCATGAAGCCCCCGTAGCGCTTCTGAAGGGGCCGAGCACCGGCAGCGCCACCGCCGCCGCGACTGCTCAGCGAGTCATAGACGCTGGACCGCCGCATGAACCCTCCGTAGCGCTTGGCTATGCCCGCCGCTCCGCCGGCCTCCTCCCTCTCGCCGCCGCCTTTCACGCCCAGAAGCAGCTCCGCCAGCAGCACGCGGAGAGAGTCCCTGACGCCATCGCCCGCCTTCTCCTCCTCCTCCTCCCGGCCGTCGCCCCCCCTCCCCCTCTCGGTGCGGAACGTCAGGATCTCGCGGCCGTGGTCCACGTCGTCGTCCATGATGTCGGGCTCCAGGCCGTACGTCTCGTCGCTCTTCTTCATGAAGCCTCCGTAGCGTTTCATAAAGCCGCCGTAACGCTTCATGAACCCGCCGTAACGCTTCATGAACCCGCCGTATTTCTTGGCCAGCTGGTGCAGCTGCGAGTCCTGCGGCTCGGGCTGGGACTCGGCAGGGAGGTCCTCGCTCTCCATCGTTGCGGCAGCAGCTGCTGCGGTGGTAGTCGTCGCACCCGAGCTCTGCAGGAGGTCACGACATGGACCCCAGGAGCTTCCGCGGGAGAAGTCGGCCTCGCACTGCCACATGCACATCTGGGAGAAACACACACAGACACACAAAGACACACACACACACACACATGCACACACAAACATACACACACACACACAAACACGGAGCAAATGAAAATGAGAGTCATTACGGCTGATGTGCCTCCTCTCTCCCCTCCATCAATGTGCACATCAAAGGCTTTTAAGGCCTGGACTCTCACCCACACACACATGCACCTGTGCACACGCACCCGCGCGCGCACACACACACACACACACACACACACACACATACACACACACACACACACACACACACAGATGCTTCATCGGGCACATGCATGCGCTCTTGCTCTCTCTCTCACTAGCTCTCTCTCTCTCTCTCTCTCTCTCACACACACACACACATAAACCCACAGACAAGTACATCCAGATTCATTCCAGTGTTTTAAGCCACTCAGGATGAACCCAGGGACACCAAATGTACGTAATTACAGTCATTTAGTGCTAGAGCAGGAAACAGTAAACAGTGGACACCAGAGTGTTTTGACATATGACCATTTCAGTGTGTGTGTGTGTGTGTGTGTGTGAATATGCGTGTGTGTGTGCATGTGTGTGTGTGAAAGAGATAGAGAAAGAAAAAGAGAATCAAGTGCACTGCCTTCTTTAGGCACTTCTGTGTAATGTGTTACTGCAGCCTGCTGGCGCAAAGTAAAACTGAAGACACTCCCTTTCTCGTCTCTCTCTCTCTCTCCCTCTCTCCCTCTCTCTCTGGAGCCCCTTTTTCTCTCTCTGGAGCGATTTCATTTGCATATTAAATTGAATGTCCATGCACAGTTTATGCAAAGATCAAAGCATAATCAGAATGGCTCCTGTTGACCAACCAGTCACATTTGATTTATGCTAATATGACCAGACACACAGCACAGCATCACAATCATTCTGATGTATGTGTCTAAAAAGCCATGGCGCAAAAACAATTTCCATCTCAAAGAAATTCCAGTTTGAAAATATAATGGCAGTGACTCTGGCAAGTGGATTTTGCTGCTTGCTTTCAACACATCAATCAAGTCACACATTAATCAAGTCACCCATTGTAATAGCATTTTAAAATGTAAAACTAACCAAAAACATTTCTTTAAAAATAAATGTAAACATTTTATTCATTTTATTTTTAAGATATAAACAGAGTTACCTTATTACACTAAATAATAATGAAATTCAAGTAAATGATCAATCATTTATGCAATGACACAAAATTGTTTGGTTGTAATTCCACACGGTAGCGTATGATTGCAAGAAGAAAAATACAGTACCTGTTTTTTTCGAAGTCTAATTTCAAAATACATTTATGTTACTACAGAAAAGCGCTGCTCTTGTAATATTTTTTTTGTCTTTTTGTGATTTCTTAGAGACAGCCACGCGTCACCGCACTGTGGCGAAGGAAGACATTATTTTACGCACACAATTTCCCGCCCACGAAGCGATAAAAGAATTGTCCTTATGACAAAACTGAATGCAAACTGGGCTTTGGGACGCACTTTAGATAGTAAGCGTACTTACTGTGGGGTTCAAGTCAGATTTTCGAAATCTGTCCTGCACTGCGCAGAACGCACAGTCCGTGCCACAGTCCGCTTGAGCCGTAAGCGCGAGGGATGCGCATAGGACAGTCAGACAACAGAAGTTCACCGGTAACGCCATTGAGCCTACTGAATGAAATGCAAGTGTTTTAGCAGGCATATACATATTAAAACCTCTTTTAATATGTGATAAAACAAGACAACAACAAATACATTGGTAGTGGATTAGGTGTTGTGCGGTATTAGGATTTATGATTGTCAAAACAGCGCACAGCCTTTCCTTGCAAACTAGCAAATATTCACAATACTAAATTCATCTTCTTATGGTTCAGCTTGAATACTTACTGTCTGTAATTTGCGCGATGCCACGGTGCCCTTAACTTATGCTGCGCCTCGATGTGGGCTTCGTCGTGAACGCCAGATGAAGACTCTAGATCCCCAAGCTCAACAAATTGGACGCGCGTATGCGTGTTTAAAGGATGTGCGTGCGTATGAGAGCGAGAAGGAAAACGGCAGCCAGCGTAGTCACTGTCTAAACTCTCTGTCTCTGGAGCTTTTTGTGGCAGTCGACTCCCTGTTACAATAGAGCACGTTAACGCACGAGTCTGCTGTCTTTGTGTGCGCGCTGTCTCATCTTTAAAAGCGGCGACATGTAGCGCGGGAGTGATTCCCTCTAGTCGCAGGAAAGTTACAACTGACGTTAAATGACGCACATAGAACTCATGCGGGGGTGGGGGATTGTCCAAACTCTGTCTGAAGAAAATATTAAAATAGTATGGCGGTCAGCCTGAAATCTCACCGTCACTCATAAACTTAGTTATGGCAATTTAGTCATGCAGTTGACCTCCCATTACACTTGTCAGACTTATGCAAATAGGCTACACTGCATTATCGCTACACAGAGGTGACACTTGCCACAGCTTCAGTGTATTGCCCGGTTTTTTGTTCTCATGCTTGTTATCAGACAAAATCCTCACTGAGTGCCCACTGTGCATAAAGTTAGTGATGAACAGTTAGAATTTGCATCCTTTTAATGAAAATGCTGTTACATAAGCATCACACTCATACTGATGTAAAACAAAGGCCAAAGATAAAAGCACAAGACAAAAACACAAGACGTATTCACAAACAGAGAGATTTAACACTCATTTACTATCACTGTTGTTGGTTTACACCGTGTCATGTTACGTCCAAGTCAATAAAATCCTACATTTACCTTTACATACATTTGTAAAGGGGAAAAAAACTCTCCTTTACAGAGAGAGAGAGAGAGAGAGAGTGAGGGAGAGAGAGAGAGAAAGACTTTACAGATGAAAATGAAAACTTACTGATATAATTTAACTTTTACATATGTTCTCATCACACACATAGTGCTCAGAGTGTAAGTTACTTTCCATCCAAACTTCGACAGTGAATGCCTTTAGCTTTTATACAACCTGCATGCTAAAACAGAGCTTCTGTCAGGAAGCTTTTATATAAAACATCTGAGGAGTGAAGAAGCACGCTACTCTAATGAACCTGTACTGACCCCACCAGCTGTATCCACCAGCTGTATCTCATGTCTGGTACGTTAGTGTACATCCTCAAATAATCAGATAATTGCAGGGGAATTTGGCAGTAAACCACTGTGGCAGTTGTGGCCTAATTTTTAGGGAGCTGGTCTTGGGATCGGAGGGTCACAGGTTCAGTTAACAGTAGGAAATAAATAGGGGTGGGGAAGTGAACAACCAGCGCTCTCCTGCATCCTCATTAATGGCTGAAGTGCTCTGAAGCAAGGCGTCTAACCCGTGTTGCTCCAGGGCGATTGTCCCTGTACCTAATTCACTGTAAGTTGCTCTGGATAAGAGCATCAGCTACATATAATGCAATTGTTAACCATTTGGAGGAAAATAGACAGGGTCACAGCCAAGGGTGGAAAATTAAGGACAATTCTAAGGGCCCAGCATCAACAAGGGCCCTTTGAAGGCACTAATTATATCACTATTAATATTAAGATGGCCCAAAACATCCAGTAGTACCCCTGAGACTGGAGACTGGAGGTTCCAAGTGGAACAATCATGCAATCATGAACAAGCACACTTCAGTATTCTGCACACAGCTACAGTAGATGGCTAAGTTATCATTATCATCAAGCTGTCACTTCCTTAAAAATGTAATAAGATGAATTTTGATGCAACACTGTGCCAGATTGTTACATTTTTCCAATTACGATTTTTCATTACCCCATTGCTACAATTCTGAAAAGCAATATTTAAGTTGATATTTGAAGGCTCTTCTGTTCACAGTGGTGGAGGTCGGGAAAGATTCCATCAAACTATTTTAATCAATATTTAAATCAGTCTGGCACCATGAAGATTACACTACCCCTGTCCCTTGCATTTCAGCCGTGTCTTATCTGTTCATCTACACATTTTAAAGTATATATTAACCATTTTATGTCCAATTTAGAGTTTGATGACCTGTTTTACAATTTCTTTTTTAGTGTATGTACATATAACAACATGTGATATTATGTACTTACATTGTACATGCCTAACACTAACCCTAGTCCTATATGATACAGCTTAAGTACATAATGTTTCATATTGTTACACTCCACCTAATTGATGTGACAGTGATAGTAAAATACAGTGTAACCAAGTTTATCAGAGGGTTTAGTATGCCTAAAGAATAACAGAATAGTTTTCATTCATTACAAATGATATGATAACCATGGGATTCAGAGAGATCTGATTATAAATCAAAATGCAAGGTACTAGCAGTGTGACATTTTCTCCCATAACACATATACAATACTGATTAATTTACACACATTTCCTCTGTGGACCTGTGGTGATTACTCCTATTAACTTTTTTAACAAACTCAAGATCCAATTATAAAAGACACACACACACACACACACACACAATACAAACAAACAGCACATACACTCACAATATAATACACAAACAAATCAGAACTTCCATACACACAGATCATATATACAGACAAACAACTTCAGTCCAAGAATATTGAAACATGTACAGTTGTTCCATGTTCCAGTATTGTCAAAACACAGAGGAGTACAGTGTGTCATTTAGTGTTTGTGAGGAGATGGTAGTTGCTTACTGTAATAAATAGGCATGTTTTAACAGAGTGTATCCTGTAGTGTTTAACCAGGTACTTGCAGAACAGAACAAACAGTACAGAGCTGTATATTTAATATAACATCTGGTTTAAATCAAGTGTTTTTATATGTTTCCATATTTCAAATGTGTTTTTATTTCTTGTCATTAACAGACAGAAAATGACAGACAAATGATAACAATAAATTACTTCAATGAATGCTAATGGCCATATTGGAAAGGTATTTTGAAGTGTTGGAGAGGATTTCAAAATGGCTTTTGGGGAAAAAAGTAGCAATGTAACAAAGTGTTTTCATATTCTATATTTTTGTTTATGTTCCCTCTCCACGAGTAGTTTATGCTTGTGACTAGGTTTGATATGTTACTGCTCTTCTTCACATTTCCCTGAAGGATGTCCATGTTGACTACTTACTCAAGAAGAGTTACGAGCAGAAGAAACTGCCAAAGGAAAGAGTGGGCGTCAAAGTGTGTGTGTGTGTGTGTGTGTGTGTGTGTGTGTGTGTGTGTGTGTGTGTGTGTGTGTGTGTGCGCGGGTGTGTGTGTGTGTGTTGAACCAAAGTGGAGCAGGTGAAGGTTATTCTATGTTGGTCCTGCTCTCGCTGTTTCTGTAATGGGAGAATGAAACTCCTGCAGAGAGCCCAGGGCTTACACACTCTTACTGGCACACACACATGTAGACACACACACACACATGCAGACAAACACACGTAGACACACACACACACACACACACACACACACACACACACGCAGACAAACACACACACAGAAACACACACACACACGCAAACGTACACACACACGCACGCACGCACGCACACGTGCACGCACACACTAACATTATCACATACACGCATGCAGACACATTCTCACATCAACACACACATCGAGATGGGGGGGGCAAGCACACACACACGCACGAGCACGAGCACGCACACACACACACACACACACACATAACACAGAGAGTTGTATCGCGTCCTTTATAAATTCTCATTATGCTGTCATTTTATCTCAATAGTGCACACACTTACAGCTACTGGGCTTGGCCAGGTCTCTCCACAGCCACATACCCAACAACTACAACATACCGCACACAATTATTTCATGCCCTTGTATGCAACAGCTGAAAGGTAAACACTTCAGCTTCGTAGTCCCTTTTATAGTGTATCTACATGTAACAAAACATAGGCCTAATATTCCATACTTACACTGTATGTATGTATGTATGTACAGTATGTACGTATGTATGTATGTATGTATGTATGTATGTATGTATGTATGTATGTATGTATGTATGTATGTAGGTATGTATGTATGTATGTATGTATGTATGTATGTATGTATGTATGTATGTATGTACGTAACACTAATTCCTCCCATATGGTACAGTGTAAGAACATATTGTTACATGTTGTTACACAGTTATACTGTTCTTCATGATGAGGATACAATGTTAATACATTAATGTTCATGATGCAGATACAATATTAATACATTAATGTTCACGATGTAGATACAATGTAACACATTAACCATTGCCCATTATTACCAAATATAGTGTATATACAGAAAATAATCCTTCTCCCCTTTTACACTGCAGTTGGAGAGACAGTCAGTCTTTCTTATATCCCACCACCTCCTCCTCTCTTTTCTTCTCTTCTCTTCCTCTCTTCTTCTCATCCTCTTCTTCTCTCTCTAACAGAGTCACGCACCTCAGCATTGTTGCAGACGCACAGCCATCTGTTGTGAACTGGCCTGCAAGGCTGAAGTCTGGTGAAGGGGATAACGGGCACTCACGTCGTGTTGGATGACTGCACTCTGGGTCTGCCACCAGCCACTCCAGCTGCAGGGCCTGACTGACTCCAGCAGACAGAAGTCCATGTGTGTGTGTATGTGTGTGTGTGTGTGTGTGTGGTAGGGTAGACAGAAGTCCAGGGTGTGTGTGTGTGTGTGTGTGTGTGGTAGGGGAGACAGAAGTCCAGGGTGTGTGTGTGTGTGTGTGTGTGTGGTAGGGGAGACAGAAGTCTGAAGTGTGTGTGTGTGTGTGTGTGAGG